>VDFB02373365.1:126368951-126694991 GCA_007258455.2 Sequoia sempervirens
AGGAGACGATCAATTAAAATCAGTTTTTTTTGAAAAAATGAAAGGACATCACTTTCTTAAAAATAACACTTCGTTAAAAAAATTGAATTGTTGAAGGTATATTTAGAAGGTAAGAATGAATAAGAAATAACAAAGATATCTAAATTGCGTAGTGAAGTGCAAAGAGAAGTAGGAAATAGTTTAGGGAATATAGAAGGAAGACATGTAGGGATAAGATTATGTGTGGAGCAGTTAGATATATAGAATGATAAATAGTAAAACAAATTAATATAAAAATTATTTAAATTTTAATAGAAAATATATGTATAAAATTTAAAAATTGGTTGTTAATTTGTTATAGAATAGGTGTTTTCAATTTTTTTTATGATTTTGGTTATAAGAATATTATAATTCTAAGGATAATGGAATATTTTTTAATTAATTATGACATATACTATTTAATAATAAGCATCATACATTGCCAATAGTGGCATGGTGTGATGGTTAAGTTGTTGTGGTTTTGTTCTTGCCATCAAGGTTCAAACCCTAGTAGGGTGTTATTGTTGAATGCTTAAACTAGGGATGAGGTCCCTTGTTTGTGATGTCACTGATTCATAGCTCCAGATCAAAAGTGTTTACCCCATCTTTAAAAAAATACAAATCATATGTCACTTAATAATCAAATAAATAAAAATCACAATCATATAATATATGAATATGTTAGAGGAAAAAAATTATTAGTATGAGAATTCTCTCATATATCCCTTGTACGAAAATGAGTATAATTTCCTAATTTGAAAAATGCATATTTCATACTGTAGACATGAAAAATATTCTGATAAACTAACTCTGATTCTTCTTTAATCACCCCTCTATTAACCATTTAATTAATCCATCTTAATTCCTCTATTAATCAAATCAATCAAATTTACTTAATTAAATCATAAATCAATCTTATTTAATTAACTTCTAAAGTTCTTCATTTAATTAAATAAATCAAACTTATTTAATTAAACCACTAACATCATCCTCTTTGATTAAATAAGTCAAATCTTTGTTTAATCAAATCTTTATCATTGTCCTCTCAACTTTGATTTATTTTAATCCTAAAATCTAAGTCAAAAGTCAAAATCACCTAATCTTCACTTAAGTTAATCAAATCATGGTTAATGTTAATCTAATCCATGTCACATCCTCTAGCTTTTCCCACTTGCACAAATAAATCAATTTAATTAATTTATTAAATCTTTATTTTCTCTCAACTTGGCATCTTTGAGGGAATTATATTCATCCAAATTTGAAAATCCCTCCAAATGAGATGTGTCCTTCCAACAAGGCATTTATTTCATCTTACAAGTCATTTTTCCTTGAGCCAAGTGGCCATAACTCCATTTGACTCTCCCTCCACCTTGTCATTTCACTAATTTCAAATTTCAACTAATTGCATTTATGGGCACATTCATTAAAATATGCACATCCTTGGCCCATTCACATGGTGACAAGTGGCTTCTTCCTATTGGTTGGGTTTTTATCCCACATTCATCCCTTTTGCCTCTTCTCTCATGAAATTCTTCTATAAATAGAGAGGCTATCCTTCATTTTGATCATCCACAACTTAGAGCAAAGTTACTTTCTTCACATTGAGAGCTAATTTTGTCCACTTCATTGTCATAGCATCTTCAAGGCATTTTGATCATTGAGCTTGTCAAGGGTTGGGAAAGGGCCACTTTTCATATCAAAGTGGCACCAATCCAATATGGGATAGATATACTTCGTGTGTTTATATGCTTTAGTTATCTTGTTATTTGATTGCATTTTGAAGCATGTTAAAATATCTCATATGGATGTTGAATGTTTTCTTTGTTTTAAAAATACTAATCATGCTAATGTGTGTGTTAGAGTTTAAGCCATTTGCAGATTTTGATATCCACACATACAACTTGATGTAACTTTAAAAAAATTAAAGATAGAAAGGCTTTCAATCATTAGGCTTTGATACCAAATGTGAGGTCACTTATCCTCCTAAAGTTGTTTAAGTATTAGCAATAGATTTAATATAATAAATATTAGAGTTAATATAATTTCTAATATGTAATCAACTATCAATATAAATGTGAATAATTAATGTAAAAGTTGCAAACATGTTACAACTAAATAATTAACATAATAAATGGAATGACACCTTCACATAGATTAATCATATTAACACCAAAATCATATAACAATATTCCCAATATTGTTGAGTCAATGGTTTTCAATATGTATATGAAAATCATAGAGAGGTTGCTATCTGACACTCAAAGAAATAGTTACGACTCTGGGCTCTTCATGTAAATGAAGCATCCCTGAAGGAAACCAGTTCTTACATAGAACCCAACCTACCTTCATGACATAAATAACATAGCCCTGGCCAAGATGCTTTTGGGTGTATGTTTTACCTCGAGTTGGACACACATTATGTGCTCCTTCTCTAAATGCCTCAATGCTAGCCAATGAACCTAACCTTCACTCCCTTTTTCTCCTCTTTAAATTCTTGTGTTTCTCCTTTTCTTTCTCTCTCTCCTTGATGTTCTCCATTCCCATTTCCAAGTCTCACATAAATTCTTTGTATAAGCTTTAAGGGGTGCTTTCCAAACCATCACACCCTTTCACAAAGGCTTCCTTTTAATAATTATTTAAATAAATAATTATTCTCCCCTTTTTAAAGAGTGTATATATATATTCTTTTATTAATTTATTGTATAAACCAAAGGATCATAATATCCTTTTTATTTCTATCTCCCTTTTAATCCTAAATGGCACCTCCATATTTTTCTCTCCTGTGAAAGTCACACAATACAGAGAGGTGAGAGAGAGGAAAGAGAGGAAGGAAAGAGAGAGAGGGTGGAACATGGAAGGACAGAGAGATAGAGGGTGGAGGAGGAGAGGGAAGAGGAATAGAGGATGGAATGGAGGAAGAGGATGGTAGAGGAAAGATGGATGGAGAGGAGGGAGGTAGAGAAGGAGAGAGGGGCAGGAGGTAGGAGCCAGACATATAGGAGGCAGGAGAAGGAGAGGGTCGAGATAGTAGGGATAAAATATGGAGGTAGAGAGATGAGAGAGAGGTGGAGGGAGGGAGGTGGAGGAAGGAGAGAGGGGAGGAATGGATGGAGAGGAATAATGGAAGAAGGAAGGAATAATATGGAGAAGGAAAGAAGAAAACCTTTGGTTATAGCTCAATTAGTTACATAATTCCAACAAAATTATCCCTATTTGCTATCATAACACTTTATACATATCCAAGCCTATTTTTAGTATTCTAACATTTACAATTTCCATTTGTTACATTTGGTTTAGAATATCTTTATGCTCTTGTGGAAACTTGGAGTGAACCTTTGCAAAAAATTATGGTACTAGCACCAAAAATAGCCTTTTGGATAAATGTCTTTTTTTGTAGTAGGACCAAAAATTAACACTTCACCTAATGTTTATGCTTCAATATGCATAATATCTAGTGAACTCTATCCGTTCTCTCCATTACTTGAATCCTTAGACATATTTTTTTGTTCAAAAATTTAGGAAAAAAACCTATCAGCTAATAATTTTCATAAAAATTTGATCTCCGTCGGTACTAACTGATCATTCTCATCTTAGACTTCTTATGTCATGCCAACAAGTTGTAGAACTTGATACTTTAGAGAAACAAGGGAAATTTTCCAAGTTGTGGGTCACCTAAAAAATGGAAAAGAACCTCTGGAGAAGGCCGGCTTCCTTTGTGCTGGTAGTATCACCTAAACTACTGATTTTGTAAGATAAAGGGAGAAGATTACTAAAGCAAAATAGAAATGGTAGGAACTAATCCCTATGGTGATACACCGAACTGACAGGAATCATGAAATAAAATAGATGAACATACCCCTAGAAAATTAATAATAGTTATTTCATTTACTCAACATAATTTTGTGAACTTCTATTAGCGTGCTTATTCTGACTTCTTGGAATAGAAATCAAATTGAAAGCGTTAAACTCTTGAATTATGTTCCAAACTATGTTTCTGTATGACTTCAAAGCATCATTCTTGGCAGCATTCAGTCATCTAACCTAGTTAACTATCAATTCATTGTCTCCATAGACTTTCAAACAGTCAATTCTTCTTTTCCTTGCCCACTCAAGGCCTTGAATGAGTCCTTCATACTTAGCACTGTTGTTAGAACATGCAAAAACAAAATGAAAGGCTGAAAAGTACTTATCACCCTGTGGAAAAACCAACATTGCACCTCCACCTCCTCCATTCTTGCTTTTGGAACCATAAAAAAATATTCACCAAAAAGTTCACTTCGTTGTTGCAACAACTGATATGTACCCTTTTCAAGGTTTGGAACCTCTGCATCAAGTTCAAGCATCACATAATTACCCATACCAAAATCTTGAATAAAATCTATAGGATTGTCCAACACATTTTCAGCTGCCCATTCATGTAGCAACACATCAGAAACAACTTCTGCTTGAAGTTCTTGAGTGGTAGCTAGTTCACTGTCAATAAAAATGAAACAATTTGTGTCTGCAGCAATAAGAACATAGTTTGATATCCCAGGTGATATAAAAAAGGATAAAATACAATAGTATGTCAAGGTGGTTATCAGGCCATCAATTCCTAATAACAACATTAACTGGTAGGTATTTGAAAGTGATGAGCAGATATTAACCTTTCTGCTCCAAGAAGGTCAATTCTTTGTAGTGAACTAGGAAAGGATTAAACAACAGTATGATGATCAAGTAATATAGTTGAAGACAAATAAACTTCCCAAAGGGTTGGTTACCTTGGAATCCATATTCAATTCTGATGATGAGCTTAAGAAGAGCAAAATCGGCATTCAAGTCGAAGACCTGGTCATTATGAGGAAGTTGAAAATTTTAAAGGTAAGCTTCTCAAATTAGGTAAAGTTTGTTCAGCTGAAGATAAGAAAGCTTTCATTGCTTTATGGCAAGAGTATCATGATTTTTTTCTTGGTAATATTCTGAATTGAAAGGGTTTGATCCTCATATAGCACAACATACAATTGAGTTAGAACCTCGAGCCAAGCCTGTTGGACAAAAACAAAGACCCTTGAACCCCAAGCTCGAACCTTTAATGATCAAACAACTAACCAAGTTAGTTGAGGGGGGTATTGTGTTTCCAATTAAACACACATCATGGGTTTCTAACCTTGTTCTGGTTAGAAAAAAGAATGGTGAGGTAAGATTATGTGTAGATTTTAGAGACCTTAACAGAGTGTCTCTGAAAGATCAATATCCCTTACCATCTATGGAATAAATTCTCCAAGCTATTGCTGGTTCAGAGAGATTTTATCTTCTGGTGGATATTCTGGTTATAACCAAATTCTATTCAAAGAGGAGGATCATTATAAAATAGCATTTACAACAAAATGGGGCACTATGGCCTACAACAGAATTCCTTTTGGTTTATCTAACGCTGGTGCCACCTTTCAACGTGCCATGGATATGGCATTTCAGAGTTTAATTCATAATTTTTTTCTAGTTTACTTAGATGACATAACTGTATATTCAAAGAATGCAGATGAACACTTGTCACATCTCAATCAAGTTTTTGAAAAATGTAGAGAATATGGAATATCTCTCAATTCGAAAAAGAGTATTTTTGCAGTTCATGAAGGTAAATTGTTAGGTCACATAGTATCAAAAGACAGAGTTACCATTGATCCTAAAAGAATTAAAGCTATACTCCAACTGCCATTACCTAATCATAAGAAAGGATTGCAGAGCTTTTTAGGGAGAATCAACTTTTTAAGAAGATTCATTCCTAATGTTGCAAATTTACTACAACCTTTGACTGCCATGCTTAAGAAGAATGTAATTTTTAGTTGGTCAAGAGACTTGCAAAACATAGCTTTGAAGAAATCAAGGAATCTTTAGCAATAGCCCCAACATTGGTAAATCTAGATTTCTCTAAAGACTTCTTTTTGTATGCTTTTGGTAGCATTAGTTCAATTTCTGCTATGCTTATTCAAAAAAATAGTGATAATTTAGAGCAGCCAATAGCTTTCTTTAGTCGAGGACTTGTTGATTATCAACAGAAATATACATTTGTTGAGAAACATGTTCTCGTTGTGATCAGAAGTCTAAAAAAGTTTAAACCTTTAGTTTCAAACAATAAAATTCATATTTTGGTTGCACACCCAAGTGTAAAGGAATTTTTGTTGAACAATGATCTGAGTGAGAAAAGAGCAGGGTGGATCACAAAAGTAATGGAATTTGATGTTGACATCAACATCACAAAACTTGTCAGGGGTAGAGGGATTTGTGAGAAACTTTCCTCAACCCCTGAAGATGTACAAAAATCAAAAACTGGTGTTGTTTTAGCTAATACTTATGAGCCTCAAAATGTTCAAGTTGTTGCACCTACATCAGTTGCAGGTTGGGTTCAAGAAATGACCCACTTTCTTCGTACTGGTGAGTTTACAACTACTTGGAAAATCATGAGAGTTGGTTACTACTAGCCCAGCTTGTTTAAAGATGCATATGCATGGTCAAGGAAGTGTATTAAGTGTGCTTTATTTGTAGGAAAGGAAAAGTTACCTGTTATGCCTTTACATCCAGTTCAAGTAGAGCATCCCTTCATGAGATGGGGGATTGAATTTATCGGACCAATTAATCCACCTTCCAGTGCTGGTCAGAATTGGGTGCTCACTGCCACTGACTATTTTACACAGTGGACAAAGGTAGTAGCTTTGAAAGAAGCAAATGAATATTTAGTTTTGAGCTTTTATGAAGATATAATCACCAGATTTGGAGTCCCTGACTCCATCATTTCAGATAATGCTCTTGCTTTTGTTGGGTTAAGAGTCATAGGTTAGGCTATTAAACATGGAATTCATTTGAATAATTCCTCCAATTATTACCCACAAGGTAATGGTTTAGCTAAAAGTACAAATAAAAATCTGATTAGAATTATTAAGAGGACCATGGAGGAGAATCAAAGGGTTTGGCATACCACATTGAAATCTGCACTTTGGGCAGATAGGATAACCCCTAAGAGATCAATTGGGAATTCTCCGTATGTAGTCAATTATGGTAAAGAGGCTAGATTACCTCTATCTATGGAGCTTCCAACTCTAGACATTGTTCACCAGTTGGAGATGTACAAAGAATAGGACCCGATGTCCGTGAGATATGCAGAGCTCATGGAGCTTGAAGAATCAAGAGATAAGGCAATGAAAACTTTGGAGTATCATCAGCTCCAAACAAAGAGAACATTTGATAAGAAAGCTATAGCCAAAATTTTTAAAGAAGGTGATATTGTTCTCAAGTGGGATGTGCTAAAGAGTGGACCGGGCAAGCACACAAAGTTTGATCATTTCTGGGCAGGTCTATTTATTATTACTGAATGCAAGGAGCATAATGCATTCCAGTTATCAAATATGGATGGAGAAAAGTTACTGATCCCAGTTAATGGGATTCACCTCAAACGTTGTTTTGAGGTATGATTTATCATTGCACATATTAGGTTAGATTTTATGCTTTCAATAAATGTTGTTGCGCTTTTGTTTTGTTTTTGTTTCATTCCCTAAGTGTTGTTCCAGCACAGTAAATAGTTTAACTTCAATTTTTCCTAGATTTTCAATAAGTTTCTAGGTGTCCTGACCTATTCTAATGAGTTACAAGTGAGTTATAGCCATGTACAAAATTTCCCTAGGTCTATTTCTGAGTTTTTCCTAATGACTCCATGCCCAATGGACAATTTTAGGCTACTGGTTTGCATGTTTAGCAGGAAAACATCCAGCTGAGGTCGACAGAAATGTTACTTGATTTTCACCTATGGGCTCAATCAGGGGAAAATTTAATTTTAAATTCAGCACGTGGATTAAATGTGGCTCCCGCAAGGGTTTAGCCTAGTGTGCAAGTGTTCAGTTTTCATTGGGAAGGTTTTCATCTGATGCATTTGAGAACTAATGGAGGCATTGTTTCGCAGGGTTAAATCATACATCTAATGCTATTTCACAAGGAAGTCTGTTGGAAAGCATGCCTCGATCAGATTTGGCACAAAACTCCTTAAAGAATAAATTCATTGAGACCAGCTGGATGTCTTGCTGACTGGCTGTTGTGTTATATTCATTTGAGATACCCAGGTCGCCAAGACATTTCGGTCGCCATGAGTTTTTATGTATCTCCCCGCTTGGGAGGTCTCATCGAAATGAAGTTGCATCAGGGAAAGAACGTGATTCGGTGTGATTTCTTCCCAACCGGTGGGAGTCTCGCTGAGATAGGTTAGTTTCGGTGTGAAGTCTTGTCAACTGAAGGTGGTCTCCCCGAAATGGTCTGAGCTTGCCGAAGGATGAAGGGTTCGATATGATGTCTTGCCGACTCATAGTGTCTCTCTGACTTGTTGTGGCTTCACCGAAAGGGTATATGGATATTGGTAAGACTCCTGGTCGAGGGGTTTTCATTCACTATGATGTCTTCTCGACTCATGATGTGTCGCCAATAGTTTTAACTCTTTAGTGTAATTGATGGAAGCTTTCTGAGACCTTTGTCCGACCTGTTTGTCTTGTCGATGGGTGTGTTCGTGTTGAGCATTGCCGAGACTCTTGTCGATGGTCTAAATGGAATGATATCTACTATCAGGTGCTTTTGGTATGACATCTTGCTAAAAGTGATAGTCTTGCCGATGGTTTTGGATATCGATATGACTCTTAAGGACTCGCTATGATGTCTGGACGATGGCAATAGTCTAGGTGACAATTTTGGGACATCGGTATAACTTTTGCAGCTCGACATGAGGTCTTGCTGACAGTTGTGTGTTATGTCGATTTCTATTGTGAAGTGTAATCACATCAGGGAGACACGGCTAGTGTCTCACTGACACGTGATTATGTTTGAATAACTTTTGACCAACTAAAGATCTTACATTGTGTTTGTTCAACCAATTAGAGGAGGCTGAGGGCGAACCATTGGTAGTTTGAATGTGAATATTCTTGTGAGGAGGATCAACAAAGCATGAACGACATCGATCTACTCTGAGATCGAAGGTGATCAATCGACTCAATGAAAAATGGTGTGGGGATCTAACATAAGGTCGTATGCTGCTTCTCGAAGATGGTCAACTTGCAGAAAGATCTTGAGCAGGAAAAAGGCAGAAAGGAAAAAACCTCAAGTCACAATGACAGTTGTGGTGTCTACTGGCAAGGGGTAGATTGACATGGAAGTTCAAAGGTGGACATGGAGGCCAGAGGTTAATGTGATTATTCTAAAAGATCTAGAGGCCATTCCTAGAGTGATCCTCCACTGACATGGACATTGGGGATACACATTTAATGCAGAAGTAACTTGATTCAAAAGATCTAAGGGTGGATCTTTCTGGAGGCTAATTTTTTTGGAAAACACTGAAGGAGGAGCTGACACATTCTTTTGGGGAGGGTTTTTTGTTGTATAAAGTGGCATTTTGGCCTCTTTGTAAAAGGGGGTTCTTCTTATGCTTTTCAGAAGTTTCTGACTTTTGCAGTCCTTTCTCAGATTAGCAAACTTTTGTAACTTATTTGGAATTTGGAATATAAAATATAGAGATTACCTTGGAAACCAGTGTTAGTGTTCATACTACTTTCTTTTTTCTTTCAGATTATGTAAGTTTTCAACTGTGTTTTCTAAATCTACATTTGAACTTTAAAGTTGAGAAATTCATCTCTCCTTCTTAAAATGTATATGTATATTAAGCCTTTTCATGAACTATGCATATGTTCATAAAATTATGTTGAGTAAATAAAATAACTATCATTAGTTTTCCAGGGGTATGTTCATCTATTTTATTTCATGATTCCTATCAGTTTGGTGTATCACCATAGGGATTAGTTCCTACCATTTTTGTTTTGCTTTAGTAATCTTCTCCCTTTACCTTACAAAATTAGTAGTTTAGGTGATACTGCCAGGTCAAAGGAAGCCGACCTTCTTTAGATGTTCTTTTCCATTTTTTAGGTGACCCACAACCTGGAAAAGTTCCCATGTTTCTCTGAAGTATCAAGTTTTGCAACTTGATAAGGATGCAATTTTAGTAGACAACAACAAGTACTATGAATCACCTCCAAATTGCATACAAATGAATGATCTCACTCAAACAGATGTAAAAATGTGTTTTGCAACCCTAAGACCAATAATGAATGAGATAGAAGTCATAAAGGAGATCAAACCAATCCAAATGGAGCTCACTTTCCTCTATGTTGTTGTACAACCAAGCTGAAGGTTGTTGCAATAGCGAATCCACCCTAAACTCTTATAAAATTTCCTTCAAATCCTTTAATCTGAATCTACAAACAAATACAGACCTCCAACGCCAAGTTTGAAGGGAAAATTCCACTAAAAAGCACAAAGTATATGCTGCTATGATGGTATGTCCTGCTTGTAGGATGTGCGGCTAGCAAGATAGAAAGCACAATCCCAATAGTCTTAAGTTCACCAAAAGAACACAATTGCAAAGAAATATATGACTACCTAAATTTGAAGATTCAAATGCATGAAAATCAATACCAAATCACTAAGAATACTTAGTAATCCAACACCATACAATGATCTTCCTTATGTAATACTAAAATGATCATTTACCAAGCCTGGAAATGAATTAAGAACTATCACATTCATTCAAATCAGCGCTTACATTCATACCACTAAATGTGGCAAGAGAAAACAATAGCTGGGATTAGAGTTTTCTAAGAACACGTATAGCTCTTAATCCCACTTTTTCATTTGTTTCCTCCACATAGTCTTAGTCACTACCCTCTGCATCACATTCCCAATCAAATTCTAGCTAACTTTTGTTGCTCACATTCTCTTTCCTTCCCAAACAAAACCCATCCTTTTTGCATTCGTGTTCTCTGCCTTCTATTCTTGTGTTCCATTTGACCTTTTCCTCTCCCATCACCATTCTCTTCCTCCACAACTATCTTCCTATTTCTCAACATGCCTATGCACTGACTTCTCCTCACTGCATTCCATGAGACCACACTTTTATCTCCTCTTTGTTCTCCCTATCCCTCCTTTGTAGCTCTAAACAGCTATGCCTTTTCTGCCTCCTCCAGCCAAGCTCTCTTCCCTCACCTCCTCCATTCTCTCTTTCTCATGCCATCTTTTGTCTCTGCATTTTTGATCAAATCTCTTTGTGTCCACCAATCCAGGGATCATGATTTTTTAAGGCAATGTTGGGGTTTATATTTCCACACAATTCTCAAAAAATTTCTATCTGTGGATAGGGGTGCCATGCCCTTTGACCATCCCTGCGATACCTACCCCATTCCTATTAAGTGCACTAACATTTATAGTAATTTATTAAGGATACCGTGTGTAGTACAAGGGGCCTCACTCCCATCATCTACCACTTAAAACCATTGCCAATGACATCAGACACAAGAGGAACCCATTGGGATTGCCCACCTACAATAGCCTATCGGCTAATTATTTTAATTGGTATTTAATCTTTTAAAAGGTAGATCAACAAAACCAACAAAGAACATAACAGTAAGAACCCTAACAAAATATTTGAGCTAGGAAATGAAGCTCTTCATTTCAAATCTCATTAAGGCAGGTGCAACTTCAAAAAAATATAATTTAATAAATAACAGAAGAAATGCAGCAAAACAATGGAGAATAAAACTTTAAACGATAATAAAGGAAACTGATGTCTGGTAATGAAAATCTACTCTATGGCACAAATGCGATGTCACAAATTTTTCAAAATAAGAGGAAATGAAAAAGAAAAAAATTTGTGAACAAAATCCACAGAACCTTAGATATCTTTGATCTAG
The DNA here is from genome assembly GCA_007258455.2 of Sequoia sempervirens. Lineage (NCBI taxonomy): Eukaryota > Viridiplantae > Streptophyta > Pinopsida > Cupressales > Cupressaceae > Sequoia > Sequoia sempervirens. The sequence continues at coordinate 126,380,717 of VDFB02373365.1, forward strand.
TAAAAAGCATAACCTGAAGAGAGGTCTTGAAGAAGATTCAAAAAATTGGAATCAAAAACCAGTATATAGTTTTATGTTAACATGTTAAAGTCTCAAATGTTTAAGTACCATAATTTAGCCTGCTTAGATATCAGAGACGTGGGATTCTAACTCATTTTCTACTTTCCACTCTTTTAGAAGAACTGCAAATACGATAGAAATTGAAAAGCATATTTCCACATTAGTTTATGAACCTCTATATTCCAAATTTTTCCATGGCAGTAGTGAACTCATAAATTTATTTGAAAAAGAACATGATGAAGAAAAACAACTAGAAAACAAATGATTGAGATGCTATCAAAAACATTTGCACCGAAGAATGGAAATCTACATTTAAACGGAAGATGCAAACTCGCTTAGAAAAAAAAATCTAAAAAACACAAAAGAAGAAGAAAAGTAACAAAGAAAAAAAACTCAACAAACTTGTTCACAGAGGGTAACAAAAATCTTCATTCTGAAACCTCTACACGACAAGTGTAACTTCACAAAATTTTATCAATGAAACTGCAAGAAAAAAACATCAACTAAACCCTAGAAAACCTAACATGTTTTAATCTCACAAACATACCACAATTTAGCTCGATTGGGTGTCAAAGACACAGAATCATCAATTATCTTCCTCTTTCCCTTTTACCAAACCCTAAGCGCCTCCAAGAGGCCATCCTTGAAAGCCGATTCAACTCCCTCCATAGCCCTCTCGGCCTCAAACCTGTACTTCTCTACGTCCATGGCCCCTTCATTGAACTCCTTCCCCAACTTCTTCCCCTTTCCCTTCTTCACCGGCTTCTTCAAATAATCCTCCACCACCTTCTCAAATAGTCGTGCATGTGCCTCAGCCTTCCATTCTTCCAACTTCTTCTCAACATTCACGTGCCTAAGACGCCTCCTGCTCATGTCTCTGTAGGCATCGAAATTGTCGGTCTTCTTTTGGTCGGCTAGGATTGGAGGATCAATATTTCAGTTGTATTGAAATGCTCTCCCCCTTCTGAGAAAATTATTTCCTATAATTGATAAAAATAGTCTACCATGACTACAGAAATTCCCACAGTTGACTTCATACTTTGAAAGCTCAATGATACCTCTGCCTCTCTGAAAATCCTAACAAAACACAAATGCAAACAATATGACATACACTAAGAAGAAGGAAGCTTTTGGGTCAAGCAGAGACTAGTATTTTCCTTCCTCTCTCAACACAAAGTTTGTTCAGAGGTCACCATTTTGATCCTACTCCATTTCTTCGACCTCAAATCGTGAGCGTTTCTTCAAGCCAACGAAGTCACAAAGAATATAACGAGACTCTTTTGTTCAGAGAACATATCTTGGCAACACACAGTCTGCAAATTATGGCCACATCAGGTCAGATATACTCACAAGATCAGATATACACATTAGGCCAGATGCACCAAGCCATGAATTTAATGGCAAGGGAAGTATACACAGTCTTCAAAGGAGAAGGCCCTCAAATCCTTCGCTTCCGCTACAGCAGGTTGTGGAGAATCTAGATGTTAAGTTTGTGGGAGAAGAGTCGATTCAAAGTAAAACTTCAGCCTCAAGATTGACCTCGTACAAGGCATGGCCGTCGGGAATCTATCGGGTGCCCAAAATGATCAGTTGTAAAATTTGTTGTTTTATTAAAATAGAAAACTACATAAAACATAAAACTACTTTATCTCCATCGTATCATTCCTATCTCCAGCACATCGATCTTATCTTCAGGTTTGCACAGCAAACCAAATAAATGCCCATTGTTTTTAGCCCGGAAAAAAGTCATCCCGCCGCTAGCATCAGAAAATAGACAATTCTGGTGGGTTTTCCCACCCAGAATAGCCTATTGGCTAATAAAAGTATTTGTTAAAGTTTTAAAATGGATTTTTGATTTTTTTTTATGTAATTTTTAATTTTATTTTAAAAAATTATTATTTTTTTAATATTAAATATTATATATTTATATGTTTATTTTGTTGTGTTTTAAATTTTTATGTATAATCATAATAATAGATAATCAGATAATCATAAGAAAAATAAGAAGATAATAAACATTTTTCTATTATTATTATTAATGATAATATTAATAGATTTATTTTTTTATATTTCACATAAATTATATCATACATATATTATTTAACAAAATTATTATATATTTTTTATGTTTAAATAATTATTATTTAATTCTTTCTTATACTTATACTATATAATCATTTCATTTTATTTAATATTAAATAATTTATTTTTAAAAATATATATATAATATATAATCAATAAATATTATTTAATATAATATAATAAATTTATATTGTATTATACATATTATTATATAATATTAGAAAAAAATTATGTTTTACATAATTATCATTTTTTTCTTTTAATTATATTATATTAACAAAACTTACATTTATTTTTATTAAATTTAAAATACTATAATTAAATTATTATAAAGACAATTACTATCCCTCGTGACACTTGTTCAATTCATAAAATACAAATATCAAACTATCATTCTCAACTATCATATAAACTAATTATAATTACTTAATTAACCTAAATTAATTCTCTTTAAGAAAAGCCTAATTTATTAAATTAATTTCTCCTTCATTGGTGGGATGTTTTTTACTAAAGAGTCACATGGCAACCACATGGAAGGAAAGGGTTGCCCCACTTTCTCAAAGTAGCTTTGTTTTTGGCTTTAGTAGAAACGCAGTTGGGCAGAATTCCCACACGTCGCCTCACCCTCCTATATATTTGGATTGTTACGCGAAGAAAGATTCGCTTACGTCACTTTTTTCTTAGGGCTTTCACATCTATCTCACCCACAACCCACAATATAATCACATTTTTTTAATTGAACATAGGACTAATGACATAAGGGAGCATTTATCACGTGGGTTTGGTAAAGAGGACGGGGGTTAACTAGCATAATCATAAGCACTTACTGTTTTAATGAACTAGTCATACTTTACCTATATATATGATGTGGGGGAGCTCATATTTTGTATCTCTGGCAAGTGAATACTTACTGGTTGAGCAATATGTCTGAGTATTATTTGTTTGAATCATGGACTCTCATTCAGGCTCTAGTGGTGGTGGGTTTACTAATTATCACTGCTATCAAATCTAGATCATCAAAGAAGAAGAAATGTCCCCCAGGTTTGCTTTATATTTCAGAATGGTCAAAATCCTGCTCAGATGTGAAATCTTTATTATCGTTATCTGACCTACCAGTGTGACTGACTTACCATTCTAATTTGTAATCTTGTTCCTCCAGGTGTGAGTGTATGGATGGTTGTGAGGGACCTTGTTCTGCACAAGGATAAGATGCCTCATCGAACATTCTACCACTGGGCTAAATCCTACGGTCCAGTCTATTCTGTCCGTACAGGCCTTTCATCTGCTGTTGTTGTATTGAACTCAGCCAAATCATGCAGACAGGTAAGCAGCTTTCAACAACACATGATGTGTGTTTGTTACCTATGAACTCTATGCTTTCAACGCGTTTTTATAAAACTACTTTTTTCTAAAACACAGAAATTATAAATCAAAGTCCTTGAAACTGTAAATCAAAGTCCTTGAAACTGTAAACTACTTTTTATCATCGCTTAATGAAGAAGCTCATGGTCTCACACCTCCTCGGAACAACTCCTCAAGTATTTTCTTCATCCCCTTTTCGCTCAGCAACATACTTTTATGCCCATCTACTTATCAAGTACCTTAACCTTTTTTCCCTGTTTTTGATAACATTTTTCTCCTTTTCACTCCTCATAACATATGTTACATCTACTTGTGTAAACAGAGAAAGAATGCATTCATGCGAGAGGAAATGGTGCAGAAGCTAATAACTTCCATGTATCTTGAGTTGGAGGAGGCTTGCAACAATACAGTGAACATGAGCAAAATCATTCTTGATCACTTGTTTCCCTTCGCTCTAAATCAAGTAATTCCCATAGCACAGTAACCTATAATGTGGAAGGGTCATAAATGCAACATTTTAACTTACAGTAATTGTAGTTTGGTATTGAAATTTGGAAGGGCTTATCCATCAAATGCATTTGTAATTTTCATAAACAAAAGTGGCAGAATGCCTGTTGGGTTAACTGGTAACTTTTTTGATAAAAAAAACCCTCAGTAGTCCAATGGTAGAAAGATAGTTGAACTGATAAATTATCAGTAGTTGACTGGTTACCACCTGTTATTTTCTAATTTACATTAAAAATATTGAATTAATTTGGCTTGGATTACAGGTGATAGGCAGAACTGTGGAACCCTTACACGTTGAAGAGTTGGGCAGTGAAGTTGTGTCGGTGCAGGACATGTACAAACTTATAATTGGGGATCCTGCAACTGCTGCTCTCGAAATCAATTGGAGAGACTTCCTTCCTTTAATAAATCGTTGGCTTCCTAACACAAAATTAGAGAATATGTTAAATGATGTAACGAGGAGGAGGTCAGCAATTGTGAGGGCTCTTATTCGCCAAGAGAGGGAGCTTTTATCCTCGGGAAAGGTAGCTTGGCATTCTACCATGACCTCCGTACATTAATTTCACTAAAACCCTTTAGTCCTCTATCTAAACAAGTACTATTGGTCATATTACTTTATTTTTTCTTGTAAAAATAATTATTTTAGACCTTTTATTCTGTCTTTTTTGGGACTTCACCTAAAAGCACCAGCTATAAGTGTATATTGATGGTCAATTTGGTACTGCTATTTATATGCATGTTAACACGGCTATGAAAATCTTGTTTCACAGAAAACAAAGATCCTTGGTCGGTTTAATATGCTTATATGTACAAGTATCTTTTGACTCTGTTGTTTCTAGTTATGTCTTTGATGATGAAATGCATTAATGAGTGCAGGTGTCGAAAGGATATCTAGACATGCTGCTGAAGGAAGGCGAGGTTCTGAGTGAGAAACAGCTAGAGACTGCAATATGGGAGCCTGTAATTGAAAGCACTACTACAAGTCATGTGGCTATGGTCTGGGCTTTCTTCAACCTTGCCAAGCATCCTCACGCTCAGGTACAAATGTAAAAGCTTTTACATTTTTATCAATAAAGCCATTCTTTTTGAATGAAAATTTCTGAAATCCTACAATGCCAACGACAGGAACGACTTTACAAAGAGTTAGAGGAAGTATGTGGAAAGAAAGCAGTCGAGGAAAAGGATTTGGTGAAGTTACCATATCTTAAAGCAATATTTTATGAAACAGTACGCAGACATTCTCCTTTGCCTCTAGTGCCGTTGCGTATCGTCCATCAAGATGTGGAAATTGACGGCTACCATGTTCCGGCAGGATGGGAGGTACTAATCCTCTATTCTCAAAAGGGCTTATAGATCATTAGTTTTTACACAATATTTTATGAAATTGGACTCAGGCTGAAACAACTTATTTTAAGTTTTGTTTATTTGATTAAAATGTATTCAATTATTTTGATGATTTATTAATTGTTTATTATTGTTTATTATTCAGATATTAATTAATATATTGGGAGCAAATAATTATGAAGGAGAATGGAAAAATTCAGAGGAGTGGAAACCAGAGAGACAACTAGTGTTTCCAGTAGAAGAGGATATTTATAGGAACATGGTATTTGGAGCAGGGAATAGGTTGTGTGCAGGATGGACACAGGCGGTGACAATAGCCTCATTGGTTATTGGGAGGACCATTCAAAACTTTGAGTTGAAAATGCCAATAGGACACGAGGAAGACTATGAAACAATAATAAATACAGGAACTCACAAGCTACGTCCTCTCTTTTCAATTCTCACACCGAGAAATGTATAATCCATGTCTCTATATTTTGGTGTCTAGATGATAATATTATATTGATACTCAATATCTTATATGTATTATAAGCGAGAAGAATGAGCTAAAAGAGGAAAAATGTATCAAGTGGAAGGACTAGATTACCTTAATGAAAATAAGCCATATTTCAAAAAGTATTCCACGAAAATGAACATGGCTCAATGATTGGTCATCCTTAACCCAAATTTATTCTCATTGACTTTTTTTGTTAAAACCATACACTTGCAATAGACAATCAATTAAGGTGTATGAAAAATTGGTTAAGTTCATGTAGTGTTAATTTTATCAAAATATTTTAAATATTCAAAAGGTTGAAATCATTAAGTTTAGTTTTGTAATGTAAAAACTAAAAAGAGCCTTGAACATCAATGTTGGACCTTTTTATACTATATTTCAACATATTAGATCACACTTTCACAATATCCACTTACATGTACATGTTTATAAATCTGTCCAATTCACAATATTTCATATATTCCAAAACAATTTAGTTGTCGAGTTCGTAGGCCGCCATTTTAAATAGAGATAGTCATAACTAATTTATGATGAAACACAAATAAGATTGTGTTTATATTTCTCATATTAAATATCAAACTCCTTGTCAAATAGTCTATCATAAGACTATGGTAGAAACTATGATCTTCTATCACTAAGATTTGCATCAACCCCCAACTAATAGGTCGACCTAACCCACATCATCAAAACTGTTAATATTAAACTAGTATATCTCTATTTTATAAAGTTTTTTTTTTCATTTATTTCAAAGAAATATCATAACATCGAAAAAAATGCCAATGGTAGGTGAAGCCATCTTTTGTAATTTATTCAATGTCCTCCTTGTATGATAAAAAAGAAATGAACATCTACTAAATGTAAAGAAATGCGGATTTTCAGTAGACATCATAGTAGTCTTAAGGAATGCAATATTGTCAAATAAGCAACTCACAAATGCAACTAACAGTTGTGAAATGGTACTTCTCAACCTACACCAACATCCTCCCTACATGAATAGAGAAGTTTTAGTTATGGGTTTGGATTTTATTGAAGTATACAAATTACAAAATGTGGAAGCATAGGCAAGGCACGCAGACTAAAGGAATTCCATGATTGCAATATATGAACAAAATGGATTTAATGAAAATAAAAATGTGATTAATAGGTGTAGACCCAAACTCTGCGTATTTTCCAACATCCTACCTTCCTACACCAAAATGGGAGCTTTGGAGGGTTTTGATTCATGCATGCAAAATGTAGAAGCATTTACATAGAGCAAAAACTATTTGACAGAATGCCCAAGAGAAAATAAATTTCATGCATTTCAAAATGTGGAAGAATTGACAATCTAGAACCATTGAGTCTTGACATAATGTTTCAAAGAAATATGGTCTCATGGAATGGCAACTATAGGAAAATAATAAATTTGTTGAAAAGGCTTTAGAAGTTTCCAGAAAAATACAATTGGCAGGTGTAAAGCCGAATTCTATAACCTTGTTAGCAAAATCTACTTATGCCAAAGAGGGAATTTTTGAATAATGTATAAGCAGCAATCTAATTTTGTGGTATTTGAGAATAATATGGACAAGGATAAGGAAAGGAAATTGCAGTAGTAATGTGCAAAGTAAGAGAGAATATTAGCCCTATTAACACAATCCACTTGTTGATTTGTATGGCAACATGGCCTATATGCTCTACCTGGTATGACTATTTTAGCAGCTTGCATTGAAGTGGTAGGCTGTTAAGGAATTTTGACCTTTTTAGAGAACACATCTTGATTACCTACAACAAATTTGTAACTAGGAACAAGAGCCTAGCAGAATATAAAGGCATGAGGGATGAAAGGCCATAGAAAATGCTAATTTGGGAATATAAAGGCATTTTTGCAAGTCACTTTTTTGAAAACAAACATCTATAAGATTTACTCTCTTTTAGTTTTAAGCCCCATAATGAAGGTTGTGAAAGAAACTTATTAGTCCCTGTCTATATAGGCGGCGACTAATGTTTTTGTCTCAAACGAAGGGCATTATTAATTTGTTGGTTTGCATGCAAGAGAGCAGATATAAACCTAAATCAAAGTCTGACTTTTCAAAACATTCAAATCAAATTTATCCTGATTTTATGATTGGTGGGTCATATTTTGTTGGGGTTTTTAGCTTTTTCTAATTATAAATTTGAGAGGAAAACCTTCAACAAATAAAAAACGAGGAGATAAAATTTAAGCTAATGTTTTCACAGATCATATCAGTATTAATATTGTTTGAGATTCATTAGTTTGTGTTGGAAGATTTTCTCAAAAATTTACTTCATTTCTAATGTTTAATGTGGCCTGCGAACCAGGCAAGATGGAATTTGGAAGACAACTCACATGCCTACATCCTAGATTCCAAGTGTTGGAGACGTGTTGTAACCTAGTGTGATGTGGGCAAAGACTAATATAGATGTTGAATGTCTCTCCTTTCTTCCATATTTTGCATTCATGCATATGAGGGAAATTGCAGAGTCACTAGGTTAGTAGTCGAGTTCTCTACTGATTGAGTAGAAGGTAAGTATCAACCCATGTCTCTTTATTTTTTATGTTGTTGAATGTTTTTCCCTAACTACAAAATTTCCCTTGTTTACAAAACATAAACTAGGGCAGCCTTTAGAATGGTATCTACAGATTTAGTGGGAGTTAATTCCAATCAATTTCAAAATGATATCTACAAGGTGAGGATTCCCTCAACTTACTTCAATGGTTGGTGGCATTTTGGGTAGCACAGACCACAATTCTTAATGACATTTTCCAAGAACATCTTACAAAAACTGCATGGGAAAAAATTGTAAGGAAATTAAAATATGAGCACATGTAATAGAAACCACATAGAAAAATTCAATAAAGAAAATAAAATATAAACACATCATTACAAAACTATATAGGGAAATGAGAAAATTTGAAAGGGAGGATAAAAATTAAAACAAACAAATATTTTATATTTTATTTTTTCTTGTACCAATATTTTTTCACTATGTTGTTTCTAGTTATGTCTTTGATGATGAAATGTATTAATGAGTGCAGGAGTCGAAAGGATATCTAGACATGCTACTGAAGGAAGGCAAGGTTTTGAGTGAGAAAGAGTTAGAGACTGCAATATGGGAGCCTGTAATTGAAAGCACTACTACAAGTCATGTGGCTATGGTCTGGGCTTTCTTCAACCTCGCCAAGCATCCTCACGCTCAGGTACAAATGTAAAAGCTTTTACATTTTTATCAATAAAGTCATTCTTTTTGAATGAAAATTTCTGAAATCCTACAATGCCAACAACAGGAACGACTTTACAAAGAGTTAGAGGAAGTATGTGGAAAGAAAGCAGTCGATGAAAAGGATTTGGTGAAGTTACCATATCTTAAAGCAATATTTTATGAAACAGTACGCAGACATTCTCCTTTGCCTCTAGTGCCGTTGCGTATCGTCCATCAAGATGTGGAAATTGACGGCTACCATGTTCCGGCAGGATGGGAGGTACTAATCCTCTATTCTCAAAAGGGCTTATAGATCATTAGTTTTTACACAATATTTTATGAAATTGGACTCAGGCTGAAACAACTTATTTTAAGTTTTGTTTATTTGATTAAAATGTATTCAATTATTTTGATGATTTATTAATTGTTTATTATTGTTTATTATTCATATATTAATTAATATATTGGGAGCAAATAATTATGAAGGAGAATGGAAAAATTCAGAGGAGTGGAAACCAGAGAGACAACTAGTGTTTCCAGTAGAAGAGGATATTTATAGGAACATGGTATTTGGAGCAGGGAATAGGTTGTGTGCAGGATGGACACAGGCGGTGACAATAGCCTCATTGGTTATTGGGAGGACCATTCAAAACTTTGAGTTGAAAATGCCAATAGGACATGAGGAAGACTATGAAACAATAATAAATACAGGAACTCACAAGCTACGTCCTCTCTTTTCAATTCTCACACCGAGAAATGTATAATCCATGTCTCTATATTTTGGTGTCTAGATGATAATATTATATTGATACTCAATATCTTATATGTATTATAAGCGAGAAGAATGAGCTAAAAGAGGAAAAATGTATCAAGTGGAAGGACTAGATTACCTTAATGAAAATAAGCCATATTTCAAAAAGTATTCCACGAAAATGAACATGGCTCAATGATTGGTCATCCTTAACCCAAATTTATTCTCATTGACTTTTTTTGTTAAAACCATACACTTGCAATAGACAATCAATTAAGGTGTATGAAAAATTGGTTAAGTTCATGTAGTGTTAATTTTATCAAAATATTTTAAATATTCAAAAGGTTGAAATCATTAAGTTTAGTTTTGTAATGTAAAAACTAAAAAGAGCCTTGAACATCAATGTTGGACCTTTTTATACTATATTTCAACATATTAGATCACACTTTCACAATATCCACTTACGTGTACATGTTTATAAATCTCTCCAGTTCACAATATTTCATATATTCCAAAACAATTTAGTTGTCGAGTTCGTAGGCCGCCATTTTAAATAGAGATAGTCATAACTAATTTATGATGAAACACAAATAAGATTGTGTTTATATTTCTCATATTAAATATCAAACTCCTTGTCAAATAGTCTATCATAAGACTATGGTAGAAACTATGATCTTCTATCACTAAGATTTGCATCAACCCCCAACTAATAGGTCGACCTAACCCACATCATCAAAACTGTTAATATTAAACTAGTATATCTCTATTTTGTAAAGTTTTTTTTTTCATTTATTTCAAAGAAATATCATAACATCGAAAAAAATGCCAATGGTAGGTGAAGCATCTTTCGTAATTTATTCAATGTCCTCCTTGTATGATAAAAAAGAAATGAACATCTACTAAATGTAAGGAAATGCGGATTTTTAGTAGACATCATAGTAGTCTTAAGGAATGCAATATTGTCAAATAAGCAACTGACAAATGCAACTAACAGTTGTGAAATGGTATTTCTCAACCTACACCAACATCCTCCCTACATGAATAGAGAAGTTTTAGCTATGGGTTTGGATTTTATTGAAGTATACAAATTACAAAATGTGGAAGCACAGGAAAGGCATGCAGACTAAAGGAATTCCATGATTGCAATATATGAACAAAATGGATTTAATGAAAATGAAAATGTGATTAATAGGTGTAGAGCCAAACTCCGTGTATTTTCCAACATCTTACCTTCCTACACCAAAATGGGAGCTTTGGAGGGTTTTGATTCATGCATGCAAAATGTAGAAGCATTTACATAGAGCAGAAACTATTTGACAGAATGCCCAAGAGAAAAGAAATTTTAGGCATTTCAAAATGTGGAAGAATTGACAATCTAGAACCGTTGAGTCTTGACATAATGTTTCAAAGAAATATGGTCTCATGGAATGGAAACTATAGGAAAATAATAAATTTGTTGAAAAGGCTTTAGAAGTTTCCAGAAAAATACAATTGGCAGGTGTAAAGCCGAATTCTATAACCTTGTTGGCAAAATCTACTTATGCCAAAGTGGGAATTTTGGAATAACGTATAAGCATCAATCTAATTTTGTGGTATTTGAGAATAATATGAACAAGGATAAGGAAAGGAAATTGCAGTAGTAATGTGGAAAGTAAGAGAGAATATTAGCCCTATTAACACAATCTACCTGTTGATTTGTATGGCAACATGGTCTATATGCTTTACCCGGTATGACTATTTTAGCAGCTTCAATTGAAGTGGTAGGATGTTAAGAAATTTTGACCTTTTAGAGAACACATCTTGATTACCTACAACAAATTTGTCACTATAAATAAGAGCCAAGTAGAATACTCAATTTTTCCATGTTGTGAATAGGAAGCTATGAGACGAAGAAGGAACGAGGGATGAAAGGCCATAGAAAATGCTAATTTGGGAATTGTTGTGCCCTTAGCACACACGCCCCGTTCAGAACGGGGACCCTCTTTTCTTTCGCTTTGTCGAGTCTTTCGGGGCCGCCTCGTTTTGCATGCCCCTCTTTTTTGATGTTACGCGTGGCTGATGTTGCTCCAGTGTTTCATCATAAATCAACCATGCCTCCGTTTTTGGTTTTTTGCTGCCCTCCAGGGCCTCACGGGTTCGCTTTGGCATTTTGGCCCTAGGCAGCCCTGGGCCCCCCCGAACCCGGGCCTCCGGAGTTCTCTGGTCGGGCTTCCCCTCTGGCCTTGCCATCCTTTGCGGCGTTCTTCGGGCACCTTTTCGCTCCTCAGGGCCCACCACGTCGTCCTCCGTTCAAAATTCATCAAAGATTTCTCGGGTGGCGCCTGCCCCTTCGGGCCCCGAAAGTTCGAACCCGGACTTCCGTCCCGGGCTCGCCATCTATGACGGCGAGCCTCCGGTGGTCGCCCGCCCCTCGGGCGCCGAGCTACTCACCGCCGCCGTCACCCAAGCAACACGAAGAAAACCTTCGGCGGTGAACTCCTTCCAACTTCTCGCCCTCCAGGCCCCTGGCCGATCTTCTCCGCCGCTGTTGCCCGATCGGCGTGAAAATCTTGCGGCGGCTGTCATCTCCCGTCCTTCCGGCCACTGGGCCCCGGAGTCTCCACCGCTGCCGCCGGCCTAATTTGAAATCTCACCAACTTTTGGTGCGGCCGTACGAGCAATAAATACGGGTATTAATGGCGGCTGGGGTATATAATGCCCGGGCCACCAATGTCATTTTCACATCGTGAATTGGAGCGAAATTGCAAAGTCGAGCATCTGGAGCCCATCACCTTCGTTTGCGTCACGATCATTTGCATCCGCATCACTCTGTCGCCTCCCGGTGGATCTTGCACCTTCCCGTCCTACGAATTCGAGGTAGGCCATCCCCGTTTTCCCTTCCATGTTTTTTCGTCATTTTGGGGAATTTAAATGAATTAAATACTTTGTTAAAATGAAACAAATAGAAGAGCACTCAATGGCGCCCCTGACCCATGTGTTAAAAAATGGCAAACCTGGCGGATTTTCCCTTCCCGCCGATTCGGAGCTTTCCCATGGCGCGGCCGTTCTTCACGCTGGGCAATGGGCCCCCTCGGGCCCGGTCCCTTCTTTTGCCGTCCCATTTCGAATTTTGGTTGTATGTCGGCGGAGGTCCTCCTAACCGGGTCCGGGTCATCAGGCTTTCGTCCCCAGAGTGCCGGTCGCATTTCGCCACACCAAACTGCCCAGGCCGCTCTGCCTCCCCGTCGCCGGATCCTGGTCTCTGCTCTGCCGTTAAACTCTAAACACGATCCACGTCCTTTGCACCTTCCGGGCCTGGAACCCCGGAGTTCCGTCTCCGGAGTTCCGCCAGGGGTTCGCTTTGTCGAACGGCAAACGACCCCCGACGTCCTGGCCCTCGGGCTCCGCCAGGGCGTTGGCTTTTGAACCCTTGGCAGGTTGAAATTCGACCCATCGTTTCTGCCTCTGGGCCCTGACTATCGGGCCTCCACCCCTCATTTTCCGCCGATTACTCATGACCGAGGTCTTTCGGCGAGCTCTTCGCTGCCTTCCGGGATCCGGGCCCCGAGCGGCCCTCCGCCGTTGCCTTATTCTTTGAAGGGCCTCTTGTCCTGCCCCCAGGCCCCGGCTACCGGACTTCCGTCTGCGGAAGTCCATGGATCCCTTACCGTCGGAGTTTTCACCCCGTTCGCCCCGTAGCCAGACCCCGGGCCTCCCTTTACCGTCTGACCTTAATAAAACTCCTCGCAGTCGGGACCCTCCGGGCCCGGCCGTCCGGAGCTCTGTCCCCGGAACTCCGTGACGGTTCCGGCGTCCTCGACGACGAACCCCTGCCTGCTTCCCGCCATCCGGGCCCTGGCCCGCCCCTCGCCGCCGCCATTTAAATCAACGCGAAAATCTCGCGGCAGCCGACGCGTCGCGTCCTCCCGGCCTCGGGGCCTCGCCACTCCAAATGCCACCTGGCCTAAATCTCAAACCTCGTGATGGCTGCCTTCTGTTGCTCCAGGCCCCGGGCCTCGGACCTCCGCCCCCGGATTTCCGCCTGCCCTCCGCCTTCGCCAGCGGCTGCCTCTTGGCGGCTTCCCGGCCTAAAATCTCCGATACCTCTTAGATCGATCCAAACCAACTTAAATCTAGAATCTGACTTCAACCCATGTCCTAAAATTTTCTCTTCTCCATCATGGGCCTCTTAAAACACTAAAATCTGACAAAGGAGGGTCTCCGGGAACCTTCAGTTGCATTTTCCCTTCTAGACAGTATTCCTGCCAGGGAAGTCCGGCCTTCCGGGCCCGGATTGTCCAAATGCCTTGAAATGAAATCGATAACATCTGGAAGCAAGAGTTATGATGTACTTGATTAATTATTTAGATGATATGCTCAAAATATGGACTAACGTAATTGCTTTCGATGCTTGTTGTGCTGACTTTGCCCTTGCTTGCAGAATATATGGAATCGACTGCAGGAACTTCAGGGGTTTCCGTCGAAAAGGACAAGGGCAAGAAATCAGGAAAGACCCCTCAGGGAAAAGAAGATAAGGATCAGATGAAGTTTCAGTTTCAGGGTGAACCACTCCAGTCGAAGGTCTCGACTAACTGGAAAGAAATCTCAGATACTAACATCGGCCAGGTGGACATAGATGAGTTCACCCAGAGGGTCAAGGTCAACCCTACAACAAAGAACGCCAGGCTAATAAGGCAGAGTGGAATCGCCAAGGTTGCCGGTTTTCCTCCCTCTCTCATAGCACCCGAACTAGTAATGGCTTGCCGAGAAGCCTACCAAACGGACACCAGAAAAATCGTAGATAAGGAGGGGAACATCCTCGCCGACATGTCGCCAGAAGGAATCATGAAAACATTCCACATTCCCACGTTCCCATATATGGAGGTCCCCACTTTGGAACAGTGCCAAGCAGCGTGGGATGCCAATCCGTTAGGGTGCAAGAAATCAATCAACCTCCTTTGGCTTAAGGAGAAACGGGGCAGCGCTGCGAAGGTTCCTCAGGAACTCTTCCGCAGCGATTTCCATGAAGACTACCACGACCTAGTAACTATGCTGAGTAGGGTCATGGGTCTCCCAGCGGCCGCCTACTTCCAAGAGTGGATGGCATATTACATTGAGCAGATCCTGCAAGGGAATGAGGACGTCAACACCAAAGTCTCATTCGACTAGGGAGGCATTATTAGCAACTGCTTCCATAAGCAGTTTGTCAACGTCAAGAAGAGCTCTAAGTTCTACATGACCTCCTACCTGGTGTACTCCTTGGTAGGTCAAAGACAATACAACGGCTTATTTGTGGCACCTGATCAGGGGCACAGGCGAGGGCTCAAGCCGTTTGACAAGTACCCTCAACTCCAGTACCGCAACTTCAAGAAGGAGTACTGCCAGGTCAATGACGCCTTTACTGGCCACATCATCAGATTGATCGTCAGAGACTTCAAAAGGAGGGTTTCCCATAGCGCCAGGGCCCTCTTGAAGGAATATTCCTTCCTATTCATCCAGTTTCCTAAGTTCACCTACATCCGGGCCCAGGGTTTCACCAAACAGCCAAACAAGTTGCCACGGTACCCAAATGATAGGATCATCCTCCTGGAGCTATCTCGACAGCTCCAACACATCCAGGCCGTCTTCGGCAACAAGCACGTAGCAGGGATTCACTATCCCATGACCCTCGGTCAGGGCCTGTATCGACTGCAGACCTCCCAATGTGCCAGCAATTTCGAGAAGGAGCTCAAGGAATATAATTTTGACTAGTACACTGCTCGCCCGCGAATGGACCCACATGGCCATGTCAGGAAGGCACTGGGGCCGCCCTATGCCCACCAATACCACATTGAAGATTTCTGGGCTGACTGCCAATATGACAAGGAGGTCCGTGCAAGGCACTACATGCGCATGACCATACAGTTCCTAAGAAGAGTGCAACCGTTCTAGGTGCCTGACCAGCTCAAGGAGGACGAGTCCACGATAATGCACCCGAAGTACCCTGCAGTTGCCAACCTGCCCATACCATCGATAGACTGGGACGAACAAGAGTTCAATGACCTAGATACCATCACCCAGCCGATCATAACTCGTACTAAGGAGTGGGTCGTTGGGTGGGTCGCGCAACTGAAGCAACAAGGGGTGGTCCTAACATATGAGGCACTCAAGAGCAAGCCAAGCGTCATGAAGGATATTGCCGCCACCACATCAGCTGGTGAGCCTTTCAAGTCTCCCCCCATCACCAGGTCTCAAAAGAGAAAAGGAACAGAGACAACACAATCTGTGGACCCCAAGGAGCAAGCAAAGAAAGACACGGGAGGCTCATCTCCCAAGAGGCTCAAGCAGACAGTGACTACAACAGAAGTGCAACCTCCCTTGCTCCTCCCTCCCCCGACTGGTGCACCGCCCGCCTCTCTACCTGTGGATAGGGGTGCCATGCCCTTTGACCATCCCTGTGATACCTACCCCATTCCTATTAAGTGCACTAACATTTATAGTAATTTATTAAGGATACTGTGTGTAGTACAAGGGGCCTCACTCCCATCATCTACCACTTAAAACCATTGCCAATGACATCAGACACAAGAGGAACCCATTGGGATTGCCCACCTACAATAGCCTATCGGCTAATTATTTTAATTGGTATTTAATCTTTTAAAAGGTAGATCAACAAAACCAACAAAGAACATAATAGTAAGAACCCTAACAAAATATTTGAGCTAGGAAATGAAGCTCTTCATTTCAAATCTCATTAAGGCAGGTGCAACTTCAAAAAAATATAATTTAATAAATAACAGAAGAAATGTAGCAAAACAATGGAGAATAAAACTTTAAACGATAATAAAGGAAACTGATGTCTGGTAATGAAAATCTACTCTATGGCACAAATGCGATGTCACAAATTTTTCAAAATAAGAGAAAATGAAAAAGAAAAAAATTTGTGAACAAAATCCACAGAACCTTAGATATCTTTGATCTAGTAAAAAGCATAACCTGAAGAGAGGTCTTGAAGAAGATTCAAAAAATTGGAATCAAAAACCAGTATATAGTTTTATGTTAACATGTTAAAGTCTCAAATGTTTAAGTACCATAATTTAGCCTGCTTAGATATCAGAGACGTGGGATTCTAACTCATTTTCTACTTTCCACTCTTTTAGAAGAACTGCAAATACGATAGAAATTGAAAAGCATATTTCCACATTAGTTTATGAACCTCTATATTCCAAATTTTTCCATGGCAGTAGTGAACTCATAAATTTATTTGAAAAAGAACATGATGAAGAAAAACAACTAGAAAACAAATGATTGAGATGCTATCAAAAAAATTTGCACCGAAGAATGGAAATCTACATTTAAACGGAAGATGCAAACTCGCTTAGAAAAAAAAATCTAAAAAACACAAAAGAAGAAGAAAAGTAACAAAGAAAAAAAACTCAACAAACTTGTTCACAGAGGGTAACAAAAATCTTCATTCTGAAACCTCTACACGACAAGTGTAACTTCACAAAATTTTATCAATGAAACTGCAAGAAAAAAACAACATCAACTAAACCCTAGAAAACCTAACATGTTTTAATCTCACAAACATACCACAATTTAGCTCGATTGGGTGTCAAAGACACAGAATCATCAATTATCTTCCTCTTTCCCTTTTACCAAACCCTAAGCGCCTCCAAGAGGCCATCCTTGAAAGCCGATTCAACTCCCTCCATAGCCCTCTCGGCCTCAAACCTGTACTTCTCTACGTCCATGGCCCCTTCATTGAACTCCTTCCCCAACTTCTTCCCCTTTCCCTTCTTCACCGGCTTCTTCAAATAATCCTCCACCACCTTCTCAAATAGTCGTGCATGTGCCTCAGCCTTCCATTCTTCCAACTTCTTCTCAACATTCACGTGCCTAAGACGCCTCCTGCTCATGTCTCTGTAGGCATCGAAATTGTCGGTCTTCTTTTGGTCGGCTAGGATTGGAGGATCAATATTTCAGTTGTATTGAAATGCTCTCCCCCTTCTGAGAAAATTATTTCCTATAATTGATAAAAATAGTCTACCATGACTACAGAAATTCCCACAATTGACTTCATACTTTGAAAGCTCAATGATGCCTCTGCCTCTCTGCAAATCCTAACAAAACACAAATGCAAACAATATGACATACACTGAGAAGAAGGAAGCATTTGGGTCAAGTAGAGACTGGTATTTTCCTTCCTCTCTCAACACAAAGTTTGTTCAGAGGTCACCATTTCGATCCTAGTCCATTTCTTCGACCTCAAATTGTGAGCGTTACTTCAGGCCAACCAAGTCACAAAGAATAGAACGAGACTCTTTTGTTCAGAGAACATATCTTGGCAACACACAGTCTGCAAATTATGGCCGCATTAGGTCAGATATACTCACAAGATTGGATATACACATTAGGCCAGATGCACCAAGCCATGAATTTAATGGCAAGGGAAGTATACACAGTCTTCAAAGGAGAAGGCCCTCAAATCCTTCGCTTCCGCTACAACAGCTTGTGGAAAATCTACATGTTAAGTTTGTGGGAGAAGAGTCGACTCAAAGTAAAACTTCAGCCTCAAGATTGACCTCGTACAAGGCATGGCCGTCGGGAATCTATCGGGTGCCCGAAATGACCAGTTGTAAAATTTGTTGTTTTATTAAAATAGAAAACTACATAAAACATAAAACTACTTTATCTCCATCGTATCATTCCTATCTCCAGCACATCGATCTTATCTTCAGTTTTGCACAGCAAACCAAATAAATGCCCATTGTTTTTAGCCCGGAAAAAAGTCATCCCGCCGCTGGCATGAGAAAATAGACAATTCTGGTGGGTTTTCCCACCCAGAATAGCCTATTGGCTAATAAAAGTATTTGTTAAAGTTTTAAAATGGGTTTTTGATTTATTTTTTAAATAATTTTATTTTTTATTTTTTAAAATTTTTTATTTTTTTAATATTAAATATTATATGTTTATTTTGTTGTGTTTTAAATTTGTATGTATAATCATAATATTTTGAGATGTCTATATTTAAATACAAATAGATAATTAGATAGATAAGAAAAAAAATAAAGAGCACAACTTTTTCTATTACATACATTAATGATAATATTAATAGATTTATTTCCTTTTTTATATTCTTTACATAAATTATTATTTAACAAATTATTATATATTTTAAGTTTAAAACAATTATTATTTAATTCTTTCCTTATAATTCTTATACTCATTATTAATCATTCAATTTTATTTAATATTAAATAATTTTATCTTTAATATATATATATATATATATATTATATATAATCAATAAATATTATTTAATATAATATAATAAATTTATATTGTATTATACATATTATTATATAATATTAGAAAAAAAAATATGTTTTATATAATTATTATTTTTTTCTTTTAATTATATTATATTAACAAAACTTACATTTATTTTTATTAAATTTAAAATACTATAATTAAATTATTATAAAGACAATTACTAGCCCTCGTGACACTTGTTCAATTCATAAAATACAAATATCAAACTATCATTCTCAACTATCATATAAACTAATTATAATTACTTAATTAACCTAAATTAATTCTCTTTAAGAAAAGCCTAATTTATTAAATTAATTTCTCCTTCATTGGTGGGATGTTTTTTACTAAAGAGTCACATGGCAACCACATGGAAGGAAAGGGTTGCCCCACTTTCTCAAAGTAGCTTTGTTTTTGGCTTTAGTAGAAACGCATTTGGGCAGAATTCACACACGTCGCCTCACCCTCCTATATATTTGGATTGTTACGCGAAGAAAGATTCGCTTACGTCACTTTTTTTCTTAGGGCTTTCACATCTATCTCACCCACAACCCACAATATAATCACATTTTTTTAATTGAACATAGGACTAATGACATAAGGGAGCATTTATCACGTGGGTTTGGTAAAGAGGACGGGGGTTAACTAGCATAATCATAAGCACTTACTGTTTTAATGAACTAGTCATACTTTACCTATATATATGATGTGGGGGAGCTCATATTTTGTATCTCTGGCAAGTGAATACTTACTGGTTGAGCAATATGTCTGAGTATTATTTGTTTGAATCATGGACTCTCATTCAGGCTCTAGTGGTGGTGGGTTTACTAATTATCACTGCTATCAAATCTAGATCATCAAAGTAGCAAAGAAATGTCCCCTGGTTTGAAAGCTTAAGGGTTTTGTGAAATTAGTCAAAATCCTGATGCGGAATCTTGGGTCATTCATGTTATCTGACCACGAAGTGTAATCTCCTGGACTTAAATTTTCATTCTATAATTCCAAATCTTATTCTCCAGGTGAAAGCGTGCTTAGCTGTGAGGAACTTTTATTCCGCATTACATGGCATTTTTCCTCATCGACATTCTGCCTCTACTGGGGCTGGGAATCCTACGGTCCGGCCCATCTCTGTCCTGTACAGGCCCTCATCTGCTGTTGTATTGAACTCCCAGCCAAACCATGGCAGAGGTAAGCAGCTGGCTTATGTGCTTCGTTACCTGCTAAACTTCCATGGTTTCAACAAGTGTTTTAAAACCAATTTCTTTCAAAACACAGGAATTATAAAATCAAAGCCCTGAAACCGTAAAATGTGGGCCGTGAAAATGAGCATCATTCGCATTCATTACAAGAGCCAAAATCCCTCACCCACAGCCTGCAAGTGCCGGTGTCGTTGACAAGATAAATGGTGAAGTCTCCTGTCTCATCATGGTGAGATCACTCCGCTTTAGTTTTGTAAGAAGCTCATGGTCTCACACCTCCTCGGAACAACTCCTCAAGTATTTTCTTCATCCCCTTTTCGCTCAGCAACATACTTTTATGCCCATCTACTTATCAAGTACCTTAACCTTTTTTCCCTGTTTTTGATAACATTTTTCTCCTTTTCACTCCTCATAACATATGTTACATCTACTTGTGTAAACAGAGAAAGAATGCATTCATGCGAGAGGAAATGGTGCAGAAGCTAATAACTTCCATGTATCTTGAGTTGAAGGAGGCTTGCAACAATACAGTGAACATGAGCAAAATCATTCTTGATCACTTGTTTCCCTTCGCTCTAAATCAAGTAATTCCCATAGCACAGTAACCTATAATGTGGAAGGGTCATAAATGCAACATTTTAACTTACAGTAATTGTAGTTTGGTATTGAAATTTGGAAGGGCTTATCCATCAAATGCATTTGTAATTTTCATAAACAAAAGTGGCAGAATGCCTGTTGGGTTAACTGGTAACTTTTTTGATAAAAAAAACCCTCAGTAGTCCAATGGTAGAAAGATAGTTGAACTGATAAATTATCAGTAGTTGACTGGTTACCACCTGTTATTTTCTAATTTACATTAAAAATATTGAATTAATTTGGCTTGGATTACAGGTGATAGGCAGAACTGTGGAACCCTTACACGTTGAAGAGTTGGGCAGTGAAGTTGTGTCGGTGCAGGACATGTACAAACTTATAATTGGGGATCCTGCAACTGCTGCTCTCGAAATCAATTGGAGAGACTTCCTTCCTTTAATAAATCGTTGGCTTCCTAACACAAAATTAGAGAATATGTTAAATGATGTAACGAGGAGGAGGTCAGCAATTGTGAGGGCTCTTATTCGCCAAGAGAGGGAGCTAGCTTGGCATTCTACCATGACCTCCGTACATCAATTTCACTAAAACCCTTTAGTCCTCTATCTAAACAAGTACTATTGGTCATATTACTTTATTTTTTCTTGTAAAAATAATTATTTTAGACCTTTTATTCTGTCTTTTTTGGGACTTCACCTAAAAGCACCAGCTATAAGTGTATATTGATGGTCAATTTGGTACTGCTATTTATATGCATGTTAACACGGCTATGAAAATCTTGTTTCACAGAAAACAAAGATCCTTGGTCGGTTTAATATGCTTATATGTACAAGTATCTTTTGACTCTGTTGTTTCTAGTTATGTCTTTGATGATGAAATGCATTAATGAGTGCAGGTGTCGAAAGGATATCTAGACATGCTGCTGAAGGAAGGCGAGGTTCTGAGTGAGAAACAGCTAGAGACTGCAATATGGGAGCCTGTAATTGAAAGCACTACTACAAGTCATGTGGCTATGGTCTGGGCTTTCTTCAACCTTGCCAAGCATCCTCACGCTCAGGTACAAATGTAAAAGCTTTTACATTTTTATCAATAAAGCCATTCTTTTTGAATGAAAATTTCTGAAATCCTACAATGCCAACGACAGGAACGACTTTACAAAGAGTTAGAGGAAGTATGTGGAAAGAAAGCAGTCGAGGAAAAGGATTTGGTGAAGTTACCATATCTTAAAGCAATATTTTATGAAACAGTACGCAGACATTCTCCTTTGCCTCTAGTGCCGTTGCGTATCGTCCATCAAGATGTGGAAATTGACGGCTACCATGTTCCGGCAGGATGGGAGGTACTAATCCTCTATTCTCAAAAGGGCTTATAGATCATTAGTTTTTACACAATATTTTATGAAATTGGACTCAGGCTGAAACAACTTATTTTAAGTTTTGTTTATTTGATTAAAATGTATTCAATTATTTTGATGATTTATTAATTGTTTATTATTGTTTATTATTCAGATATTAATTAATATATTGGGAGCAAATAATTATGAAGGAGAATGGAAAAATTCAGAGGAGTGGAAACCAGAGAGACAACTAGTGTTTCCAGTAGAAGAGGATATTTATAGGAACATGGTATTTGGAGCAGGGAAAAGGTTGTGTGCAGGATGGACACAGGCGGTGACAATAGCCTCATTGGTTATTGGGAGGACCATTCAAAACTTTGAGTTGAAAATGCCAATAGGACACGAGGAAGACTATGAAACAATAATAAATACAGGAACTCACAAGCTACGTCCTCTCTTTTCAATTCTCACACCGAGAAATGTATAATCCATGTCTCTATATTTTGGTGTCTAGATGATAATATTATATTGATACTCAATATCTTATATGTATTATAAGCGAGAAGAATGAGCTAAAAGAGGAAAAATGTATCAAGTGGAAGGACTAGATTACCTTAATGAAAATAAGCCATATTTCAAAAAGTATTCCACGAAAATGAACATGGCTCAATGATTGGTCATCCAAGTAACCCAAATTTATTCTCATTGACTTTTTTTGTTAAAACCATACACTTGCAATAGACAATCAATTAAGGTGTATGAAAAATTGGTTAAGTTGATGTAGTGTTAATTTTATCAAAATATTTTAAATATTCAAAAGGTTGAAATCATTAAGTTTAGTTTTGTAATGTAAAAACTAAAAAGAGCCTTGAACATCAATGTTGGACCTTTTTATACTATATTTCAACATATTAGATCACACTTTCACAATATCCACTTACGTGTACATGTTTATAAATCTCTCCAGTTCACAATATTTCATATATTCCAAAACAATTTAGTTGTCGAGTTCGTAGGCCGCCATTTTAAATAGAGATAGTCATAACTAATTTATGATGAAACACAAATAAGATTGTGTTTATATTTCTCATATTAAATATCAAACTCCTTGTCAAATAGTCTATCATAAGACTATGGTAGAAACTATGATCTTCTATCACTAAGATTTGCATCAACCCCCAACTAATAGGTCGACCTAACCCACATCATCAAAACTGTTAATATTAAACTAGTATATCTCTATTTTGTAAAGTTTTTTTTTTTCATTTATTTCAAAGAAATATCATAACATCGAAAAAAATGCCAATGGTAGGTGAAGCCATCTTCCGTAATTTATTCAATGTCCTTGTATGATAAAAAAGAAATGAACATCTACTAAATGTGAGGAAATGCGGATTTTTAGTAGACATCATAGTAGTCTTAAGGAATGCAATATTGTCAAATAAGCAACTGACAAATGCAACTAACAGTTGTGAAATGGTATTTCTCAACCTACAGCAACATCCTCCCTACATGAATAGAGAAGTTTTAGCTATGGGTTTGGATTTTATTGAAGTATACAAATTACAAAATGTGGAAGCACAGGAAAGGCATGCAGACTAAAGGAATTCCATGATTGCAATATATGAACAAAATGGATTTAATGAAAATGAAAATGTGATTAATAGGTGTAGAGCCAAACTCCGTGTATTTTCCAACATCTTACCTTCCTACACCAAAATGGGAGCTTTGGAGGGTTTTGATTCATGCATGCAAAATGTAGAAGCATTTACATAGAGCAGAAACTATTTGACAGAATGCCCAAGAGAAAAGAAATTTTAGGCATTTCAAAATGTGGAAGAATTGACAATCTAGAACCGTTGAGTCTTGACATAATGTTTCAAAGAAATATGGTTTCATGGAATGGAAACTATAGGAAAATAATAAATTTGTTGAAAAGGCTTTAGAAGTTTCCAGAAAAATACAATTGGCAGGTGTAAAGCCGAATTCTATAACCTTGTTGGCAAAATCTACTTATGCCAAAGTGGGAATTTTGGAATAACGTATAAGCATCAATCTAATTTTGTGGTATTTGAAAATAATATGAACAAGGATAAGGAAAGGAAATTGTAGTAGTAATGTGCAAAGTAAGAGAGAATATTAGCCCTATTAACACAATCTACCTGTTGATTTGTATGGCAACATGGTCTATATGCTTTACCCGGTATGACTATTTTAGCAGCTTCAATTGAAGTGGTAGGCTGTTAAGAAATTTTGACCTTTTAGAGAACACATCTTGATTACCTACAACAAATTTGTCACTATAAATAAGAGCCAAGTAGAATACTCAATTTTTCCATGTTGTGAATAGGAAGCTATGAGACGAAGAAGGAACGAGGGATGAAAGGCCATAGAAAATGCTAATTTGGGAATTGTTGTGCCCTTAGCACACATGCCCCGTTCGGAACGGGGACCCTCTTTTCTTTCGCTTTGTCGAGTCTTTCGGGGCCGCCTCATTTTGCGTGCCCCTCTTTTTTGATGTTACGCGTGGCCGATGTTGCTCCAGTGTTTCATCATAAATCAACCATGCCTCTGTTTTTGGTTTTTTGCTGCCCTCCGGGGCCTCACGGGTTCCCTTTGGCATTTTGGCCCTAGGCAGCCCTGGGCCCCCCCAAACCCGGGCCTCCGGAGTTCTCTGGTCGGGCTTCCCCTCTGGCCTTGCCATCCTTTGCGGCGTTCTTCGGGCACCTTTTCGCTCCTCAGGGCCCACCACGTCGTCCTCCGTTCAAAATTCATCAGAGATTTCCCGGGTGGCGCCTGCCCCTTCAAGCCCCGGGCCCTGAAAGTTCGACCCTGGACTTCTGTCCCGGGCTCGTCGTCTGTGACGGCGAGCCTCCGGTGGTCGCCCGCCCCTCGGGCGCCGAGCTACTCACCACCGCCGTCACCCAAGCAACACGAAGAAAACCTTCAGCGGTGAACTCCTTCCAACTTCTCGCCGTCCGGGCCCCGGGCCGATCTTCTCCGCCGCCGTTGCCCGATCGGCGTGAAAATCTTACGGCGGCCGTCATCTCCCGTCCTTCCGGCCACTGGGCCCCGGAGTCTCCACCGCCGCCGCCGGCCTAATTTGAAATCTCACCAACTTTTGGTGCGGCCGTACGAGCAATAAATACGGGTATTAATGGCGGCTGGGGTATATAATGCCCGGTCCACCATTGTCATTTTCACATCGCGAATTGGAGCGAAATTGCAAAGATGAGCATCTGGAGCCCATCACCTTCGTTTGCGTCACGATCATTTGCATCTGCATCACTCTGTCGCCTCCCAGTGGATCTTGCACCATCCCGTCCTACGAATTCGAGGTAGGCCATCCCTGTTTGCCCTTCCATGTTTTTTCGTCATTTTGGGGAATTTAAATGAATTAAATACTTTGTTAAAATGAAACAAATAGAAGAGCACTCAATGGCGCCCCTGACCCATGTGTTAAAAAATGGCAAACCTGGCGGATTTTCCCTTCCCGCTGATTCAGAGCTTTCCCATGGCGCGGCCGTTCTTCGCGCTGGGCAATGGGCCCCCTCAGGCTCGGTCCCTTCTTTTGCCGTCCCATTTCGAATTTTGGTTGCATGTCGGCGGCGGTCCTCCTAACCGGGTCCGGGTCATCAGGCTTTCGTCCCCAGAGTGCCGGTCGCATTTCGCCGCACCAAACTGCCCAGGCCGCTCTGCCTCCCCTTCGCCGGATCCTGGTCTCTGCTCTGCCGTTAAACTCTAAACACGATCCACGTCCTTTGCACCTTCCGGGCCTGGAACCCCGGAGTTCCGTCTCCGGAGTTCCGCCGGGGGTTCGCTTTGTCGAACGGCAAACGACCCCCGACGTCCTGGCCCTCGGGCTCCGCCAGGGCGTTGGCTTTTGAACCCTTGGCAGGTTGAAATTCGACCCATCATTTCTGCCTCTGGGCCCCGACTATTGAGCCTCCACCACTCATTTTTCGCCGATTACTCATGACCGAGGTCTTTCGGCGAGCTCTTCGCTGCCTTCCGGGATCCGGGCCCCGAGCGGCCCTCCGCCGTTGCCTTATTCTTTGAAGGGCCTCTTGTCCTGCCCCTAGGCCCCGGCTACCGGACTTCCGTCTGCGGAAGTCCATGGATCCCTTACCGTCGGAGTTTTCACCCCGTTCACCCCGTAGCCAGACCCCGGGCCTCCCTTTACCGTCTGACCTTAATAAAACTCCTCGCAGTCGGGACCCTCTGGGCCCGGCCGTCCGGAGCTCTGTCCCCGGAACTCCGTGACGATTCCGGCGTCCTCGACGACGAACCCCTGCCTGCTTCCCGCCATCCGGGCCCTGGCCCGCCCCTCGCCGCCGCCATTTAAATCAACGCGAAAATCTCGCGGCAGCCGACGCGTCGCGTCCTCCCGGCCTCGGGACCTCGCCACTCCAAATGCCACCTGGCCTAAATCTCAAACCTCGTGACGGCTGCCTTCTCTTGCTCCAGGCCCCGGGCCTCGGACCTCTGCCCCCGGATTTCCGCCTGCCCTCCGCCTTCGCCAGCGGCTGCGTCTTGGCGGCTTCCCGGCCTAAAATCTCCGATACCTCTTAGATCGATCCAAACCAACTTAAATCTAGAATCTGACTTCAACCCATGTCCTAAAATTTTCTCTTCTCCATCATGGGCCTCTTAAAACACTAAAATCTGACAAAGGAGGGTCTCCGGGAACCTTCAGTTGCATTTTCCCTTCCAGATAGCATTCCTGCCAGGGAAGTCCGGCCTTCCGGGCCCGGATTGTCCAAATGCCTTGAAATGAAATCGATAACATCTGGAAGCAAGAGTTATGATGTACTTGATTAATTATTTAGATGATATGCTCAAAATATGGACTAACGTAATTGCTTTCGATGCTTGTTGTGCTGACTTTGCCCTTGCTTGCAGAATATATGGAATCGACTGCAGGAACTTCAGGGGTTTCCGTTGAAAAGGACAAGGGCAAGAAATCAGGAAAGACCCCTCAGGGAAAAGAAGATAAGGATCAGATGAAGTTTCAGTTTCAGGGTTAACCGCTCCAGTCGAAGGTCTCGACTGACTGGAAAGAAATCTTAGATACTAACATCAGCCAGGTGGACATAGATGAGTTCACCCAGAGGGTCAAGGTCAACCCTACAACAAAGAGCGCCAGGCTAATAAGGCAGAGTGGAATCGCCAAGGTTGCCGGTTTTCCTCCCTCTCTCATAGAACCCGAACTAGTAATGGCTTGCGAAGCCCACCACCAAGCGGGGCCCGACCAGAAAAATCATAGATAAGGAGGAACATCCCTACGCCGACGTATGTCATGAGAAGGAATCATGAAAGGCATTCCACATTCCCGTTCCCATATATGGAAGTCCCCACTTTTGGAGCAGTTCAAGCGTGATGGGATGCCAATCCGTTAGGGTGCAAGAAATCAATCAACCTCCTTTGGCTTAAGGAGAAACGGGGCAGCGCTGCGAAGGTTCCTCAGGAACTCTTCCGCAGCGATTTCCATGAAGACTACCACGACCTAGTAACTATGCTGAGTAGGGTCATGGGTCTCCCAGCGGCCGCCTACTTCCAAGAGTGGATGGCATATTACATTGAGCAGAGCGGAGATCGCAGAGACCAGGCGTCAACGCAGAAATCAAGTTATCAAGATATCTACATGACCTCCTACCTGGTGTACTCCTTGGTAGGTCAAAGACAATAGAGCGGCTTATTCGTGGCACCTGATCAGGGGCACAGGCGAGGGCTCAAGCCGTTTGACAAGTACCCTCAACTCCAGTACCGCAACTTCAAGGAGTACTGCCGGGTCAATGACGCCTTTACTGGCCACATCATCAGATTGATCGTTGGAGACTTCGAAAGGAGGGTTTCCCATAGCGCCAGGGCCCTCTTGAAGGAATATGCCTTCCTATTCATCCAGTTTCCTAAGTTCACCTACATCCGGGCCCAGGGTTTCACCGAACGGCCAAACAAGTTGCCACGGTACCCAAATGATAGGATCATCCTCCTGGAGCTATCTCGACAGCTCCAACACATCCAGGCCGTCTTCGGCAACAAGCACGTAGCAGGGATTCACTATCCCATGACCCTCGGTCAGGGCCTGTATCGACTGCAGACCTCCCAATGTGCCAGCAATTCCGAGAAGGAGCTCAAGGAATATAATTTTGACTAGTACACTGCTCGCCCGCGAATGGACCCACATGGCCATGTCAGGAAGGCACTGGGGCCGCCCTATGCCCACCAATACCACATTGAAGATTTACGGAACATTTGCCAATGCTGACAAGGAGGAGTCGTGCAAGGCACTATGCGCATGACCATCACGGTTCCTAAGAAGGTGCAACCGTTCCTAGGTGCACGACCCGACTCAAGGAGGGGTGAGTCCGCGATAATGCGCAGAGAAGTACCACAGGTTGCCAACTGCCCATACCATCGATGGTAGGACGAACAAAGAGGGTCAATGACACAGATACCATCACTTGACCGATCCTTGCTTCATTGCTAAAAGGGTAAAGATTAAGTTTGGGTGGGGTGGCCTGTGAAGCAACAAGGGGTGGTCTAACATGGGGCACTCAAGAGCAAGCCAAAGCGTCGCTGAAGGGATATTGCAGCCACCACATCAGCTGGTGAGCCTTCAGATCTCCCCATCACGCGAGTCTCAAAGAAAGGAGCGGGGAACCAAGCACAATGCAGTAGGACCCCAGACGAAGCAAAGAGACCACGGAGGCTCATCTCCCAGAAGGAGGCTCAAAGCGGGCGGTGACTTCTAGCAGTGCAACCCCTCCTTGCTCCTCCCTCCCCGGTGGTGCACAGCCCGCCTCTCTACACGGCGTGGATAGGGGTGGCATGCCCGCTGACCATCCTGTGATACCTACCGTTCCTATTAGGGTGCACTAGCATTTATAGTAATTTATTAAAGGATCGTGTGGTACAAGGGGCCTCACTCCATCATCTACCACCGATGGGTGCCCGGTATCGGACACAAGAGGAGCCCATTGGGATTGCCCACCTGCAATAGCCCTGCTCGGCTAATTGTTTTGGTGGTATTTAATCTTTAAAAGGTAGATCAACAAAACCAACAAAGAACATAATGGTAAGAACCCTAACAAAATATTTGAGCTAGGAAATGAAGCTCTTCATTTCAAATCTCATTAAGGCAGGTGCAACTTCAAAAAAATATAATTTAATAAATAACAGAAGAAATGTAGCAAAACAATGGAGAATAAAACTTTAAACGATAATAAAGGAAACTGATGTCTGGTAATGAAAATCTACTCTATGGCACAAATGCGATGTCACAAATTTTTCAAAATAAGAGAAAATGAAAAAGAAAAAAATTTGTGAACAAAATCCACAGAACCTTAGATATCTTTGATCTAGTAAAAAGCATAACCTGAAGAGAGGTCTTGAAGAAGATTCAAAAAATTGGAATCAAAAACCAGTATATAGTTTTATGTTAACATGTTAAAGTCTCAAATGTTTAAGTACCATAATTTAGCCTGCTTAGATATCAGAGACGTGGGATTCTAACTCATTTTCTACTTTCCACTCTTTTAGAAGAAATGCAAATACGATAGAAATTGAAAAGCATATTTCCACATTAGTTTATGAACCTCTATATTCCAAATTTTTCCATGGCAGTAGTGAACTCATAAATTTATTTGAAAAAGAACATGATGAAGAAAAACAACAGGAAAACAAATGATTGAGATGCTATCAAAAACATTTGCACCGAAGAATGGAAATCTACATTTAAATGAAAGGTGCAAACTCGCTCAAAAAAATTCTAAAAAACACAAAATAAGAAGAAAAGTAACAAAGAGAAAAACCTAAAAAAACTTGTTCACAGAGGGTAACAAAAATCTTCATTTTGAAACCTCTACACGATAGGTGTAACTTCATAGAATTTTATCAAGTAGAAGCGCAAGAAACAAGCATCAACTAAACCCTAGAAACCTAACGTGTTTTAATCTCACAAACATACCACAATTTAAGCTCGATTAGATTGTCAAAGAGACCTGAGAATCATCAATTATCTTCCTCTTTCCCTTTTACAGAGCCCTAAAGCCTCGAGGAATGCATCCTTGAAAGCAGTTCAACTCCTCCACAAAAGCCCTCACAAGGCTCCCAGGCCTGTATACTCGTCCATGGCCTTCATTGAACTCAGCTACAACTTCTTCCCCTTTCTTCACGGCTAACCTTCAAATAATCCTCCACCACCTTCTCAAATAGTCGTGCGTATTGCCTCGACCTTCCATTCTTCCAACTTCTTCTCAACGTTCAAGATTGCCTGGGCGCCTCCACAGCTCGTAATCTGCCGTAGGCGCCGAAATTGTCGGTCTTCTTTTTGAGGGTAGGCTAGGATTGGAGGATCAATATTTCAGTTGTATTGAAATACTCTCCCCCTTCTGAGAAAATTATTTCCTATAATTGATAAAAATAGTCTACCATGACTACAGAAATTCCCACAATTGACTTCATACTTTGAAAGCTCAATGATGCCTCTGCCTCTCTGCAAATCCTAACAAAACACAAATGCAAACAATATGACATACACTGAGAAGAAGGAAGCATTTGGGTCAAGTAGAGACTGGTATTTTCCTTCCTCTCTCAACACAAAGTTTGTTCAGAGGTCACCATTTCGATCCTAGTCCATTTCTTCGACCTCAAATTGTGAGCGTTACTTCAGGCCAACCAAGTCACAAAGAATAGAACAAGACTCTTTTGTTCAAAGAACATATCTGCTTAACCTACAGTGCACGAGTTATAGCGCGTGGGGTGCCGGGATAGCACTCCGAGAAGATTGGATATACATTAGGCTAGATACACCAAACTGATTTAATGGCAAGGGAAGTATACACAGTCTTCAAAGGAGAAGGCCCTCAAATCCTTTGCTTCCACTAAAGCAGGTTGTGGAGAATCTACATGTTAAGTTTGTGGGAGAAGAGTCGATTCAAAGTAAAACTTCAGCCTCAAGATTGACCTCATACAAGCCATGGTCATCGGGAATCTATCAGGTGCCCGAAATGAGCAGTTGTAAAATTTGTTGTTTTATTAAAATGAAGCTACATAAAACATAAAACTCGCCTATCCTCCCTCAAACATTATCATTCCTATCTCCGGCACATCCGATCTTATCTTTGGAGTTTGCGGCCAGGCAAATAAATACCCATTGTTTTTAGCGGAAAAAGTGTCCCCATACGGCATCAGAAAATAGACAATTCTGGTGGGTTTTCCCACCCAGAATAGCCTATTGGCTAATAAAAGTATTTGTTAAAGTTTTAAAATGGGTTTTTGATTTATTTTTTATGTAATTTTTAATTTTATTTTTAAAATTTATTATTTTTTTAATATTAAATATTATATATTTATATGTTTATTTTGTTGTGTTTTAAATTTTTATGTATAATCATAATAATAGATAATTAGATAATCATAAGAAAAATAAAAAGATAATAAACTTTTTTCTATTATTATTATTAATGATAATATTAATAGATTTATTTTTTTATATTTCACATAAATTATTACATATATTATTTAACAAAATTATTATATATTTTTTAAGTTTAAATAATTATTATTTAATTCTTTCTTATACTTATACTACATAATCATTTCATTTTATTTAATATTAAATAATTTATTTTAATATATATATATATATATAATCAATAAATATTATTTAATATAATATAATAAATTTATATTGTATTATACATATTATTATATAATATTAGAAAAAAAATAATATGTTTTATATAATTATTATTTTTTTCTTTTAATTATATTATATTAACAAAACTTACATTTATTTTTATTAAATTTAAAATACTATAATTAAATTATTATAAAGACAATTACTAGCCCTCGTGACACTTGTTCAATTCATAAAATACAAATATCAAACTATCATTCTCAACTATCATATAAACTAATTATAATTACTTAATTAACCTAAATTAATTCTCTTTAAGAAAAGCCTAATTTATTAAATTAATTTCTCCTTCATTGAGGTGGGATGTTTTTACTAAAAGAGTCACATGGCAACCACACATGGAAGGGAAAGGGTTGCTTACTTTCTCCAAAGTAGCTTTGTTTTGGCTTTAGTAGAAACGCAGTTGGGCAGAATTCACACACGTCGCCTCACCCTCCTATATATTTGGATTGTTACGCGAAGAAAGATTCGCTTACGTCACTTTTTTCTTAGGGCTTTCACATCTATCTCACCCACAACCCACAATATAATCACATTTTTTTAATTTAACATAGGACTAATGACATAAGGGAGCATTTATCACGTGGGTTTGGTAAAGAGGACGGGGGTTAACTAGCATAATCATAAGCACTTACTGTTTTAATGAACTAGTCATACTTTACCTATATATATGATGTGGGGGAGCTCATATTTTGTATCTCTGGCAAGTGAATACTTACTGGTTGAGCAATATGTCTGAGTATTATTTGTTTGAATCATGGACTCTCATTCAGGCTCTAGTGGTGGTGGGTTTACTAATTATCACTGCTATCAAATCTAGATCATCAAAGAAGAAGAAATGTCCCCCAGGTTTGCTTTATATTTCAGAATGGTCAAAATCCTGCTCAGATGTGAAATCTTTATTATCGTTATCTGACCTACCAATTAGCTGACTGACTTACGAATTTAATTTGTAATCTTGTTTACCTCCAGATTTGTGAGTGTATGGATGGTTGTGAGGGACCTTATTCTGCACAAGGATAAGATGCCTCACCGAACATTCTACCAGTGGGCTAAATGCTACGGTCCAGTCTATTCTCTCCGTACAGGCCTTGCATCTGCTGTTGTTGTATTGAACTCAGCCAAAGCTGCCAGACAAGTAAGTTAAATCTCAGACATCTTTGCTGTTAAAAAGGTGTGTTGACGGCATATCAGTTCAGAAAGTAAATGAACTCTACACTTTCAACCCGTTTTTATAAAACTATTTTGTTTTCAAGCAGAAGTTATTATAAATCAAAGTCCTTGAAAATGTAAATGTGAGTTGCAGGCCATGACAGACCATCATTCATCTATCACAGCGAAAAAACTCAATACAACCTTGCAAGTGCTGTCGTTGGATAAGACAATGGTGGCCTTGTCTGACTACGGAAGAGATCATCGCTTAATGAAGAAGCTCATGGTCTCACACCTCCTCGGAACAACTCCTCAAGTATTTTCTTCATCCCCTTTTCGCTCAGCAACATACTTTTATGCCCATCTACTTATCAAGTACCTTAACCTTTTTTCCCTGTTTTTGATAACATTTTTCTCCTTTTCACTCCTCATAACATATGTTACATCTACTTGTGTAAACAGAGAAATAATGCATTCATGCGAGAGGAAATGGTGCAGAAGCTAATAACTTCCATGTATCTTGAGTTGAAGGAGGCTTGCAACAATACAGTGAACATGAGCAAAATCATTCTTGATCACTTGTTTCCCTTCGCTCTAAATCAAGTAATTCCCATAGCACAGTAACCTATAATGTGGAAGGGTCATAAATGCAACATTTTAACTTACAGTAATTGTAGTTTGGTATTGAAATTTGGAAGGGCTTATCCATCAAATGCATTTGTAATTTTCATAAACAAAAGTGGCAGAATGCCTGTTGGGTTAACTGGTAACTTTTTTGATAAAAAAAACCCTCAGTAGTCCAATGGTAGAAAGATAGTTGAACTGATAAATTATCAGTAGTTGACTGGTTACCACCTGTTATTTTCTAATTTACATTAAAAATATTGAATTAATTTGGCTTGGATTACAGGTGATAGGCAGAACTGTGGAACCCTTACACGTTGAAGAGTTGGGCAGTGAAGTTGTGTCGGTGCAGGACATGTACAAACTTATAATTGGGGATCCTGCAACTGCTGCTCTCGAAATCAATTGGAGAGACTTCCTTCCTTTAATAAATCGTTGGCTTCCTAACACAAAATTAGAGAATATGTTAAATGATGTAACGAGGAGGAGGTCAGCAATTGTGAGGGCTCTTATTCGCCAAGAGAGGGAGCTTTTATCCTCGGGAAAGGTAGCTTGGCATTCTACCATGACCTCCGTACATTAATTTCACTAAAACCCTTTAGTCCTCTATCTAAACAAGTACTATTGGTCATATTACTTTATTTTTTCTTGTAAAAATAATTATTTTAGACCTTTTATTCTGTCTTTTTTGGGACTTCACCTAAAAGCACCAGCTATAAGTGTATATTGATGGTCAATTTGGTACTGCTATTTATATGCATGTTAACACGGCTATGAAAATCTTGTTTCACAGAAAACAAAGATCCTTGGTCGGTTTAATATGCTTATATGTACAAGTATCTTTTGACTCTGTTGTTTCTAGTTATGTCTTTGATGATGAAATGCATTAATGAGTGCAGGTGTCGAAAGGATATCTAGACATGCTGCTGAAGGAAGGCGAGGTTCTGAGTGAGAAACAGCTAGAGACTGCAATATGGGAGCCTGTGATTGAAAGCACTACTACAAGTCATGTGGCTATGGTCTGGGCTTTCTTCAACCTTGCCAAGCATCCTCACGCTCAGGTACAAATGTAAAAGCTTTTACATTTTTATCAATAAAGCCATTCTTTTTGAATGAAAATTTCTGAAATCCTACAATGCCAACGACAGGAACGACTTTACAAAGAGTTAGAGGAAGTATGTGGAAAGAAAGCAGTCGAGGAAAAGGATTTGGTGAAGTTACCATATCTTAAAGCAATATTTTATGAAACAGTACGCAGACATTCTCCTTTGCCTCTAGTGCCGTTGCGTATCGTCCATCAAGATGTGGAAATTGACGGCTACCATGTTCCGGCAGGATGGGAGGTACTAATCCTCTATTCTCAAAAGGGCTTATAGATCATTAGTTTTTACACAATATTTTATGAAATTGGACTCAGGCTGAAACAACTTATTTTAAGTTTTGTTTATTTGATTAAAATGTATTCAATTATTTTGATGATTTATTAATTGTTTATTATTGTTTATTATTCAGATATTAATTAATATATTGGGAGCAAATAATTATGAAGGAGAATGGAAAAATTCAGAGGAGTGGAAACCAGAGAGACAACTAGTGTTTCCAGTAGAAGAGGATATTTATAGGAACATGGTATTTGGAGCAGGGAATAGGTTGTGTGCAGGATGGACACAGGCGGTGACAATAGCCTCATTGGTTATTGGGAGGACCATTCAAAACTTTGAGTTGAAAATGCCAATAGGACATGAGGAAGACTATGAAACAATAATAAATACAGGAACTCACAAGCTACGTCCTCTCTTTTCAATTCTCACACCGAGAAATGTATAATCCATGTCTCTATATTTTGGTGTCTAGATGATAATATTATATTGATACTCAATATCTTATATGTATTATAAGCGAGAAGAATGAGCTAAAAGAGGAAAAATGTATCAAGTGGAAGGACTAGATTACCTTAATGAAAATAAGCCATATTTCAAAAAGTATTCCACGAAAATGAACATGGCTCAATGATTGGTCATCCTTAACCCAAATTTATTCTCATTGACTTTTTTTGTTAAAACCATACACTTGCAATAGACAATCAATTAAGGTGTATGAAAAATTGGTTAAGTTGATGTAGTGTTAATTTTATCAAAATATTTTAAATATTCAAAAGGTTGAAATCATTAAGTTTAGTTTTGTAATGTAAAAACTAAAAAGAGCCTTGAACATCAATGTTGGACCTTTTTATACTATATTTCAACATATTAGATCACACTTTCACAATATCCACTTACGTGTACATGTTTATAAATCTCTCCAGTTCACAATATTTCATATATTCCAAAACAATTTAGTTGTCGAGTTCGTAGGCCGCCATTTTAAATAGAGATAGTCATAACTAATTTATGATGAAACACAAATAAGATTGTGTTTATATTTCTCATATTAAATATCAAACTCCTTGTCAAATAGTCTATCATAAGACTATGGTAGAAACTATGATCTTCTATCACTAAGATTTGCATCAACCCCCAACTAATAGGTCGACCTAACCCACATCATCAAAACTGTTAATATTAAACTAGTATATCTCTATTTTGTAAAGTTTTTTTTTTCATTTATTTCAAAGAAATATCATAACATCGAAAAAAATGCCAATGGTAGGTGAAGCCATCTTTCGTAATTTATTCAATGTCCTCCTTGTATGATAAAAAAGAAATGAACATCTACTAAATGTAAGGAAATGCGGATTTTTAGTAGACATCATAGTAGTCTTAAGGAATGCAATATTGTCAAATAAGCAACTGACAAATGCAACTAACAGTTGTGAAATGGTATTTCTCAACCTACACCAACATCCTCCCTACATGAATAGAGAAGTTTTAGCTATGGGTTTGGATTTTATTGAAGTATACAAATTACAAAATGTGGAAGCACAGGAAAGGCATGCAGACTAAAGGAATTCCATGATTGCAATATATGAACAAAATGGATTTAATGAAAATGAAAATGTGATTAATAGGTGTAGAGCCAAACTCCGTGTATTTTCCAACATCTTACCTTCCTACACCAAAATGGGAGCTTTGGAGGGTTTTGATTCATGCATGCAAAATGTAGAAGCATTTACATAGAGCAGAAACTATTTGACAGAATGCCCAAGAGAAAAGAAATTTTAGGCATTTCAAAATGTGGAAGAATTGACAATCTAGAACCGTTGAGTCTTGACATAATGTTTCAAAGAAATATGGTCTCATGGAATGGAAACTATAGGAAAATAATAAATTTGTTGAAAAGGCTTTAGAAGTTTCCAGAAAAATACAATTGGCAGGTGTAAAGCCGAATTCTATAACCTTGTTGGCAAAATCTACTTATGCCAAAGTGGGAATTTTGGAATAACGTATAAGCATCAATCTAATTTTGTGTTATTTGAGAATAATATGAACAAGGATAAGGAAAGGAAATTGCAGTAGTAATGTGCAAAGTAAGAGAGAATATTAGCTCTATTAACACAATCTACCTGTTGATTTGTATGGCAACATGGTCTATATGCTTTACCCGGTATGACTATTTTAGCAGCTTCAATTGAAGTGGTAGGCTGTTAAGAAATTTTGACCTTTTAGAGAACACATCTTGATTACCTACAACAAATTTGTCACTATAAATAAGAGCCAAGTAGAATACTCAATTTTTCCATGTTGTGAATAGGAAGCTATGAGACGAAGAAGGAACGAGGGATGAAAGGCCATAGAAAATGCTAATTTGGGAATTGTTGTGCCCTTAGCACACACGCCCCGTTTGGAACGGGGACCTTCTTTTCTTTCGCTTTGTCGAGTCTTTCGGGGCCGCCTCGTTTTGCGTGCCCCTCTTTTTTGATGTTACGCGTGGCCGATGTTGCTCCAGTGTTTCATCATAAATCAACCATGCCTCCGTTTTTGGTTTTTTGCTGCCCTCCGGGGCCTCACGGGTTCCCTTTGGCATTTTGGCCCTAGGCAGCCCTGGGCCCCCCCGAACCCGGGCCTCCAGAGTTCTCTGGTCGGGCTTCCCCTCTGGCCTTGCCATCCTTTGCGGTGTTCTTCGGGCACCTTTTCGCTCCTCAGGGCCCACCACATCGTCCTCCGTTCAAAATTCATCAGAGATTTCCCAGGTGGCGCCTGCCCCTTCGGGCCCCGGGCCCCGAAAGTTCGACCCCGGACTTCCATCCCGGGCTCGCCGTCTATGACGGCGAGCCTCCGGTGGTCACCCGCCCCTCGGGCACCGAGCTACTCACCCCCGCCGTCACCCAAGCAACACGAAGAAAACCTTCGGCGGTGAACTCCTTCCAACTTCTCGCCCTCCGGGCCCCGGGCCGATCTTCTCCGCCGCCGTTGCCCGATCGGCGTGAAAATCTTGCGGCGGCTGTCATCTCCCGTCCTTCCGGCCACTGGGCCCCGGAGTCTCCACCGCCGCCGCCGGCCTAATTTGAAATCTCACCAACTTTTGGTGCGGCCGTACGAGCAATAAATACGGGTATTAATGGCGGCTGGGGTATATAATGCCCGGCCCACCAATGTCATTTTCACATCGCGAATTGGAGCGAAATTGCAAAGCCGAGCATCTGGAGCCCATCACCTTCGTTTGCGTCACGATCATTTGCATCCGCATCACTCTGTCGCCTCCCGGTGGATCTTGCACCTTCCCGTCCTACGAATTCGAGGTAGGCCATCCCCGTTTGCCCTTCCATGTTTTTTCGTCATTTTGGGGAATTTAAATGAATTAAATACTTTGTTAAAATGAAACAAATAGAAGAGCACTCAATGGCGCCCCTGACCCATGTGTTAAAAAATGGCAAACCTGGCGGATTTTCCCTTCCCGCCGATTCGGAGCTTTCCCATGGCGCGGCCGTTCTTCGCGCTGGGCAATGGGCCCCCTCGGGCCCGGTCCCTTCTTTTGCCGTCCCATTTCGAATTTTGGTTGCATGTCGGCGGCGGTCCTCCTAACCGGGTCCGGGTCATCAGGCTTTCGTCCCCAGAGTGCCGGTCGCATTTCGCCGCACCAAACTGCCCAGGCCGCTCTGCCTCCCCTTCGCCGGATCCTGGTCTCTGCTCTGCCGTTAAACTCTAAACACGATCCACGTCCTTTGCACCTTCCGGGCCTGGAACCCCGGAGTTCCGTCTCCGGAGTTCCGCCGGGGGTTCGCTTTGTCGAACGGCAAACGACCCCCGACGTCCTGGCCCTCGGGCTCCGCCAGGGCGTTGGCTTTTGAACCCTTGGCAGGTTGAAATTCGACCCATCATTTCTGCCTCTGGGCCCCGACTATTGAGCCTCCACCACTCATTTTTCGCCGATTACTCATGACCGAGGTCTTTCGGCGAGCTCTTCGCTGCCTTCCGGGATCCGGGCCCCGAGCGGCCCTCCGCCGTTGCCTTATTCTTTGAAGGGCCTCTTGTCCTGCCCCTAGGCCCCGGCTACCGGACTTCCGTCTGCGGAAGTCCATGGATCCCTTACCGTCGGAGTTTTCACCCCGTTCACCCCGTAGCCAGACCCCGGGCCTCCCTTTACCGTCTGACCTTAATAAAACTCCTCGCAGTCGGGACCCTCTGGGCCCGGCCGTCCGGAGCTCTGTCCCCGGAACTCCGTGACGATTCCGGCGTCCTCGACGACGAACCCCTGCCTGCTTCCCGCCATCCGGGCCCTGGCCCGCCCCTCGCCGCCGCCATTTAAATCAACGCGAAAATCTCGCGGCAGCCGACGCGTCGCGTCCTCCCGGCCTCGGGACCTCGCCACTCCAAATGCCACCTGGCCTAAATCTCAAACCTCGTGACGGCTGCCTTCTCTTGCTCCAGGCCCCGGGCCTCGGACCTCTGCCCCCGGATTTCCGCCTGCCCTCCGCCTTCGCCAGCGGCTGCGTCTTGGCGGCTTCCCGGCCTAAAATCTCCGATACCTCTTAGATCGATCCAAACCAACTTAAATCTAGAATCTGACTTCAACCCATGTCCTAAAATTTTCTCTTCTCCATCATGGGCCTCTTAAAACACTAAAATCTGACAAAGGAGGGTCTCCGGGAACCTTCAGTTGCATTTTCCCTTCCAGACAGCATTCCTGCCAGGGAAGTCCGGCCTTCCGGGCCCGGATTGTCCAAATGCCTTGAAATGAAATCGATAACATCTGGAAGCAAGAGTTATGATGTACTTGATTAATTATTTAGATGATATGCTCAAAATATGGACTAACGTAATTGCTTTCGATGCTTGTTGTGCTGACTTTGCCCTTGCTTGCAGAATATATGGAATCGACTGCAGGAACTTCAGGGGTTTCCGTCGAAAAGGACAAGGGCAAGAAATCAGGAAAGACCCCTCAGGGAAAAGAAGATAAGGATCAGATGAAGTTTCAGTTTCAGGGTGAACCGCTCCAGTCGAAGGTCTCGACTGACTGGAAAGAAATCTCAGATACTAACATCGGCCAGGTGGACATAGATGAGTTCACCCAGAGGGTCAAGGTCAACCCTACAACAAAGAATGCCAGGCTAATAAGGCAGAGTGGAATCGCCAAGGTTGCCGGTTTTCCTCCCTCTCTCATAGCACCCGAACTAGTAATGGCTTGCCGAGAAGCCTACCAAACGGACACCAGAAAAATCGTAGATAAGGAGGGGAACATCCTCGCCGACATGTCGCCAGAAGGAATCATGAAAACATTCCACATTCCCACGTTCCCATATATGGAGGTCCCCACTTTGGAACAGTGCCAAGCAGCGTGGGATGCCAATCCGTTAGGGTGCAAGAAATCAATCAACCTCCTTTGGCTTAAGGAGAAACGGGGCAGCGCTGCGAAGGTTCCTCAGGAACTCTTCCGCAGCGATTTCCATGAAGACTACCACGACCTAGTAACTATGCTGAGTAGGGTCATGGGTCTCCCAGCGGCCGCCTACTTCCAAGAGTGGATGGCATATTACATTGAGCAGATCCTGCAAGGGAATGAGGACGTCAACACCAAAGTCTCATTCGACTAGGGAGGCATTATTAGCAACTGCTTCCATGAGCAGTTTGTCAACGTCAAGAAGAGCTCTAAGTTCTACATGACCTCCTACCTGGTGTACTCCTTGGTAGGTCAAAGACAATACAACGGCTTATTTGTGGCACCTGATCAGGGGCACAGGCGAGGGCTCAAGCCGTTTGACAAGTACCCTCAACTCCAGTACCGCAACTTCAAGAAGGAGTACTGCCGGGTCAATGACGCCTTTACTGGCCACATCATCAGATTGATCGTCGGAGACTTCAAAAGGAGGGTTTCCCATAGCGCCAGGGCCCTCTTGAAGGAATATGCCTTCCTATTCATCCAGTTTCCTAAGTTCACCTACATCCGGGCCCAGGGTTTCACCGAACGGCCAAACAAGTTGCCACGGTACCCAAATGATAGGATCATCCTCCTGGAGCTATCTCGACAGCTCCAACACATCCAGGCCGTCTTCGGCAACAAGCACGTAGCAGGGATTCACTATCCCATGACCCTCGGTCAGGGCCTGTATCGACTGCAGACCTCCCAATGTGCCAGCAATTCCGAGAAGGAGCTCAAGGAATATAATTTTGACTAGTACACTGCTCGCCCGCGAATGGACCCACATGGCCATGTCAGGAAGGCACTGGGGCCGCCCTATGCCCACCAATACCACATTGAAGATTTCTGGGCTGACTGCCAATATGACAAGGAGGTCCGTGCAAGGCACTACATGCGCATGACCATACAGTTCCTAAGAAGAGTGCAACCGTTCTAGGTGCCTGACCAGCTCAAGGAGGACGAGTCCACGATAATGCACCCGAAGTACCCTGCAGTTGCCAACCTGCCCATACCATCGATAGACTGGGACGAACAAGAGGTCAATGACCTAGATACCATCACCCAGCCGATCATAACTCGTACTAAGGAGTGGGTCGTTGGGTGGGTCGCGCAACTGAAGCAACAAGGGGTGGTCCTAACATATGAGGCACTCAAGAGCAAGCCAAGCGTCATGAAGGATATTGCCGCCACCACATCAGCTGGTGAGCCTTTCAAGTCTCCCCCCATCACCAGGTCTCAAAAGAGAAAAGGAACAGAGACAACACAATCTGTGGACCCCAAGGAGCAAGCAAAGAAAGACACGGGAGGCTCATCTCCCAAGAGGCTCAAGCAGACAGTGACTACAACAGAAGTGCAACCTCCCTTGCTCCTCCCTCCCCCGACTGGTGCACCGCCCGCCTCTCTACCTGTGGATAGGGGTGCCATGCCCTTTGACCATCCCTGTGATACCTACCCCATTCCTATTAAGTGCACTAACATTTATAGTAATTTATTAAGGATACTGTGTGTAGTACAAGGGGCCTCACTCCCATCATCTACCACTTAAAACCATTGCCAATGACATCAGACACAAGAGGAACCCATTGGGATTGCCCACCTACAATAGCCTATCGGCTAATTATTTTAATTGGTATTTAATCTTTTAAAAGGTAGATCAACAAAACCAACAAAGAACATAACAGTAAGAACCCTAACAAAATATTTGAGCTAGGAAATGAAGCTCTTCATTTCAAATCTCATTAAGGCAGGTGCAACTTCAAAAAAATATAATTTAATAAATAACAGAAGAAATGTAGCAAAACAATGGAGAATAAAACTTTAAACGATAATAAAGGAAACTGATGTCTGGTAATGAAAATCTACTCTATGGCACAAATGCGATGTCACAAATTTTTAAAAATAAGAGAAAATGAAAAAGAAAAAAATTTGTGAACAAAATCCACAGAACCTTAGATATCTTTGATCTAGTAAAAAGCATAACCTGAAGAGAGGTCTTGAAGAAGATTCAAAAAATTGGAATCAAAAACCAGTATATAGTTTTATGTTAACATGTTAAAGTCTCAAATGTTTAAGTACCATAATTTAGCCTGCTTAGATATCAGAGACGTGGGATTCTAACTCATTTTCTACTTTCCACTCTTTTAGAAGAACTGCAAATACGATAGAAATTGAAAAGCATATTTCCACATTAGTTTATGAACCTCTATATTCCAAATTTTTCCATGGCAGTAGTGAACTCATAAATTTATTTGAAAAAGAACATGATGAAGAAAAACAACTAGAAAACAAATGATTGAGATGCTATCAAAAAAATTTGCACCGAAGAATGGAAATCTACATTTAAACGGAAGATGCAAACTCGCTTAGAAAAAAAAATCTAAAAAACACAAAAGAAGAAGAAAAGTAACAAAGAAAAAAAACTCAACAAACTTGTTCACAGAGGGTAACAAAAATCTTCATTCTGAAACCTCTACACGACAAGTGTAACTTCACAAAATTTTATCAATGAAACTGCAAGAAAAAAACAACATCAACTAAACCCTAGAAAACCTAACATGTTTTAATCTCACAAACATACCACAATTTAGCTCGATTGGGTGTCAAAGACACAGAATCATCAATTATCTTCCTCTTTCCCTTTTACCAAACCCTAAGCGCCTCCAAGAGGCCATCCTTGAAAGCCGATTCAACTCCCTCCATAGCCCTCTCGGCCTCAAACCTGTACTTCTCTACGTCCATGGCCCCTTCATTGAACTCCTTCCCCAACTTCTTCCCCTTTCCCTTCTTCACCGGCTTCTTCAAATAATCCTCCACCACCTTCTCAAATAGTCGTGCATGTGCCTCAGCCTTCCATTCTTCCAACTTCTTCTCAACATTCACGTGCCTAAGACGCCTCCTGCTCATGTCTCTGTAGGCATCGAAATTGTCGGTCTTCTTTTGGTCGGCTAGGATTGGAGGATCAATATTTCAGTTGTATTGAAATGCTCTCCCCCTTCTGAGAAAATTATTTCCTATAATTGATAAAAATAGTCTACCATGACTACAGAAATTCCCACAATTGACTTCATACTTTGAAAGCTCAATGATGCCTCTGCCTCTCTGCAAATCCTAACAAAACACAAATGCAAA
The DNA here is from genome assembly GCA_007258455.2 of Sequoia sempervirens. Classification (NCBI taxonomy): domain Eukaryota; kingdom Viridiplantae; phylum Streptophyta; class Pinopsida; order Cupressales; family Cupressaceae; genus Sequoia; species Sequoia sempervirens. The sequence continues at coordinate 126,424,322 of VDFB02373365.1, forward strand.
CAATATGACATACACTGAGAAGAAGGAAGCATTTGGGTCAAGTAGAGACTGGTATTTTCCTTCCTCTCTCAACACAAAGTTTGTTCAGAGGTCACCATTTCGATCCTAGTCCATTTCTTCGACCTCAAATTGTGAGCGTTACTTCAGGCCAACCAAGTCACAAAGAATAGAACGAGACTCTTTTGTTCAGAGAACATATCTTGGCAACACACAGTCTGCAAATTATGGCCGCATTAGGTCAGATATACTCAGAAGATTGGATATACACATTAGGCTAGATGCACCAAGCCATGAATTTAATGGCAAGGGAAGTATACAAAGTCTTCAAAGGAGAAGGCCCTCAAATCCTTCGCTTTCGCTACAGCAGCTTGTGGAGAATCTACATGTTAAGTTTGTGGGAGAAGAGTCGATTCAAAGTAAAACTTCAGCCTCAAGATTGACCTCGTACAAGGCATGGCCGTTGGGAATATATCGGGTGCCCAAAATGAGCAGTTGTAAAATTTGTTGTTTTATTAAAATAGAAAACTACATAAAACATAAAACTACTTTATCTCCATCGTATCATTCCTATCTCCAGCACATCGATCTTATCTTCAGTTTTGCACAGCAAACCAAATAAATGCCCATTGTTTTTAGCCCGGAAAAAAGTCATCCCGCCGCTGGCATGAGAAAATAGACAATTCTGGTGGGTTTTCCCACCCAGAATAGCCTATTGGCTAATAAAAGTATTTGTTAAAGTTTTAAAATGGGTTTTTGATTTATTTTTTATGTAATTTTTAATTTTATTTTTAAAATTTATATTTTTTTTAATATTAAATATTAAATATTTATATGTTTATTTTGTTGTGTTTTAAATTTTTATGTATAATCATAATAATAGATAATTAGATAATCATAAGAAAAATAAAAAGATAATAAATTTTTTTCTATTATTATTATTAATGATAATATTAATAGATTTATTTTATTATATTTCACATAAATTATATCATACATATATTATTTAACAAAATTATTATATATTTTTTATGTTTAAATAATTATTATTTAATTCTTTCTTATACTTATACTACATAATCATTTCATTTTATTTAATATTAAATAATTTATTTTAAAAAATATATATATATATATATATATTATATATAATCAATAAATATTATTTAATATAATATAATAAATTTATATTGTATTATACATATTATTATATAATATTAGAAAAAAAATAATATGTTTTATATAATTATTATTTTTTTCTTTTAATTATATTATATTAACAAAACTTACATTTATTTTTATTAAATTTAAAATACTATAATTAAATTATTATAAAGACAATTACTAGCCCTCGTGACACTTGTTCAATTCATAAAATACAAATATCAAACTATCATTCTCAACTATCATATAAACTAATTATAATTACTTAATTAACCTAAATTAATTCTCTTTAAGAAAAGCCTAATTTATTAAATTAATTTCTCCTTCATTGGTGGGATGTTTTTTACTAAAGAGTCACATGGCAACCACATGGAAGGAAAGGGTTGCCCCACTTTCTCAAAGTAGCTTTGTTTTTGGCTTTAGTAGAAACGCATTTGGGCAGAATTCACACACGTCGCCTCACCCTCCTATATATTTGGATTGTTACGCGAAGAAAGATTCGCTTACGTCACTTTTTTTCTTAGGGCTTTCACATCTATCTCACCCACAACCCACAATATAATCACATTTTTTTAATTGAACATAGGACTAATGACATAAGGGAGCATTTATCACGTGGGTTTGGTAAAGAGGACGGGGGTTAACTAGCATAATCATAAGCACTTACTGTTTTAATGAACTAGTCATACTTTACCTATATATATGATGTGGGGGAGCTCATATTTTGTATCTCTGGCAAGTGAATACTTACTGGTTGAGCAATATGTCTGAGTATTATTTGTTTGAATCATGGACTCTCATTCAGGCTCTAGTGGTGGTGGGTTTACTAATTATCACTGCTATCAAATCTAGATCATCAAAGAAGAAGAAATGTCCCCCAGGTTTGCTTTATATTTCAGAATGGTCAAAATCCTGCTCAGATGTGAAATCTTTATTATCGTTATCTGACCTACCAGTGTGACTGACTTACCATTCTAATTTGTAATCTTGTTCCTCCAGGTGTGAGTGTATGGATGGTTGTGAGGGACCTTGTTCCGCACAAGGATAAGATGCCTCATCGAACATTCTACCACTGGGCTAAATCCTACGGTCCAGTCTATTCTGTCCGTACAGGCCTTTCATCTGCTGTTGTTGTATTGAACTCAGCCAAATCATGCAGACAGGTAAGCAGCTTTCAACAACACATGATGTGTGTTTGTTACCTATGAACTCTATGCTTTCAACGCGTTTTTATAAAACTACTTTTTTCTAAAACACAGAAATTATAAATCAAAGTCCTTGAAACTGTAAATGTGGGTTGCAGGCCATGACAGAGCATCATTCATCTATTACAGCCAAAAATCTCACCACAGCCTTGCAAGTGCTGTCGTTGGATAAGACAATGGTGGCCTTGTCTGACTACGGAAGAGATCATCGCTTAATGAAGAAGCTCATGGTCTCACACCTCCTCGGAACAACTCCTCAAGTATTTTCTTCATCCCCTTTTCGCTCAGCAACATACTTTTATGCCCATCTACTTATCAAGTACCTTAACCTTTTTTCCCTGTTTTTGATAACATTTTTCTCCTTTTCACTCCTCATAACATATGTTACATCTACTTGTGTAAACAGAGAAAGAATGCATTCATGCGAGAGGAAATGGTGCAGAAGCTAATAACTTCCATGTATCTTGAGTTGAAGGAGGCTTGCAACAATACAGTGAACATGAGCAAAATCATTCTTGATCACTTGTTTCCCTTCGCTCTAAATCAAGTAATTCCCATAGCACAGTAACCTATAATGTGGAAGGGTCATAAATGCAACATTTTAACTTACAGTAATTGTAGTTTGGTATTGAAATTTGGAAGGGCTTATCCATCAAATGCATTTGTAATTTTCATAAACAAAAGTGGCAGAATGCCTGTTGGGTTAACTGGTAACTTTTTTGATAAAAAAAACCCTCAGTAGTCCAATGGTAGAAAGATAGTTGAACTGATAAATTATCAGTAGTTGACTGGTTACCACCTGTTATTTTCTAATTTACATTAAAAATATTGAATTAATTTGGCTTGGATTACAGGTGATAGGCAGAACTGTGGAACCCTTACACGTTGAAGAGTTGGGCAGTGAAGTTGTGTCGGTGCAGGACATGTACAAACTTATAATTGGGGATCCTGCAACTGCTGCTCTCGAAATCAATTGGAGAGACTTCCTTCCTTTAATAAATCGTTGGCTTCCTAACAGAAAATTAGAGAATATGTTAAATGATGTAACGAGGAGGAGGTCAGCAATTGTGAGGGCTCTTATTCGCCAAGAGAGGGAGCTTTTATCCTCGGGAAAGGTAGCTTGGCATTCTACCATGACCTCCGTACATTAATTTCCCTAAAACCCTTTAGTCCTCTATCTAAACAAGTACTATTGGTCATATTACTTTATTTTTTCTTGCAAAAATAATTATTTTAGACATTGTATTCTGTCTTTTTTTTTGGGACTTCACCTAAAATCACCAGCTATAAGTGTATATTGATGGTCAATTTGGTACTGCTATTTATATGCATGTTAACACGGCTATGAAAATCTTGTTTCACAGAAAACAAAGATCCTTGGTCGGTTTAATATGCTTATATGTACAAGTATCTTTTGACTCTGTTGTTTCTAGTTATGTCTTTGATGATGAAATGCATTAATGAGTGCAGGTGTCGAAAGGATATCTAGACATGCTGCTGAAGGAAGGCGAGGTTCTGAGTGAGAAACAGCTAGAGACTGCAATATGGGAGCCTGTAATTGAAAGCACTACTACAAGTCATGTGGCTATGGTCTGGGCTTTCTTCAACCTTGCCAAGCATCCTCACGCTCAGGTACAAATGTAAAAGCTTTTACATTTTTATCAATAAAGCCATTCTTTTTGAATGAAAATTTCTGAAATCCTACAATGCCAACGACAGGAACGACTTTACAAAGAGTTAGAGGAAGTATGTGGAAAGAAAGCAGTCGAGGAAAAGGATTTGGTGAAGTTACCATATCTTAAAGCAATATTTTATGAAACAGTACGCAGACATTCTCCTTTGCCTCTAGTGCCGTTGCGTATCGTCCATCAAGATGTGGAAATTGACGGCTACCATGTTCCGGCAGGATGGGAGGTACTAATCCTCTATTCTCAAAAGGGCTTATAGATCATTAGTTTTTACACAATATTTTATGAAATTGGACTCAGGCTGAAACAACTTATTTTAAGTTTTGTTTATTTGATTAAAATGTATTCAATTATTTTGATGATTTATTAATTGTTTATTATTGTTTATTATTCAGATATTAATTAATATATTGGGAGCAAATAATTATGAAGGAGAATGGAAAAATTCAGAGGAGTGGAAACCAGAGAGACAACTAGTGTTTCCAGTAGAAGAGGATATTTATAGGAACATGGTATTTGGAGCAGGGAATAGGTTGTGTGCAGGATGGACACAGGCGGTGACAATAGCCTCATTGGTTATTGGGAGGACCATTCAAAACTTTGAGTTGAAAATGCCAATAGGACACGAGGAAGACTATGAAACAATAATAAATACAGGAACTCACAAGCTACGTCCTCTCTTTTCAATTCTCACACCGAGAAATGTATAATCCATGTCTCTATATTTTGGTGTCTAGATGATAATATTATATTGATACTCAATATCTTATATGTATTATAAGCGAGAAGAATGAGCTAAAAGAGGAAAAATGTATCAAGTGGAAGGACTAGATTACCTTAATGAAAATAAGCCATATTTCAAAAAGTATTCCACGAAAATGAACATGGCTCAATGATTGGTCATCCTTAACCCAAATTTATTCTCATTGACTTTTTTTGTTAAAACCATACACTTGCAATAGACAATCAATTAAGGTGTATGAAAAATTGGTTAAGTTGATGTAGTGTTAATTTTATCAAAATATTTTAAATATTCAAAAGGTTGAAATCATTAAGTTTAGTTTTGTAATGTAAAAACTAAAAAGAGCCTTGAACATCAATGTTGGACCTTTTTATACTATATTTCAACATATTAGATCACACTTTCACAATATCCACTTACGTGTACATGTTTATAAATCTCTCCAGTTCACAATATTTCATATATTCCAAAACAATTTAGTTGTCGAGTTCGTAGGCCGCCATTTTAAATAGAGATAGTCATAACTAATTTATGATGAAACACAAATAAGATTGTGTTTATATTTCTCATATTAAATATCAAACTCCTTGTCAAATAGTCTATCATAAGACTATGGTAGAAACTATGATCTTCTATCACTAATATTTGCATCAACCCCCAACTAATAGGTCGACCTAACCCACATCATCAAAACCGTTAATATTAAACTAGTATATCTCTATTTTGTAAAGTTTTTTTTTTCATTTATTTCAAAGAAATATCATAACATCGAAAAAAATGCCAATGGTAGGTGAAGCCATCTTACGTAATTTATTCAATGTCCTCCTTGTATGATAAAAAAGAAATGAACATCTACTAAATGTAAGGAAATGCGGATTTTTAGTAGACATCATAGTAGTCTTAAGGATTGCAATATTGTCAAATAAGCAACTGACAAATGCAACTAACAGTTGTGAAATGGTATTTCTCAACCTACACCAACATCCTCCCTACATGAATAGAGAAGTTTTAGCTATGGGTTTGGATTTTATTGAAGTATACAAATTACAAAATGTGGAAGCACAGGAAAGGCATGCAGACTAAAGGAATTCCATGATTGCAATATATGAACAAAATGGATTTAATGAAAATGAAAATGTGATTAATAGGTGTAGAGCCAAACTCCGCGTATTTTCCAACATCTTACCTTCCTACACCAAAATGGGAGCTTTGGAGGGTTTTGATTCATGCATGCAAAATGTAGAAGCATTTACACAGAGCAGAAACTATTTGACAGAATGCCCAAGAGAAAAGAAATTTCATGCATTTCAAAATGTGGAAGAATTGACAATCTAGAACCGTTGAGTCTTGACATAATGTTTCAAAGAAATATGGTCTCATGGAATGGCAACTATAGGAAAATAATAAATTTGTTGAAAAGGCTTTAGAAGTTTCTAGAAAAATACAATTGGCAGGTGTAAAGCCGAATTCTATAACCTTGTTAGCAAAATCTACTTATGCCAAAGTGGGAATTTTGGAATAACGTATAAGCATCAATCTAATTTTGTGGTATTTGAGAATAATATGGACAAGGATAAGGAAAGGAAATTGCAGTAGTAATGTGCAAAGTAAGAGAGAATATTAGCCCTATTAACACAATCCACTTGTTGATTTGTATGGCAACATGGCCTATATGCTCTACCTGGTATGACTATTTTAGCAGCTTGCATTGAAGTGGTAGGCTGTTAAGAAATTTTGACCTTTTTAGAGAACACATCTTGATTACCTACAACAAATTTGTCACTAGGAACAAGAGCCAAGTAGAATACGCAATTTTTCCATGTTGTGAACAGGAAGCTATGAGACGAAGAAGGCATGAGGGATGAAAGGCCATAGAAAATGCTAATTTGGGAATATAAAGGCATTTTTGCAGGTCACTTTTCTGAAAACAAACATCTATAACATTTACTCTCTTTTAGTTTCAAGCCCCATCATGAAGGTTGTGAAAGAAACTTATTAGTCCCTGTCTATATAGGCGGCAACTAATGTTTTTGTCTCAAACGAAGGGAATTATTATTTTGTTGGTTTGCATGCAAGAGGGAAGATATAAACCTAAATCAAAGTCTCACTTTTGAAAACATTCAAATCAAATTTATCCTGATTTTATGATTGGTGGGTCATATTTTGTTCGGGTTTTTAGCTTTTTCTAATTATAAATTTGAGAGGAAAACCTTCGACAAATAAAAAATGAGGAGATAAAATTTAAGCTAATGTTTTCACAGATCATATCGGTATTAATATTGTTCGAGATTCATTAGTTTGGGTTGGAAGTTTTTCTCAAAAATTTAGTCCATTTCTAATGTTTACTGTGGCTTGCGAACCAAGCAAGATGGAATTTGGAAGACAACTCACATGCCTACATCCTAGATTCCAAGTGTTGGAGACGTGTTGTAGCCTAGTGTGATGTGGGCAAAGACTAATATAGATGTTGAATTTCTCTCCTTTCTTCGATATTTTTCATTCATACATATGAGGGCAATTGCAGAGTCACTAGATTAGTGGTCGAGTTCTCTACTGATTGAGTAGAAGGTAAGTATCAACCCATTTCTCTTTATTTTTTATGTTGTTGAACGTTTTTCCCTAACTATAAAATTTCCCTTGTTTACAAAAACATCATAAACTAGGGCAGCCTTTAGAATGGTATCTACAGATTTAGTGGTAGTTAATTCCAATCAATTTCAAAATGATATCTACAAGGTGAGGATTCCCTCAACTTACTTCAATGATTGGTGGCATTTTGGGCAACACAGACCATGATTCTTAATGACATTTTCCAAGCACATCTTACAAAAAATGCATGGGAAAAATTTGTAAGGAAATTAAAATATGAGCACATGTAATAGAAACCACATAGAAAAATTCTGACTTAAATTATAAGGATATAAACCTAAATCAAAGTCTGACTTTTCAAAACATTCAAATCAAATTTATCCTGATTTTATGATTGGTGGGTCATATTTTGTTGGGGTTTTTAGCTTTTTTTAATTATAAATTTGAGAGGAAAACCTTCGACAAATAAAAAATGAGGAGATAAAATTTAAGCTAATGTTTTCACAGATCACATCGGTATTAATATTGTTCGAGATTCATTAGTTTACGTTGGAAGTTTTTCTCAAAAATTTACTCCATTTCTCATGTTTAATGTGGCCTACGAACCAGGCAAGATGGCATTTGGAAGACAACTCACATGCCTACATCCTAGATTTCAAGTGTTGGAGATGTGTTGTAGCCTAGTGTGATGTGGGAAAAGACTAATATAGACGTTGAATGTCTCTCCTTTCTTCCATATTTTGCATTCATGCATATGAGGGAAATTGCAGAGTCACTGGGTAAGTGGTCAGGTTCTCTACTGATTGAGTAGAAGGTAAGTATCAACCCATGTCTCTTTATTTTTTATGTTGTTGAACATTTTTCCCTAACTACAAAATTTCCCTTGTTTACAAAAACATCATAAACTAGGGCAGCCTTTAGAATGGTATCTACAGATTTAGTGGTAGTTAATTCCAATCAATTTCAAAATGATATCTACAAGGTGAGGATTCCCTCAACTTACTTCAATGATTGGTGGCATTTTGGGCAACACAGACCATGATTCTTAATGACATTTTCCAAGCACATCTTACAAAAACTGCATGGGAAAAAATTGTAAGGAAATTAAAATATGAGCACATGTAATAGAAACCACATAGAAAAATTCAATAAAGAAAATAAAATATAAACACATCATTACAAAACTATATAGGGAAATGATAAAATTTGAAAGGGAGGATAAAACTTAAAACAAACAGATATTTTATATTGATCAAAACATTACATAAATACTCTAAGCTTCTACTCATTCATACAACACCATCATTACAGACTTCCTACATCTCTTAGTTGGATGAATACCCTTACAACTATATAGAGCTGGAATCAACTAAGAGTGCTTTCAACAATACAGAATTGAACAATATATAGACAAATAACCATCAATCTATGCATAGGATTATTGAGCATGGGATACATATGGGTTGTTGTTAGATAATAATTAAGAAGGGCAGATGGAGATAAGGATAAGCCACTCATAATGAAATCCTACCATATCAATTGCTTTGTAGCTACACCATGTTCCATTGTATGTGATTGCATTTATTTGACTAGTTGGGATTACACTTTCCAACACTCCCCCTTAATCACAACTACAAATTCCTTTCTTTGATGTTCCAAAATCTAGAATCTTTAGATCCTTAACAATGGAACCTTCCTTAAACTGCTACGGTAGTCATTCAAAGCATCGATCTATCTTCTTGCAATTTCCCTTATTCGGTAGCTTCACATGCCTCCTCTTCAAGCGAACTCCTTCAAACAACAACAAATAGATATGGCTATGTACCTCCTACGAAATAGTGGCACCTTTAATAGTTGCGGCCATGACTTAAGCAAATATAACTAATCTAAATACTTTTCCATGATCTCATCAAATGGTTCCCAACATACTCAGCGATCCTCTTAAATAGTGACATCTCTGTCTTGAAAAATTAACAATCTTCTGATCTTTGACCTCCTTCATATTTGTGGGTTCTTCCCTGATTCTATCATAGGCCCAATGCTCACTACTTTTGAGCTTCCAAACCTCTTTAGCTTGTTGATAATGGAAATTGGATCTGCATCTCCTATGACGGTGATTTTCTAATCCTTGGAGTCTTCTTGCATAGAGTCAACACCTTCCATGCCTGCAATAGTCTTCATGACCATTCACTTGAATTCTTTACAAATGATGTCCACTTTCAACACAATTCTCTTGGACTTTTCTCCTACTTCTGATAGCTAAAGCTAGAGCTAAGTCTTTTGCCTTATCTTCAAACTCATGACTTTACTCTTTTTCTTTTGTTGGATTCCTTAAACAACTTATTTCATATTCCACTTGGTTGATAACAAGCACAACAACATTTTGATTTTCTGAAGGGAAATTTTCTTTCCTTTGCCAGAGTCGACCTCCTACAATTTTCTCTATAGCCTAGTTGCGGCTTTTCAAACATCTTGCAGTTATGGTTGTGCTTACAAATCTTCCTGGAAATGTTAAGCTTATAACTACTACTTCACACCTTTTGATAGTGTTTCTATTAATTTCTATAACCCAGCAACAAATTAATTGCACAATAAATTCATAGAAAGAAATCTTATTTATAGCAATTAACAAAACTGGGTTAATTAACAACTAATAACAGCGGATGAAAAATTCACAAGAAGCCAATCACAAAAATATAATAACATAGATATACCCAGGAAACCCCAATGTAGGGAAAAACCTACAAATGTTGGATCTTCTATACAGCCTAACAACAAACTTTTCTCTCGAAAATACAGTATGAGTTTGCTACAACAATCTTACATTTATAGAGCCTAGTTGCTTTACTTAGCGTACAAGGAAATAATCTTTCCTTGATTTCTTTGGCTTTAAATACACATAAAATCAATCTTGGATTTATCTTATCCTCACAAACTCGAAAACATTCTATTAAAGAATAAAATCCCTGCTATTGTTGAAAATCCAACTCGAATTGCTTTAAATAATTTCTAACTTGAGTTGCTTTAAAGTGATTTAAAGCATATCCAACTCAAGTTTCTTTAAAACAACTCCACATCCCACCTTTCGAGCTACAAAAAATCAACACTCCCTTTTAGCGAGGAAGGTGTTCTGTACCACACCCAACTTTTCCTTGAAGAATTCAAACTTGCTCTTCATCAAGGCCTTCATCAGAATATCTGCTATTTGTTCATCCATAGGAATTGAACTTCACTATCCCCTTCTCCACACAATCTCTGATGTAGTGGTACTTGATCTCAATGTGCTTTGACTTGTCATGAAACGCTGGATTCTCAGAGAGTTTGATACAACTCTGATTATCACAGTAAATGATTGTAGGATCCAGCTCTTGATGAAAAAGCCCAACTAGAATTTTTTGAAGCTAGATAGCCTTAGATGTAGCCATACTAGCTACCATATACTTATCATATGAAGAACTCATAACAACTGACTTTTGTTTCTTGTTGTACCAAAAGACTACACCTGATCCCAAACTGAAACTGCATCCTGAAGTTCTCTTCCGTTCAGCTGTATTGCCTGCCCAATCTGCATCAGTAAACCCCCGAGCTTCACTCCATCCTGCTGAACATACTTCAGCCCATAATCAACTATTCCTTGAAGATATCTCAAAACATGCTTCGCAGCTATCCAATGCACACGTTTAGGTTCCACCATAAACTGACTGATTGAGTTCACTGCAAAACAAATGTCTATCCTGGTGTTGACCAGATACATAAGAGAGCATATCAACTATATGTATAAATTTGGGTCCACTGCCTCTGATCTAGAAGCATCAATCTTTTTCCAATTGGTCACAAGTGGCATTGACATAGGCTTATAGTTTTCCATCCTGAATCGCTTCAAGATATCAATTAAGTACTTACCTTGGCCAAGGAAGATCTCTCCCTCTTTCTACCACAATTCCAATCCTAGAAAGTAGTGCATCAACCCCAAGTCCTACATCTCAAACTATCCTGTATGATCTCGCTTGCAGTGTCCTATGAGCTCCTCTGACCCTGTGAGAAATAGGTCATCAACATATAACACCAATATGAGAAGTTCACCCTTCACCTAAACATAGTACAGGTTCAGATCTGCCTCACCCTTGATGAAGCCTACACTCTGCAAGTAACTGTCAATACGTGAATACCACGCCCCGGGAGCCTGCTTGAGTCCATACAGTGCTCTTTTCAACCTACATACATGAGAATCCCTCTTATGTGCTTCAAATACGTCTGGCTGCTCTATGTAAATCTCTTCCTCAATCACTCCATTGAGGAAGGTTGTTCTTACATCCATCTGGTGAATCCTCCAACCCATTTGTGTTACTACAAAAATGATAGCTCTTATGGATGAGTACTTGGCTACTAGAGCGAAAGTCTCGTCATAGTCGACTCCTTCCTTCTTAGAAAACCCCTTAGCCACAAATCGGGATTTGAACTTCTCCACATTACCATTTGCAACATGCTTAATCTTATACAACCATCTCGATCCCACCACAGACTTATCTTTTGGTCTTGGTACTACATCCCACACACTGTTCTTTGTGATGGAATAATACTCTTCCACCATGGCATCTCTCCACACTTGGTGCTTGGATGCGTCCTGAAAGTTGGAAGGTTCTACTTCAATTAATTCACTCATAAGTGCCACATACTCAGAATAATGTTTGGGATCCCTTCTCTATTTGACTAAATCTTGAGGATAACCTACACATTCTTGAGCCTCTCTCAATTTCTGCTCAGCTGCCCTGTTTCTCCTCTTCCCAGTAATAGGAATCTGAGGTTGAGGAATTATTTGTTCCTTTGTCTAATCACCCTGCTCAACCTACTTGCTCTACTCTCCAACTTGCGTGAATAAATTTTGAGGAATTTGTGCTACCTCAACCATGGGTGAGTGTCCCTCTTCATTCATCAAGTTTCTTGACTTCTGAAGAGCCCTCTTGTCCTCAAACTTCACATCTCTGTGAACCACTGTTTTCCTGAGAGCAGCAATGTAAACCTGATAAGCCTTAGAAGTTTCACTATACCCAACAAGGATACCCTTCTCTACAGTAGGTTCCAACTTGGTTCTCTTCTCAACAAGAATGTGACAATACACAAGGCATCCAAAGATGCGAATGTGCCCCAAATCTTGTTTCTTACCAGTGAATGCCTCTTCTGGAGTCAACTTTCCCAACACTTTGTGAGGGCTCCTATTTTGCAAATACATAGTTGTATTGCAAGCTTCTGCCCATAAGAACCAAGGAAGATCCTGATCATGAAGCATGGCCTTGGATACTCCAACTATAGCCCTATTCTTCCATTCAACAACCCCATTCTGCTGAGGGTTGTACAGAACTATCAACTCTTTCTTGATACCTTCCTAAGAACAAAAATATTTGAAGGCATTCAAGGTATACTCACCTCCATTATTAGACCTCAATATCTTGATCTTCCTCCCTATTTGGTTCTCCATGAGATCCTTAAACTCTTTGAACCTACTGAAGACCTCATCTTTATTCTTCATGAGATATATCCATGTCTTCCTAGAGAAATCATCAATGAAGGTAACATAATAATCATATCCATTCAAGGATGTTGTTGACATGGGCCCACACACATCTAAATGTACAAGATCCAAAATCCCTTTGGATCTAGTGTCACTACTTGGAAAATGGGTCTTGGCATATTTCCCAAGAGTACAACCCTTGCACACCTCATGCTTTTTTGTCTTTATCTCAGGCAGCCCCATCACTATTTCCTTAAGAATATTAAGTGCTCCATGGTGAAGGTGAGTCATCCTCCTATGCCACAATTCTCCTATCCCTTTACAGCTACTAACCAACACATGTACTAGCTCAAACTATAACCGAAACAAGCTACAATGCCTAACTCCAATCACTTTTGAAATCTTGGAATCTTTTGGATGAATATAGACTTTTCCCCTCTCAAAGGTCATGATGTAAGCCTTCTCTTCCAAAGCAGAAACTGAGATTAAATTCTTTCTCATGCTAGGGACATACAACACATCCTCCACCAACCAAGGTTTTCCAGACTCCCTCTGAAACTTGACGGTGCCAATACTAGTTGCATGGTACTTAGCATTGTCTCTGCACTCAATATAGAAATCCAACTTCTTCTCCTCCAACTTGGTGAAACATTCTTTGACTCTCATCATGTGGCGAGAAGCCCCACTATCAATATACCATACCCTATTGGCAATTGAACTTGAGAGACAAGCAATGAGTGAAAACTCATTCTCAAATCGTGATGCAAACTCATCCACCTCTACTGTAGCAACAAAATACTTCTTTTTCTTGTCCTTATTTTTCTTATTCGGACATTGACTGGCATAGTGACCCATTTGATGGAAACAAAAACATTTAATCTTGCTCAGATCTTTCTTCTTCCCACTCTTGGAAGAAGAACCTTTTGATTTCTCTTTATTGGACTTCTTCTTACCCTTGCTTGCAAGAGCAAGATTTTCTTCATCTTGACCCTTCTTCGTCTGATCTCCCCAATGAGCACCTTCATGGATCTCCTCCTAAACAATATCATCCCAAAGTATTGCCCAATCAGGTAGCCGGTCTCTATTGACAACACACTTGAAAAACACTTCCCAGTGCATGGAAAAACCATTCAAGGAGCTATACGCACCAACTCATCTTCATCAATCGTCTCTCCAATAGCAACAAGCTCATCCCTGACCTGTGTCAACTTGAACAAGTAAGAGGTCACACTCTCGCCTTTGGACATCTTGGTATTATGCAATTTTTCCTTGAGCATCATCTTACGACTCTGATAGTTGCTCTGATAAAGTTTTGTGAGTGCATCCCACATCTCCTTGGCGGTGTCTTTCCCCAATAAATGAGGAATTAAATGATCTCTTACTCCATCTAGGATAATCCTCTAAGCCTTGGCCTCTTTGACTTCATGTGAATCTAAGGCAACAGGATCATTTGTTGGTGGGTCATTTTTGTACAAGCATAGATCCACAACCTGTTCTCCTTGAGAACAGATGTAATCCAAACCTTCCACTACAAGAAGTTAGATGCACCCTCAAGCTTGTCCCTGTATCAAACACTAGTTGCCATAGCCACAAAAGGAACTGGAGACAAAAATCTGATGATTTTTTTTCTTCTTGAAATCTACGTCATAAATCTCGGCTTCGTATTTAGAGTTTAGAGCTCTGATACCATGTTAATTTCTATAACCCAGCAATAGATTAATTGCACAATAAATTCACAGAAATAAATTTGATTTATAACAATTAACACAACTGGGTTAATTAACAACTAATAACAGCGGAAGCAAAAATCACAAGAATATAATCACAAAAATATAATAACACAGATATACTCAAGAAACCACAATGCGGGGAAAAACCTGCAAATGTTGAATCTTCTATTCAGCCTAACAACAAACTTTTCTCTCGAAAATACAGTATGAGTTTGCTACAACAATCTTACATTTATAGAGCCTAGCTGCTTTAATTAACGTGCAAGGAAAGAATCTTTCCTTGCTTTCTTTGGCTTTAAATACACATGAAATCACTCTTAGATTTATCTTATCCTCACAAACTTGAAAAAATTCTATTAAAGAATAAAAATACTGCTATTGCTGAAAATCCAACTTGAATTGCTTTAAAGCATTTCTAACTCGAGTTGCTTTAAAGTGATTTAAAGCATATCCAACTCGAGTTTCTTTAAAACAACTCCACATCCCACTTTCGAGCTACAAAAAATCAACAGTTTCTCCCTTCGGCGGCCTTTTCAAATCACAGCCTTCATGCAGTGGCTTGCTATCTTCTACTACTACTGAAATTCTTACTTTCTCTAGTGTCAACTTCTCTTCATCTTGGGGGATTTTTCTTTAATATATTATGTGGCAATTGTGACCTTTTCTATGGTTGTGATCCTTCCGACAAATTTTTATGGCTAGGCGTTTCACATAAATGAATGCAGGTTGCTTTTCCAAATCTTCTGGCTTGGATTTCTCTAGCGATAGTTGTTCCAACTTTTTTGTCAACATGATTCTTCTAGTAGTTTTAACAGCTTCAACCAAAGATTTTCCAACTATAATCTTCGATCTCTTTTCTCAAAATCGATGGTTTCTGCATATGGGTGAATACCTTTAACAATTGTTGATTCCATATTTGGCTTCTTTGATAGGCTCAAATTTCCTCATCAAAGATATGGCTATATACTTCCATAGCAACGACTTACACATCGAACAAATTCTTTTGCAACGAGGCTTTTTCTCTCCCTAAAGCTTGTTAGGTGAACCTTACCTTTGATACCAAATGATAGAATTTGAAAGGGAGGCTAAAACTTAAAACAAATAGATATTTTATATTGATTAAACATTACATAAATACTCTGAGCTTCTACTTATTCATACAACACCACCATTACAAACTTCCTACATCTCCTTAGCTAGATGCATACTCTTACAGCTTTGCAAAGCTAGACTCATCTGAGAGTGCTTTCCACAATATAGAATTGAACAATATATAGAAAAATAACCATCAATCTATTCATAACATTATTGAACATGGGATGCATATGGGCTATTTTCATATAATAAATAAGAAGGGAAGATGGAGATAAGGACCTAAGCCACTCATAATGAAAGTTTGTCATATTAATTGCTATGTAGTTGTGCCCATTTTGATTGCATGTGTTTGCATTTATTCGAGTGGTTAGGATTACACTTTCCAACAAGAAAATTAGTAAGGAAATAAAATATGAAAGAAAATCTATGAAACCTCTTTATCTATTGATTTTCTTGCATGGAATTGATATAGTTTCTAGAATGAGGAAATACCAGTTACCTATGAAGTTTTTAGAAATAAGATATGCCTATGACCACAAGATTTGGTTGAGGGCTCAAAACATATGTCAAGAAAAACCTATAAGACTAAATAATAAGCTTAAGATATACCAACTATAATCTCAATTAAAGCAATCAAACACATTAGTTTTTATATTATAATAAACAAACTCATACTAAGAGAGTAAGTGCACTGTATATCACACAAGAAATCTCTTCTTCTAATTGCTCCAAGCATGCTGGTTCAGAGGATCCCTTCTCACTTTTAGTTGGACTAGGCTTGATAGATTCTGAAGATCCTTTCTTGCTTCTTTTGAGACTAGGATTTTTTAAATTTCTAATACAATGTTGCTCAAAGTGCTAGAACCAATGTCCTTGTAGCATATACTTAGATTTTCTTAAATTTTTGTAATCTACATATATCTTTGAAATTCACCAATTTGTTAGATTTCTAATAGAATGTTGGTCAAAGTGCTAGATAGAAATGCTTTATTAACAAATTGTCCTCCAATTCTCTTTGTGAAAAAACTAGGGCATTGTCTAAAATCTAGATAATAGATGTTCTATCCTATAATTGAGTGATATGCTTAGGAAGTTCATAAGATGAAATTATATTTAAGCTTTATGAATATGGAACTACACCACACCAAATCAAAAGTATTATATTACATTGTTCTTGAATGTGGGAAAATGGTAGAATTTACATATGGCAATATCACTATATATTCTAAATTTTACACTACATTGCTTGATCTAGATTTTTTGTTGTAATGTATGTTTCATAAGATGTGTTCAAATAGTCTCTCCAAGTTTTAAATTGGACATTGTTCTACAGATTTACATTTTCCTTTACTTTTGTATGAGAATTTCTCCTTTGTCCTACTTTCACCTACATCTGGGAATCTTCTTTTGCCTTCTCCTTTGTCTTGCTTTCACCTACATCTGGAAATCTTCTTCTACCTCTAATTATTCTAGACTATTGAGGATTTCTCTTTGATACAATATTCTACCTAGTTATATTTATTTTTTCCTATAAAAATCCATCGTGTATGGTCCTATGAATCTTTCCATTGAGTATAATGTGCAATAATAACACCCAAAAACTCAATTTACCTTGTACAGGTTGTGTAATATGTTCATTCCTTTTGAAAATTGAATCATCCTTAATGCTCAGAAAATATTTTGTGTAATAACACCCAGAAACTCAATTTACCAACTCAAGCCAAGTCAACTAGATCAATATTTTGCATCCTTTCCCTTCCATTCTTGATAAATTTCACAATATAAGAATTAGAAGATCAATAATTAAATATATTTAACCTCTAATATAAAGAAACAATCGAGAGGAACACAATTTATTAGATATCATCATATGCATCTTAGGAACATTAAAGAAGGGTTAACTAATATCATCAAGTGTATCTTGTATCTTTCATTCTCAGTACTGCTAGGAAAATAGTGCTTGCAATTCAGGTCATTAAGTGTCTTCTTTGTGGATGTTACTCTAGATTAAAGAAAAGGGATTTTAATAGAAAACTAATTGTTGAGTGAAATATGAAGGAAAAAGGTACTTATATTGGAGAACCATATATTTATATATATGGTTCAAACAGGTGTTAGACAAACAGGAAGTAAATGAAGTATTATGGATAGAACTCTGCTTCTTATGATTCTTGAAACAAGGCTCTAGTGGGATTATCAAGCACCTTTCTTGATATTTCTTCTTAGATATGCTAAGAGATACAAGTAGCCACATTAGATCATTGGGTTCAACAACAAATCTTTGTCAATATGACATGGTTCTTTGGCTGTGCAAGATCATTCACCCAAAGCTTGCACTCAAATTATCAATTTGAGGCATGATGACAATGCCTAATTAGTATGTATAGAAATACCAATTCTCATGGTTGTGCTTTATATAACCCTTACAAATATGACCCTTTTGCATTTGAGTGTAGAAGATTGTAAGCTTTGGCAAGAAAACTATATCCACATCCTATTTGGAAGTTAGCATTTTTTTAAATGCAAGCCAAATGTTAGGAATGTGGATAAATATTAAAAGATGCAAATCTTATCTTATAGAATGCATATTTTTTGCCATTAATAATAGAGTGGATTGAGTGTCAGGAAGAGATTAATTTTTTACTTTTTATATCGACTTCTTATTTTTTTGCATTGATAGTTGTCCTTCGAAAGTATTTTCTTAAAGAAAGCTAAAACCTTGATTTCTAATTGGACTATTAAATTTTTGTTGGAAAAAAATATAATTTTCAATTTGTAAAATTCAGTGAAAGGACATGCCAATAATGGAGAAATTCAAGATAAAAATTAATTTGAATGTCTAATGTGGCTATGGGCATCCATCAAAGCATAATACATAGAAGAGTTTTTTCAAATGTTGTTGCTGCAATACACAGCTCAATTAGTGCATGTGTGGCTTGTGGATACATCCTCATTTTGCATTGATGCATAGCACAATAGTTGTAATTATGACATCTAAAAATCTCCCCTTCATTTATCCTTTGATAGATGTCCATAACCTATGAGGTAAACTACATATAAACTAGGTTTGCATTGGTTTGTTATTTTTAACTCAAGTTTGCATTCTTAGTTTGTTCAATTAGAAGTTTTGGTAGGATTTAAACTAGGATTCACTCTTGAAATCTTAGAAAACCTTAAAAGAAATGTATTTCATAAGTAATGATTTCTCTAGAGAAGTTGCTAGAGCTACTTGTGGTAGAGACAAGTGGATAGATAATTAGAATTCAATGGTCATGAGGATTTGTACTTCAACTATAAGGAACCAAAGTTTCTATATAATAGTAGCTAGAAACAAACATCTGATAAAAAGGGAAGGTCGAGAGTAACTTCACCATAAAAGTACAAGTGTGTAAACAATGAAAGCAATGATTCTATTTAAGTGATAGCTATCAAGTGGTGGAGAAGAATCCATTGAGGTGTCAAGTAAAGTTGTTCTAAATTGTAGAAGAGGATGAAAAAGTAGAAAGATTTCATGGAAAAATTAATAGCAAACATTATGGCCATAGAGCAAGAGGTAAACAACTTTTCTATCCACAACTCTGCACACAAAATTAAATATGGTATACAATTTTTTCCCTTTCATTTCTATTCACATTTCATTAAGTTGATTTTATTTTTATAGATATCTATATGAGTAAATAGATGTTATCATAGCTATTGTTTGTATTTTGTGTTTTATAGATATAAAATTTTAATCCATTTTTTGTTGTTTTTTGTAATGGTTTTTAGACTCATGGAAAAAAGTGGGCATTTTAATTTGCATATTTCATACTCTACAACATGTGGTTCCTACTACTTTCTAGCAAAGCTATGAAGGTACTCTATTTCATTTTATTTTTGTTTAGAGTAATAGTATAATTACTTAATTAATTTAATCATATTGATTAATTAATTAAGTCACCTTTTACTTTATTTTCACTTAAGCTAAACTTAGGCCATTTAATAATTAATTATTCATCCTAGGGTTTTCACTTTAGGGTAAATCAATATCCTTTCTTAAGGATTGATATCTTTGTAATTATTTTACTTCTTGTTTATGCAATTTTACTCTCTTGGTTTGCAAAGCAATATATTTGTGTTGTTTGAATCTCTTTTATGTGACAGGATATTTTTCTTGTAGGTGATCATTGGATTCTATGAGATTAGCTTTTACAACTTCAACATGATATTAGAGCTTCAGATCTATAGCTTCATGTTCATCTTTTGAGGGATTCAAGCCTTGAAAGAGTATTTTTCTTACATCTTGAGTCAATTTGGACCTCACCATTGCGTCTAGAATGCTTGAATTAGTCAAGATTGACCTTTGTTTCATTAATTTTGGATTCACAGCGCCAAATCTGAGAGGGTTTGAAGATTTGGTGATTTTCCAGATCCAGAGGGTACCTACAATTTTGGAGCATTTTAAGCCCAAACAGACCTCACTATTGCGTTCAAAGCACCAAAAAACCCCAAAATCAATTGTCGAAATCGGACATAATGTCTCCGAGAGGCAATTTTTTTAATTTTTGGGTCGTACGGCTTGGTACAATAGACAATTAGAGAAAAAAAAAAAAACACAGTGTTAATGGGTGTCATTGTTAGTTCATCGCTAGCGGTTAATGCTAGCTTAATTACCAGGCTTAACCACCAAACCCCTTTCTAGAGCAGTTTTGGTATTTTAGCCATAACTTTTGCGTCCAAACTCGGATTTTCAAAAATGAAATATTACCACAAAGTTGGTTCTATGACCGATCCAATGGTGGAGGTTATTTTTTCTGATTTTGTTCTTTTTCTGCATTTATTTCCATTCAAATTTAGATACTTATTTTTGTGCTTCCGGGGGCATAACTTTTGCATACGAACTCCATTTTTCGAAAACGAATAGGCGTTGGAAAGGTTTTCTAGTGATCTTTCCAAATATATATAATTTTTCATCAGAAAATTTACTAGGTACATTTAATTCATTTTTTATTTTTTTAACATTTTGGTGAATTACTCGGACATCTTAGCTCCTGGAAACTTCTTGTTTGCGTGGGATGGCTTCTTTTTGGTTGTTCTACATTTATTTCCAGTCTTGTGTCTTTTGTTAACATTAAGATCTTCCATTGTAAGCACTTATGATTTTATAAACGCACTGAGATAATTTGCCTAAATGTATTGCACCTATATTATGGGATCTTGCACATCACTTTGTGCCTTATTATACTTGCACTATGATTAAAGTGCCATACAAGGGTTGATGTTTACCTTTCTTTTTCCTTCATACCTTTATCATGTGCATTTTCCTTGGTTTGCACACCCTTTATATTTGCTTGTACTTTCATGTCTACACATTTAGATGTTCTGGGTTGTTTATCATGCACTACATTCATGCATTTAGTTTCAATGTACTTGTCATACCTCTCCCTTGTCAGCATAATGGGGGGGTTTCTACTATTGGTGATATTTCTTCCTTGGTTTCATTGGAGTGAGCTATGTATTTAGTATTTATTCCAATGTACTTTTAGATAGAGTGTAAATTAGTGGCTGGTTACTTGTATTTCATTGAGATGGATCACTTACCATATAGACACTCTTGCATTTAGGAGGTGACCTACCATTTTTCACTTGATTAGTTCTTGAGAATTTTGGTACTTGTGTCATTTGTATCTTTGAGTTCTTGATGTATTCCTTGGTTTTCCATCAGATTCAAGTAGTGTCGTTGGGGGCACTCATACAAATTCTTATCTTCTTGATCCTGATCATCATATGTTTCAGCAGAGGTTCTTCTTTCAACATTTCAACAGTCATTCTATGATAGTGTTTGCAACTTCTTCATGCTTCAGTGGTATTTTTCATATTCATCCTTTCTTCCTATCTTTTGGGAAATTTCACTCTTGTTGGAGGCTTCTTCATTCCTTCACTCTTCTTCAAGGAGGATTCTTTAGTCCTTCACTTGTTCCTATTCTTTTTGGGACATTCTTGTTTGGAAGCTTCTTAGTCCTTCACATGTATTTCTCTCTTTTGTTGAGGAGTTTTTCCCATGAAGTTTTCACCTTTTCTCCCATTGTGAGAGATCTTTTATATTTGTACATGAGTACCTCATCAAGCCTAGTTGTTAGGACCCATCTTTTCTTTCATCCATTTTTTCGTTAGCTTTTTAGCTTCTCCCTAAGTTCATCTAAGGGGGGGTGTTAGAGTAATAGGTTAATTACTTAATTAATTTAATCATATTGATAAATTAATTAAGTCACCTTTTACTTTAATATTTTCACTTAAACTAAACTTAGGCCCTTTAATAATTAATTAATAATTAATTATTCATCCTAGGGTTTTCACTTTATAGTTTTGATCTCCTTTCTTAAGGATTGATCTCTTTGTAATTATTTAACTCTTGTTTTATGCAATTTTACTCTCTTGTTTTGCAGAGCAATATCTTTGTATTGTTTGAATCTCTTCTACGTGACAGGTTATTTTGCTTGTAGGTGATCACTAGGTTTCTATGAGGTTGGTTTTTACAACTTCAACACTTTTAGCCTATATAAATGCAATAATAAGGCAAAAATTTCATAGGTTGAACAAAATTGATGCTTTATATTGGAAGAAAATGTATGTTGGGGGTACAATTGTATTGTATATGTATAGCTTGCAATTATAGCTTGCAATTTGATAAATCCCTTGGTAAATACATTGCATAGATTATTTTATTAGAAATTTGTGCTAAGTTCTTGTGAGTGATTTGTGCAGATGTGTTCAACAAATCAACAAGACAAATAGAGGTGACCTAAGTCTTGAAAAATTGAAGAAGATACATGTTATATAATGTTTCTCATTTTATAATTGTTTAATGCATTTTTATCTATATCACACTTCAACACTTTGGTGGAGGATTTTATTATATGCAAGAAAATTTCAAATGAAAATTATTTTTTATAGTGTTTTGTATTCCTTTTTTGCACTTTCAAGACTAATTATGTAACAAAAGATAATTCTACTGCAATTGGTTAGGATTATTTATAATTTTAACATATCAAAACTTCATAATATGATTCTAGTTTGTTCATTAATTCACCACTGCATATATAATTTATAAATGACCAAATGTTTTAATTCTAATCTTTTTATTGTAAAAGGAATAATAGAAGGTTTTTGTCTCGAGTAACTATTTATATATTTTCTTCTCTTTTCTTGATGATCTGAATTTGAAATATGTCTAGTATATTTTCCATTGGTAGTTTGTAACTATTTTTAGATCACATCAATGCCTAGTTTATTAAATATAATGTAAAATATGAAACTTTAAACTTTAATGCTTATGATTGTTTATTAAAAACCATCTACAACTACTACCGGTTGGGATTTTTGGTTGAACCCTCATTATTTATCTAAGTTCAAGTTCTTGCTACAATGATCCTAACTACCATAGGATCAAACTCCTAATATAATAAAAAGAATCATTGCATACACAAAAACTATAAATATTTTCTTTAGGTGGGGACTCCAGTACTATGCAACTCTTGTTTGTAGAAGTCACGAAAGAAAGGTATTTGAATAGGTTGTGACTATTATCTAATTTTTTTAAGCAAGTCACAATTAAATTATACATCCTTTGAAGATAGGATACAATCAATTAAAATAAGTTTTGTTCAAAAAAATGAAAGGACATGACTTTCTTAAAATAACACTTCGTTAAAAAAATTGAATTGTTGAAGATATATGGAGAAGGTAAGAATGAATAAGAAATAACAAAGCTATCTAAAGTGTGTAGTGAAGTGCAGAGAGAAGTAGGAAATAGTTTAGGGAATATAGAAGGAAGACATATAGGGATAAGATTATGTGTGGAGCAGTTAGATATATAGAATGATAAATAGTAAATCAAATTAATATAAAAATTATTTAAATTTTAATAGAAAATATATGTATAAAATTTAAAAATTGGTTGTTAATTTGTTATAGAATAGGTGTTTTCAATTTTTTTTATGATTTTGGTTATAAGAATATTATAATTCTAAGGATAATGGAATATTTTTTAATTAATTATGACATATATTATTTAATAATAAACATCATACATTGCCAATAGTGGCATGGTGTGATGGTTAAGTTGTTGTGGTTTTGTTCTTGCCATCAAGGTTCAAACCCCACTAGGGTGTTATTGTTGAATGCTTAAACTAGGGATGAGGTCCCTTGTTTTTGACCTCACCGATTCATAGCTCTGGATCAAAAGTGTTTACCCCATCTTAAAAAAAATACACATCATATGTCACTTAATAATCAAATAAATAAAAATCACAATAATATAATATATGAATATGTTAGAGGAAAAAAATGATTAGTATGAAAATTCTCTCATATATCCCTTGTACAAAAATGAGTATAATTTCATAATTTGAAAAATGCATATTTCATACTGTAGACATGAAAAATATTCTGATCAACTAACTTCGATTCTTCTTTAATCACCCCTTTATTAACTATTTAATTAATCCATCTTAATTCCTCTTTTAATCAAATGAATCAAATTTACTTAATTAAATCATAAATCAATCCTAAAGTCCCCCTTTAATTAAATAAATCAATCTTATTTAATTAACTTCTAAAGTTCTTCATTTAATTAAATAAATCAAACTTATTTAATTAAACCACTAACATCATCCTCTTTGATTAAATAAGTCAAATCTTTGTTTAATCAAATCTTTATCATTGTCCTCTCAACTTTGATTTATTTTAATCCTAAAATCTAAGTCAAAAGTCAAAATCACCTAATCTTCACTTAAGTTAATCAAATCATGGTTAATGCTAATCTAATCCATGTCACATCCTCTAGCTTTTCCCACTTGCACAAATAAATTAATTTAATTAATTTAGTAAATCTTCATTTTCTCTCAACTTGGCATCTTTGAGGGAATTATATGCCTCCAAATTTGAAAATCCCTCCAAATGAGATGTGTCCTTCCAACAAGGCATTTATTTCATCTTACAAGTCCTTTTTCCTTGAGCCAAGTGGCCATAACTCCATTTGACTCTACCTCCACCTTGTTATTTCACTAATTTCAAATTTCAACTAATTGCATTTATGGGCACATTCATCAAAAAATGCACATCCTTGGCCCATTCACATGGTGACAAGTGGCTTCTTCCTATTGGTTGGATTTTTATCCCACATTCATCCCTTTTGCCTCTTCTCTCATCAAATTCTTCTATAAATAGAGAGGCTATCCTTCATTTTGACCATCCACAACTTAGAGCAAAGTTACTCTCTTCACATTGAGAGCTAATTTTGTCCACTTCATTGTCATAGCATCTTCAAGGCATTCTGATCATTGAGCTTGTCAAGGGTTGGGAAATGGCCACTTTTCATATCAAAGTGGCACCAATCCAATATGGGATAGGTATACTTCGTGTGTTTATATGCTTTAGTTATCTTGTTATTTGATTGTGTTTTGAAGCATGTTAAATTATCTCATATGGATGTTGAATGTTTGCTTTGTTTTAAAATACTAATCATGCTAATGTGTGTTATAGAGTTTAAGCCATTCGTAGATTTTGATATCCACACATACAACTTGATGTAACTTAAAAAAAATTAAAGATAGAAAGGATTTCAATCATTAGGCTTTGATACCAAATGTGAGGTCACTTATCCTCCTAAAGTTGTTTAAGTATTAGCAATAGATTTAATATAATAAATATTAGAGTTAATATAATTTCTAATATGTAATCAACTATCAATATAAATGTGAATAATTAATGTAAAAGTTGCAAACATGTTACAACTAAATAATTAACATAATAAATGGAATGACACCTCCACATAGATTAATCATATTAACACCAAAATCATATAACAATATTCCCAATATTGTTGAGTCAATGGTTTTCAATATGTATATGAAAATCATAGATAGGTTGCTATTTGAGACTCAAAGAAATAGTTATGGCTCTGGGCTCTTCATGTAAATGAAGCATCCCTGAAGGAAACCAGTTCTTACATAGAACCCAACCTACCTTCATGACATAAATAACATAGCCCTGGCCAAGACGCTTTTGGGTGTATGTTTTACCTCAATTTGGACACACATTATGTGCTCCTCTAAATGCCTCAATGCTAGCCAATGAACCTAACCTTCACTCCCTTTTTCTCCTCTTTAAATTCTTGTGTTTCTCCTTTTCTTTCTCTCTCTCCTTGATGTTCTCCATTCCCATTTCCAAGTCTCACATAAATTCTTTGTATAAGCTTTACAGGGTGCTCTCCAAACCATCACACCATTTCACAAAGGTTTCCTTTTAATAATTATTTAAATAAATAATTATTCTGCCCTTTTTAAAGAGTGTATATATATTCTTTATTAATTTATCATATAAGCAAAGGATCGTAATATCCTTTATTTTCTATCTCCCTTTAATTCTAAAGGATAATTTCATAGTTTTTTCTTCTCTTGGGGAAAAAGTCACATAATAAGGTAGAGAGGTGAGAGAGAGAGAGGGGTGAAGAGGTGAAAGAGAGAGAGGGTAGAAGATGTAGAGGGAAGGGACATAGATAGGAGAGACAGAGAGAGAGAGAGAGAGAGAGAGAGAGAGGGTAGGAGGTAGAGGGTGAGAGGGTAGGGAGGCAGAGGGGAGAGAGAAAGGCAAGAGGGAGTGGAGGTGGCAGAGAGAGGCAGATAGAGAGGTGTGAGAGAGAGATGCAGGAATTAGAGAGGGGTATGAAAACAGAGGGAGAGAGGGAATGAAAAGAGGCAGAGAGGGGAGGAGGAAGGTGAGAGATGGATAGATCCCAAGATAGGAGGGCAGTAGAGAGATGAGGATAGAGCAAGGACTGAGGTGAGAGAGAGGGCAGGGCGTGGTGAGAGTGGGCAGGTGGAGGCAGAGAGGGAGTATGTAGAGAAGAGAGAGAGGGGGTAAGGCAGGAGGCAGAGAGAGACATATAGGAAAGAGAAGGGGAGGTGCAGAGAGAGGTAGGAGGTATAGAGGGGAGGGAGGTAGAGAGATGAGAGAGAGAGAGAGAGAGGTAGGAGGTATAGAGGGGAGGGAGGTAGAGAGGTTTGCATGTGTTTGTGTGAGAGAGAGAGAGAGGGGTAGGAGGTAGAGAGGGAAGGGATGTAGAAAGGTGGGAGAGAGGGTTGGGGGTAGAGAGGGGAGAGAGAGATAGAAAGTGAGGGTCATCTTTCCTTTAGAATAATGTGAGGGTGTTATAATGCACTCACATCTTTTTTTTTAAGCAAAAGTGGCAAGCCACCATATTATATTATATATTTAAAATTAAGTAATACAAAAACTTGATTCGATAGAGCATACTGGCATGAAAGAACTAGGAAGAAAACCTTTGGTTATAGCTCAATTAGTTACATAATTCCAACAAAATTATCCCTATTTGCTATCATTTAGTAACACTCTATACATATCCAAGCCTATTTTCAGTATTCTAACATTTACAATTTCCATTTGTTGCATTTGGTTTAGAATATCTTTATCCTCTTGTGGAAACCTGGAGTGAACCTTTGCAAAAAATTATGGTACTAGCACCAAAAAGTTGACTATTTTTTAACACACCAAAAATAGCCTTTTGGATAAATGTCTTTTTTCGTAGTAGGACCAAAAATTAACACTTCACCTGATGTTTATGCTTCAATATGCATAATATCTAGTGAACTCTATCCATTCTCTATTACCCGAATCCCTTAGATATATTTTTGTCTAAAATTTAGGAAAACCTATCACTTAATAATTTTCATAAAAACTAATCATCGATACTAACTAACGCTCTCATCTTGATTCTCCTCATTATACCAACAAGTTTCCTCTTCCATAAAAAGGTATAGGGCTGAAAAGTGTTAAAACCAGATCATTATTTTGAACACCAACTTGCTACTCTTCTTCCTCACCAAATACATGCTGATAATTGTTTATACCAATATTTTTATCTCCATGCTCTTCAATACTCCAAATCTCCACAAACTGAGCCATGCTAGAAGAAGAATCACCAATATTATGTGCTCCCACTTGCAGAAAATTAGCATCTTGCTCTTCCACTACAACCCATCCAAAGGCTCTTCATTAAGATTGAATTCATTCGCGATTCGAACTCCAAACAACTATAACTGAGCACCCCCAATTTGTACATTTACCTTTGTCATTTCCTGAACAAAATGTTGAGCACTTTCCACTTCAACTTCATGTTCACCCACAAACTAAAGCAAATTGTTCCCATTTGAATGCACTTGTGCTTGCCAAGACACAGACATAGGTAACTCATGAACATGTGTGAGAAGCACCAAAATGGCATGTGCTTTCACTTTTACTTTATCAA
Organism: Sequoia sempervirens; assembly: GCA_007258455.2. Lineage (NCBI taxonomy): Eukaryota > Viridiplantae > Streptophyta > Pinopsida > Cupressales > Cupressaceae > Sequoia > Sequoia sempervirens. The sequence continues at coordinate 126,452,348 of VDFB02373365.1, forward strand.
AAAAATCTGGTGCAAACCCCTGAGCATAATTTCTAAGAACATTCAACATGGAACTTGAATTCTGAAGTGAAAATTTTGTTAATTTGCAATATATAGCTTTCGGAAATTTTTCCTATGCAGTAGAAAGTGCCTAGGGAAAATTCCTCCTACATACCCATGCCCTTTCCAAAAATCATACCTTTGACAGGATTTTTGAAGAATCCCATTTTGCAAATAAGCCTCATTTACAACCTTACTTGTGATAATCTCCACCAAATTGAAATCTTGCAATAGGTCCATAAGGTTGGATAAAAAAATGGTAACAATTGAGAAGGATAAATTAACCTTTTTGCTTCTGGCTCCAGAATTTCCATTCCAACAACCCTTTTTATGTGTTTTATAAAGATTGAACAATGATCTTTAAAACCAATTACATCTCAAGCATCTCCAAATTCTTCTGATATCAGTAGCTCCCAATCATTGACTATCTTCTCATACTCTCTGGATAGAAAAGCTTAGGAATTCTAAGCTCACCATTGCTAGAACTATTCGAAGAAAACATACAACTTATTCTCCAAGATGTTCTCCCATACCTCAATTTCATTTGTGAAATTTTAAGAACCATTCTCTTTAAATTATTTACCATGCCTTCGATGGAGTATCTTGTCAAATCCTGATCAAATTGTACTCTCGTACCAAAGGGATTAGTTTTTAGCAATCAATGAATAACTGCTAACTGGATTGTGATAAAGTATAAACTATGACCCTCACTTAGTAGAACAAAATGACTACATATAACTTGACTAAATTTAGATATGCTTCCTTTAGATTTTCTCAATCAATTTGATGTAGATGGCACCAATCATGTTTAATTCATACTCTCAATTCACAAATTTTGAAACAATGTGCAAAATCATATATTGGAAATATGTAGCCTGCACAGGACACAAAATGTTAGAGCAATCCAGTACCATGCATACATCATGAGGATTTCATCATAAAATTTTGTTTCCTTTTGGAATATTGAGTGGCATATTATTTTTTCCTTACTTTGAGGTTTGGAAAGCACATTTTGCAACAAATTTCACATGCAACTAGTGAAGCTCAACTGAATGCTAGCAAATTCACACGAACTTGAAAATACTCTAATGGTACAAATTTGTACAGACTAACTCCTTTAAATTATCAGGATATGACATGGTTTTAATATGCAATGTACCTGATTGATGACATTAGTACCGACCCACACTCTTTTACATGTGTTGATACATTAGCACCATGTGTTGTTTTTCTGATTTGATACAATATAGTTTGCCTCCCTATAACCTCACAACTGTCAAAAATTTAAAACAGTTGGCATTTACTCTTGGCATTTACACTTGGTAGTCCCCTAACTCAAACATGTAAGTGAATTCAAACTATGTAATTGATCCATATAACAGCGTCTGACAATTGCAACAATGAGGTTTATGAGTAATGCTTAACTTTCCTCTTTTGATAATAACTCTTCTAGAATTGGATGAATTTTACCCAGCTCAGCCACATGAGTAATTTCATTATCTACTTGATCACACCCATAATTTTCAAAAAAATTGCCACCATATTTCATTCTCTGTATGTGTGCAAGATTTGGTAATTACCTATTTTGTCAAGCAAGGACCAGATCTATTTAACTATATACCCCAAATTCCACTTCTGAATCTCACAATCTCTGCATGCATTTATTAAGATCAATGAATCGCCTTCTACTTGGATCATGGGGAGTTTAAGCTAAGAACTAATTTCAATCCTTGCAAAAGTACTTGAGCCTCATCTTCATTGTTAGTCCTAGATAACAACTTAAAAGATTTAGCACATAACACTAACCCTTTATGATCTCTTATAATCACCCATACTCTAGATAAACCTGGATTCCCCTTAGAGGTTCCATCTATATTCAACTTAAAGATGAAAACTAGATGAGGTAACCAAACTATGCTAGCTCTATTTACTTTATGGATAGTCCAGTGGAGATTTCCTTTGAAAGGCAGAGATAGGAGTGACCATGAAGACATCACCTTTGAGTCCCAATCACTAAATAGTGAACCAACATGTTTAGCTTTATACACATATGCATTTGCAATTTTTGATATTGATCTTTCCAATAATATCAACACCTAATCAAGGTTTAGTTTCTTTTTCCTAAAAATGCATCTATTTCTTTCCCACCAAATAGCCCATACAACTAAAGATGGAATAATACACCAAATACTTGCAGAAAATGAGGGTTTATACAACTAAGGCCAACTACTAAACAATTTCTAGATAGTGTTTGGAAAAACTATTTGCCAATTCATTTTGGCCATAACAAACAACCAACAAACCTATGCTACGGGACACATAAGGAAAAGGTGATTGATATCTTCTAGCTCTTGATCACATAGCACACATTTGAAAGGATTTGCAATCCTTAGTTTTTCTAACTTATCACTTGTAAGAATTTTATTTTTGATTGCTAGCCATGAAAAGTAGTCTGCTTTAGGAAAAAAAATGAATTCCAACAAAACTGATAAGCTCTTTGTGTTGTTATTTGTGGAGTAGCTTGATAAATTGAATCGTACCCCTCTTTAACTGTGTAGCTTCTTCATTTTTCTTTAGAACAGATTAATCTATCTAGCTTAGATGAAAAATAGACTACTCTTTCTTGAAGGATAGCTAAAATCTGACATTTGTGATCATCATCTATTAGCTCATTTGAAAGATGCTTCCACTTGACTCTCCCCATCAAGGAATCCACATGCTGAACATAATCTTTGACTTTTGTACCCCAACAATTGGACAAAAAATTTGTAGAATTCTCAAAATTATAAAAAACATCTAGATTCTGATAACCATTCCATGAATCTTTCTAGAATAATGTTTCATTACCATCATTTACCTCCCAAGTTAAATGAGGTAAAATTATTTTTTTACATGAAACTAAAAAATTCCACATTGTTGACCACGATGGTGGATTTGCACAGTGAATATTCTCAATGGACACAAATTTTCCAAATAATTATTCTGCATAAGGCGACACCATCTTAAGGAAGGTTTTGCATACATTTTCCAAACCATTTTAGTTCCAACTGCCAGATTCCTTTCAATCAAACTATGAAGAACTACTCCCCCTTTTAGCTTCTCTAAACACATGGTTTTGAATGATATCAAAGTGATTTTCTTTTTACTATCCACATTACCATACCATCAAAATTTTCTAATCATCTTTTGAATTTGGAAAATGATGGACTTTGGAGATTTTAAAACTTCCATTTAATAATTTGGTATTGAAGATAACATAGATTTGACCAACAAAATTATCCCTAATAAAGATAACCATATCCCTTTCCAAGATAAAATTTTAGCTTGAATACTCTAAATGATTTTTTTCCAATAAGAAATCTTATTTTTCCCTGCAAAAAATGGAATCCCAAGATATTTACTAGGAAACTATGCTTGTTGGAAACCTAACAATTTCATAATATATGTCTCAATAGCTGGTTTTTTATTAAAAGCATATTTTTTATTTTCCTTCATTTAATTTTTCACCTGAAGCTCTAGTGTACTTATCCAACAATTCCTTTATATGCAAAGCTTCAGGAATGACAACTTTACCAAATAGCAAAGTATCATCAGCAAAAAGAGAATGAGTCACTGATATATTTTTATTTATAACAGGAACTCCCTATATGATGCCTTGTTCATGAACCTTAAGGAAAGACCTACTCAAAGCTTCTACTAAAATGATAAAAAAAAATGGAGACAATGAATCACCTTGTTGAATCCCTTGGGTAGAACTAGAAAACCCAATTGCAGATCCATTAATCAACACTGAAAACTTAGCACCTAATAAACATGACAGTATCCATTTACACCACTTGGAGGAGAAACCAAAATTCAATCACTTGGTTCAAGAAAGACCAATCAACCCTATCATACGCTTTCTGCATGTCAAGTTTAATAATCATGGAAGACATTTTATTTACAACAATGGAGTGCAAAGTTTCATGAGCAAAAATTTCTCCCTCAGAATTTTCTCTACCAAGAATGAAACCCCCTGTTCCTTAGACATAATTTTTGAGACAAGAGGATGTAACCGAAGATAAATAGCCTTTGTAAAAGATTTATAAATTGTATTACAAAGAGCTATAGGCTAAAAATCATAGAAGCTAATTGGGGGATTTATTTTTGGAATGATAGCAATATTAGTCACATTGAACTTTTTTAACATACCTCCTAATTTCCTTGATTCCTCCAAAGCATTAAGAATATCAATCCCAATGAATTCCCAACATTTTTGATAAAAAATGACAATGAATCCATCTAGTCCTAGGGCTTTGTCAGGAGGCATGGAAAACACCACCTCTTTTACTTCTTTGAGAGAAAAAGGAGCCAACAACCTAACATTATCTTCATGTGAGACCAACTCGGGAATATTTTGAAGAAGCTCTTCTCTTTCCGTTACTAAATGTGCACAGTCATTATTATTTGCAGTTAGTAAGGAAGAGAAAAATTTGACCCCTTCATTCTGTACCTCTTCCACTTTTGTAAGCAAAAATCCTATCACACTATCTTGAATTGAAAATATAGTGATTTTGGAATTTTTGATTTGAGCTGAAATGTGAATGAGTTTTGTATTCCTATCACCATCCTTCAACCATAATTCTTGTGTCTTATGTCTCCAATAAACCTCATCTCTCAATAACAATTCTTTCCATTCCTCTTGAAGTTTACTCACATTATTGAAGGTTAGTACATAAAATAATTACGTGTTATAGCATGCTCAAATTATTTTTAGTTTTGGTAATTTCTAACCCTTGGGTTGGATTTTCCTTAGGCTAACACGTTTCAACATCCAAATACATGTTTTTGCAGAATATAAAAAAATGACACAATCTCAAGAATGCTCCCCTCAGATTTGCAATTGCACATGTTTTAATGCCAGGCTAGAAAAATGTAGTTATGTTGGGCTCTTTTTTTAGCTTTCTAACCATGTAATTTTTTCATGTTTTGAATATGTTAGGCTTTTGATCTTTAATTTCTTTTGCTAGTGTCTCCATTTTTTTCAAAAAACTATATATGGTATTTTTGGTCTCATTTTTTACTCATTTGTTGAAATTGGAACCAAATTACATTTTTATAAACTAGACTCTATTCTTTGCACATTCAAAAAATAAAATTTTGATTAGTTTCAAAAAAATTAGGAGGGAGAAGGCTCAATTTTCTATTTTCCAAGACATTTATATTTTGAAAATTAGTAAAAAATTATATATTCATTAAAAATTAGCAAAAAAAAAAGCAAAAACTACATTATGTTAGCTAATTTCTTATCGAAGCAATTTTTTAAATACTAGAAAAAGTTAACATTTTATGGGGAGCATATCAGTCACTATGTTATTATTTTCTGATAGAAACAAGAGCTTGTGTACTCCCCCTTTTTAAACCCTTTAATCTCCATTTAAAAAATAACAATTTTGAAAGTAGATTCAAAGAAATATGACTCTTCTTCTTATTGTGTCTTCCAAATTTGAGCATAAATATCTTCAATTTCTCATTCAAGGTTAGTGGTTCCTAATTTTAAAAAATGTACCATAGATTTTTGGGTCACTATGGACAACTCTAGTTCTTTTAGGGTTTTTCACCTTAAAGGAGAGAGATAGGACCCAAAAATGCATGGGGTTATTCAATTAATGTTATGTGTGATGTTTTTATTCCTAAATGAAGTTGTCTAAATTCAATTGACTAATTAAAATGAACTAGAATGAATGCAAAAGTGCAATTTAAGCTATGTTTGAAAACACATTATGATATGCAAAATGGATGACAAATGACAAGAGATTGATAAAATCAGCGCACCGGAAAAATGCATTTAAACTAGAATGTCCCGGAATGTTGATATATGATAGTTTTCGCTTGGTAGGACCTTATCTCGGCTTTTCATCTAGGGAGAATCCCATTCCCATTCTCAGTGAAAACTCTGCAATGAAGTTTTGTCTAACAGAGGTGGGCTATGATAAAAATAGTTCTCAGCCCATAGAGGGAATTCACACTTCGTGCTTGAGAATCGTCCTCCTTCGTGAATTCCTAGAAAAAGTTAGGGACTCTGTTTCTAGAGTTTTAGACTTTCCTTTGCCTCTACGTTCACTGCGGTGAAATCGTCGCAAAATTCCAAAACCGTTCCAAAGTTCGTTCTTTTCTTGATATTTTGACTTGAATGAATAGGAGAAGAATTGAATGACATTGAAATGAAATCTTCAATGATTCTCAAGCTTCCAAAGGACCTAAATATACATACAAAAAAAACAAGAAAGAGAAACTGTTGATTGTTAAGGCATGGGGGTTTCCCTTGGTTAAACCCCGTTTAGGTTATTAAACCAAAATGATGGAATAAGTGAATAAAACATGAAAAAATGGAATAGATTACCTTGTCATGATGATTGATCTTTAAATTCTGTAGCAATACATGTAGAATCAACCCTTGAATTCTTTAGAAAGCTAACTTGAAGACTTCTAATGGAGAAACCCTAAGTTGCTTGACTTGAAATGAAAGATTGGTGGATGAATAATGGTAAGAGATTTGTGAATGAGATAATGTATTTTTGTTAGATGTAAAATGAGGATAAAAACATTTATTTATAGATGTCCTGCCAGTAATCATAATACCTCATCACAGCTCACATGAAGTGAAAATAAACTTTGAATTTCACTTTTCCCCTCTCAAAGGTCGTAAACAAATTCCTGGAGTAGGGATCTGGATTCGCCACACATGGTGGAATCCGGGTACCACTGAGGAATTTGACTATTCCCATGGGAACTAGTCCCATAGGGGCCATTCGACACCTAAGAAGCCAAGGAATCAAGAAATAATGTTTAAATTGCCATCTTGTCAATTGTTTGATCAACTAAAGCCTCGAGATGCACAATATGGATTGATAGAGGACTATTAATAATGATGTAAATGTAAAATAGGACTTGGGACACATAAATCAATGTGAAAGTGTGATTAAATACACTTTACAACTCTACAATTAGGTCCACATAGCCTAGAAGGGCACAAAACTAATGCGGTCGTGTAAGACACAGTAAACACTACACTGGGTCATTATTACTTTAGAAAACCTTCTTAAATTGATAATAGTATTATTGAACATATTTTATAATATTGAATTAGGGAGAAATAGGTTAATTAAGTTTATAAAAATGTGAAAGTCCTTTAGAAGACTTTACAACACCTTTACAAGACATCATTAAAAGCATGTTATTTGATTTGTAAGGGTCCAAGACCTAGTGTGGACACATAAAATGCCCCCACAAAACCGATTACATCTACATGTCGTAACTGGATCCTATGTCGTGCAAAGGGTCTATTTTTCTATGGCACATTTAGCCCCCACTTTAGTGAGAGGATTAATCTACTTCAAACTCACACTAAAGTAGACATTCAAGAGAGATCCACATGTACAGATATAGATGACAATGAATGACAAAGATAGGATCAAAGATCTTAAGTCAATCCATCAAGATATGAAATCATGCAATGACATGATAGAAAAGATGAAAATTTTTGGTCAAGATTCGATCATCTATCCAACTAGTTGTGGATTAGATCCATGCCAAAAGAAAATGTGTACTCACTTTGGGGCATGAGAAAGCCCAAAAATTAAGATACAGACACTAGTTGGTATGCGCACAAAAAACACAAAAGTGGCTATAGAGAAAATTCATGCCACTAGTTGGGCTTCCTGCTCAACCATGCTATAGTTACACTCATTGATAACTTTAACAAGCCACCATAAAGAAAAATTTTATGAAAAAAAGACAAGGATACCACAATCATCCAAGTTTTGTTATGCAAGCTAGTAAAATGCAAAAATTGAAATATGTTCAAAGGAGTCTTGTTAATTTTATGCAAGGTCAGTCACTTAAGAAACATTGTGTTTAATGTCTTCCAAGAGAGGACCAATCAAAGAATAGTATATTCACAACTTAGGGGATGTAGTGTGTTGCGTCAAACCACCAAGAGGAATGTAGTATGCTTAGATAGATCACACTTATTCAAAGGAAATCACACCCAATGTCATCCACAAAGTGACAAGCACATCATATAAATAGCAAGGCTACATTAGAAACCAATAATGCAAAATGAAATAATGGTAATCTATGCCCCCCAGTTTAAAGGAATTGCCACACATCATTTTGTGAGAAATTACTTTTAAAGTAGAAAGAGAAATGAAAAAAGAGAACAAGACATGGGAGCCAACTTGGAAATCCTTATGCCAAGTCATATGTTTCGAAGTTAGGCTACATCATGTCAAGGAAAGTGAAAATTACAGAAAGGTTGTATGTCACATACGAGTCAATCTTAAGACATATCGTTCACATCTCAAGCTTGCTCTTATATGTTCATGAAAAGTTAATGAGTAGTCGAAAGAGACAATGACAAGTGACATACAAGGGATAAGGCTATCTAACCCTTTTCCTCCCACATAGTGAAAGACAAAGGTGAGCCTAAAGTGGATGACAGTATGTTGCTCCTTGCAATGGATGAAAAACATGAAATAGTGAGTATGCTATGATCCTACAACTATGGCATTGCAAGGAGCAACAACTAATGTTATTTATGTGGATAAAGAAGAGTCTTGGAAGATTCTTGTGTGATAGTATTGATGTTGAAGGAGAATAACCAAGACCATGAGTTGTTTGTTGTGTGTTAAGCCCTATAGGGTTGTAGATACCTTGTTCTTGAGCACCACAACCTTTTCCATTATATCCAAGTTGTTTCATGAGGTCATATCCTTTCTTCAGCAATGCTTTTCAAAGCTTTGCTTTGAATTGCGGTTGTTTGTTGTTGCAGTTCATCAAGGGTTGTTTAGTTTGTGGTATTGTGAATTGGTTGAGGTGTAGATGTTTCTTTGCAAGGTTATCCTAATTCTGTACGAATATGCACGGGTTGGTTGTTCTTGTTTTTGAAAGAGAAAAACAGTTTTCATGTAAGGACCAAAACCACAAAGTTTACAAGAAAAATATAGGATCATTAAAGACACCAAAATCAAAAAAGGTCAGTTAAAAACAACAAAAGTCCACAACCCTCAAAAAAAGGCCAACGTCAAGTCACAAACCAAAACTAGACAAAAAAGCCAAAGAACAACTAAATTTGGGCCTTTTAATAGCTCCCCTTGCTTTGTTCAAATTTCCACTTTTGTTCATATCCCAACTCCCCTCTTTAAAATCTAAACCATCTGGGTAGTAGGAGGCGCTTTCCTTTTAAGGTTGGCATGGGTCCTTTTCAAAATACCTTGGTCCTCGTTCTTGCTTTTATCCTTGTTCTCTTCCAGGTCAACGACCAGCGAACCCTGTTGTGTTTTTTCCAGCTTTTCAGACATAACATTGATGATGATGGCATTGTGCCTAGCCATTTTATGGTTTTGTTCCACAATAGTTTTCATGTTATTTTTTATTTTGACCATTTCAACTTCCAAAGTCTTGTACTTATCTTCAGTGTCACCTTCTATCATTCTAGTGCTGTTCTTTTCTTTTTCCTTCTTTATTGAGAGCAGCGAACTTCAATTTGAGCTCCTCTGACTTGCTATATAGAGCCTTATTTCTTTGAATAAGCTCATTAATTTCTTGATAGGCCCATTTCAAAACCCTGAAAAATGTCACCAATTCCATTTCTTGCAGAGGCAAGAATATCACCAGACTAAACCCGGTCTAAGATGAGGTTAACATCATCCGGGTTGGGGGGATAGGAAATCTAGTACCATCAGCTCAGAAAGAGGCAAGAGGGGAGGGAAAATAATTTATGCTAGCTTCAGGGTTCTTAGCTTTGTCCTCCAAAGAGTCTACAGAGTAGGAAACCAACTTGTTGGTAGGGGATCCCTTGGGAACAAGATTCTTTAAGGGGGCTCAGAAGTCGGGGTAGGTCTCAAGATTACCTTTATCAAGCTAGGGTTTTCTAGGCTGGGTTTTCTTACCTAACATCTCAGAGGATGGGTTGGCTTCAAAAATTCTCTCCTGGTAAGGCTGATTCTCCAAACCTCCATTGTCTATGTCATAGTCCTCAGATGCCATGGAGGCAATAGGTTTGGATAAAGCCAGCATGGTTGGTTGTTCTTATTTCTCATATTTCTTGTGTGTGGATATGTATGTGCCCATAAATGATGGTGTGAATTCTAAGGATCCCCAATCATCACCAAAGAATTTAGATTTCCATTCCTCATCATTATGTTTAATTTCAAGAGGGTCTATATTGGATATTGGAATCAATGTGTTTAGAGGACTTGTAGATCCATTTTTAAGGTGCAAGTAACTTTCAAGCTCGGGATTTGCTTCAACTTGATAAATCTTATTGTTATAGACATATTTCCTTATACGGTGAAGGGTTGAAGGCACTTCATTCATCTCATGAATCCATGGTCTGCCTAAAATAAGATTGTATGAAAGATCATAAGCAATGACATGAATAGGATTTTGCAAAGTAACCACCCCAACCATAATAGGATAAGTAATTATACTGAGTGGTTGCTTTGTTGTATTATCAAATCCTCGAATAGCAGTGGAATCAGGTATTATTTGTGATCTATTGACTTCTAAGTGATCAAGGAGACTCACACCCACACACATTAAGGGAGGAACCATTATCTATGAGAGTGCATTTAATACCTATGCGATTGAATCAAGCAATTATCATAAAGGAACCATGTTGATTATGGAACTCCAAAGGAGGGAGTTCATGTTGATGAAAATTAATGTCAAGATTAGTGTGATTCAGTTTATGAATTAAAGATGCCACATCATTCGGAGTTGTACCATGAGGAATTATGATTTGTAGTAAGGTTGTTTGGAGAATAGTGTTGTAAACTATTGGTGAGGTATGAAGTAAATCCGAAAGTGAAATTTTGGCAAGAGTATTCTTTAGTTGTTTAGGGTATGTGCAGGATCATGATGGGCCAAAAAGTGGCAATATGATAGGTATGTGTAGGGCATGTGGCTGATAACTTTTTTTAAACCCAAAATTGATGAAAAAAAGGGTTTTTAAAGGAGATTCTCAGCTTTCCACCAATATAAATTATGTTTTACTTTGAATTTAATAAATAATTATTATTCATTTTCTATTTGAATTACTTACTCAAAGTCTAACATAGGCTGGATTGAAAACATATATAGCTTTCAACAAAATCATTTTAACTAAAACATGTGTCACATCTCTATGCTTCATACTATAAGATTAAAAAAAAAAGGAATTTCATGAAGTTTTGACCAAGTTAAGGTGGTCGTGACATACTCTATTTTTGATATTTTTATAAAAGTTGTAATTAAAAATTCATAATTAATTATTTACTTGTAAAAATTAAGAAAACAATATGCATCGCCATTTGAGACATGGAGTCCTCTTACTTATATCTAAAAATATTATAAAAAATATTATCATTTTATTATCATTAAGGTGGTTAGACGATACCTATACTTTATTTTTCCCCGACATTTAAGTAATCATACTATATATTGAATTTCAAATTTTCACTAAACAACATTTAGTGAAAAAAAAACTAGTAGTTTAGAAACTACATTCAATTTGTATTAAAGATTTTATTTTACATATTTTTAAATAATATAGATAACTTATTCAAATCTTTTTATGTCAAGCTCTCAGAACTCTTGATTTTTGAATTTTTGCCAATTTCATGGTCTATTTTTCCATGATGATCCTGGCTACTGGCTGTACTCTACCAAAGATCAACACTCCTTTGGGGTGGAGCAACGAGGAAGCACCAGGCAGATTTGGTAGTTGGAGTTGCTGCGTGGTTGTGGGTTATTTCCTCGAAAGTGTTATATGTATGAGCAATAGGATCCCAACAGATTGTTGTGATACATTAGAGGGATGAAGGGGACGCAGAGGTGGGAAGAGAGAATAACAAGTTTAGCTCTGGCTGAGCGATGAAGATAAGGTGGATAAAGAATCGGCTTCAAAGTACCATGCAACCAGGAGTGCGGAGCCGAGGTTGAACATTGTTAACATCCCTTATCAAGTGAGATTTTTCATTGACTGTGAAGGGGATAGTATCTTTGTCTTGTGCTATAATGCCCTCCTTAGAAGGAGAGTGGGTAGGAGAACAAAGCCACATGTTCATGACAAGTAAGGTTTGGTTCATCCAAAATAACTTCATCACAACTAAGGGGACTATTAATGGTTGAAATTGTTTGATTATTGATAGTGGGGAGATTAGGAGAAGAATGTATTGGATTGTTGGGTGTTTTTGAGGTTACATTCTCTCATTCCATAGTGTCTAGCATACTAGGAGAGCTCGTAATATGGTCATCTAAGGGTGAAATTTGCAAAGTACCTTCATCACATGTATGAGGAGGATCAAGGATTGAATTGATTTTCTTGATAAAAAAATTTGTAAGTGAAAGGAGACAACTAAAATTCTCATGACTCGCATTGATTATGGTTTTTAACAAAGTATCTTCATCAAAACTAGGAGAGATACTAGGAGAATAACAAGTTTGATTATCTAGGGAAAGATCATAAAGAGATTTGTTATAGACCTTAAAAATTTGATTATTTAAGACCAATCTATCATCCTCATCATTTATAATCTCATTCTTGTGCATTATAGTATCTTCCCAAAGGGGATAAGGAGAAGGATAAACAAGAGCCACATGATTCTCAACAATTGTATCTTATTTCACCAAGATACCTTCGTCACTAAAAGGAGAGGTATCAGGAGAATTACAATCATGATCATCATGATCATCTATGTTTGTATACTCTTCTAACACATCATCCGCATAGATAGGAGAGATAGGAGGGAATGTAAGTTTAAGGAAAGCATTAACACGTTCATTATTTTGTGATAAAAGACTCTCATAATATTGACATGTAGTCAAGAAATGGCAATCATTCTTATTAACTAACATTTTGAAATAACAATCTATGCTAATTCAAAATGTAAAATAAAATGCGGAAATAAATTGCAATTTTCAAAGAACAAGTAACTAATTATGTTGTGGAATAATATGAGAATGCAAATGTGAAAGTTAAACTATGCATGAAATGAGCTATTTTGGATTAGTTTTGATGAAATGTATGCTACAAAAATGCAACTAACTGATATCTACAAGTTAAGGCACCAATCTAAAGCCTAAAAACAAATTTCTGAGTTTTGTACAATGTTGTTTCAGGTGGCAGAAGGGACCGATTCGCCCAAGGTGGCGAATGAGTCCCAATATGGATCTTTTACAGAATTTTAAAAATTTTCAAACTGATTTTTATGAATTCTGAGAGCCAAGATACAATCCTAAGTGAAAAATGCAGAATTTCAATAAATCTAAGTGAATTTAGATGCAACAAATGCAACCTAAATGCACTTTTTATGAATATAAAATTTAACACCTAACATGCAAATGAATCATGTAAATCCTAATGCAAGATAGATATATGATGAAAGACACCAAATCAGAAAATAGAAGTATTCAAAAAGTCAGGTTCACCAAAATGAACCGTAGATTTTGGGTCACTACTGACAACTCTTAGCTTTCCTTCAGGTTTTTCTACCTAAAAGGAGAGTAGAAAACGCATGGGTTCATTCAATTATTGTTATGTGTGATGTTCTTTTATGCTCAAACAAAGTTTTCTTAAATGATTTTAATTGATTAAAATAAACTAGAATGAATGCAAAAGTGCAATTTAAGCTATGTTTGAAAACACATTGTGATATGGAAAATGGATGAAATATGCAGAAGAAAAAGAGATGGATAAAATAAAAGTGCACTTAGGAAAAATGAGATGAATCTAGAATGTCTGGAATTTTGATTGATGATGTTTCTCAAGCCTAGAAGGACTCATTCACCATCTAGGGCGAATCAGTCCCTGTTCTAGTGAAAATGTCCAGAAACAGGTTTTTGTCTGCCGAGAGCTAGATTCTAATAAAAATAGTTTTCAGGACCACAAATGGGACTAATTCGCCATTCTTAGAAAATAAATCCTCCTTCATGTATTTGAAAATTCAATACTTGTTTTTGTAGGTTCGGATCTACCTTTCTATCTTCTACAGGTGTCTACTTCAGAAATTATCGAATTCAAGTATGAAAATGCATTTTTCTTAATATTTTGACTTGAATGGAGAGGAGAAGACTTGAATTACTTTGAAATTAAATATTGAATTATTTTCAAGCTTCCAAAGGACCTAAATCTACATACAAACAAAACAAGAAAGACAAATTGTTGATTGTTAAGGCATGGAGGTTTGCCTTGATCAAACCCCGTTTGGGTAATTAAACCAAAATGATGAAATAAGTGAATAAAACATGAAACAATGGAATAGATTACCTTTTAATTATGATTGATCTTGAAATTATAGAGCAATACATGTAGAATCAACCCTTGAATGATTTAGAAAGCTAACTTGAAGACTTCTAATGGAGAAACCCTAAGTTGCTTGATTTGAAATGAAAGATTGGTGGATGAATAATGGTAAGATATGTGTGAATGAGATAATGGATTGTTGTTAGATGTAAACTTAAGATAAAAACACTTATTTATAGACAAGTGTGTCTTAGTACCCAATAATACCTCATCACAAGCTGACATGAAGTGAAAATAAAATTTAAATTTCACTTTTTCCCACTCAAAGGTCAAAATGGGGGCTTGATAGGACTGATTCACCACACATGGTGAAGGGGTCCCACTTGGATGGGACTGATTCACCATGCATGGTGAGTGGGTCCCACAGGGGCCATTCTGACACCTAAGAAGCCAAGGAATCAGGAAATAAGGTTTAAATTTCCACCTTGTTAGGTGTTTGATCAATTAAAGCCTTAGGATGCACAATATGGGTTGATAGAAGACTATTAATAATGATGTAAATGTAAAATAGGGCTTCAGACACATAAATCAATGTGAAAGTGTGATTAAATACTCTTTAAAACACTACAATTAGGTCCACATAGCATAGAAGGGCACAAAAACCAATGTGAATGTGCAAGACACATTGCAACACTAATTTGTCATTAAGTTTATTTTAGAAACCTTATAAATTGATGTAATAGTGTTATTGAACATATTTTATAATATTGAATTAGGGATAAATACGTTAATTAAGTCTAGAAAAGCATGAAAGTCCTTTACAAGACTTTACAACACCTTTACAAGACGACATTAAAAGCATGTTATTTGATTTGCAAGGGTCCAAGACCTAGTGCGAACACATAAAATGACTCACAACACTAGATTAAGACCTCATTAAGCCAATTTAATCCCATGTCAAGCAAAGGGTCCATTTTTCTACGACATAGAAAATAATTCACTTAAGACCCCCTTTTGGTTCCCCATATCCCTGCACATACCCCAAATCAATTTGAACTTATGAATTATTCTACCTAATCCTATGATACTTGAGACTATATTTCTTGGTAAATTATATTATGGCTCTTACAATTCGATGAATTTTATGAAAATTTGTGTTTCTAGGAATAAGAGCTCGCTAGTTTTGGTATTGTGATTAATTTAGGTCATGTTTTTCAATGAATTTAAGTGTTAATTTTTTTTAGTAATTTAAAGGTTGTACATGAACATGTTTAAGAAAAATATGAGTCTAATTTTTTTTATAAGAATACCATTGATACTTGTGATTCTTTATTTTACTATTTTTTTCTTATAGAATGATGGGTATTGTAGACATCCAAATTTGACCACTTCCATATGGTCAAAGTCATCTCCTTAATCATCCCTTTACTCATTTAAATCATCCTCTTTGTCGACATTAATTAAATCATCCATTTAATTAATATTTTGTATCTTGCATAAGGTTTCCCAAAGTATTTAATTTAATAAATAATTTCTCTTTTCTGAATTAAATAAATGCTTCACTTTATTTTAATTTAGTCATTATCTTTTGAAATTTAAATTTATTTTAATTCCTTATTATTTTCTCCATTGTCACATCCTCCAAGTTTTGCAAGTTGGTCTCTCAATCCCTCTTAACAATCTAACCCTCTTTCTTAGTCATAATTAATTTATGATTAAGATGTGCACACCCCTAATCATCATTAGGGTCCCATCCTCCATAATTTTCCACTTGCCTCTAATGTGTCATTGACTAGTATAATCAAGTACTTGCACAACCTTAATCACTTAATTAGGTCATCCCTAATCCCCATATCATTTATGGAATGTGTCCTTAGTCAACTTCATTAAAAGTTTTCTCTTTTTAAACAAGGCACTCCATTCCCCATGTGAATTTTTAATTCACATTTAATCCCAATGCATTTAAAGGAATTTTAGATTCATTCTCTCATGCTATGAGAATATTTGAAGAATTTTTAATTCCCCACATGTCCTCTCACCCACATGGGGACAAGTACCTCCTTTATGAGATCTTGTCCCAATCCCAAGGTACTATGTACCACCTCCATGTCATGTACTCTCCTTCCACCTCATGTACACATCACCCTTTTTAAGCCATATCATATGCCACATGTCAAGATGTGAGGGCTTGTGAGTTCTCAACTCACCTTAGCCCTACATCTTGATTTTGGTGGCTTAATCTTGACCATCCATTTTTCTAGAGAATTCCAAAATCTCTATAAATACCCCCTCTTTTCTCTCATTTTAGAAGAGATCATTCATAGTAGCCAAACTCTTGCAATTTTTTTTCTCAAACCATACTTAGCCATTTTTGCACTTGCATCCACTTTCACTCATTTTCCATCATCATTCCACCTTATAGCTTGCATCTCTTGCCATCCAAGGATCATACAACACCAAAGATCGAAAGGCCAACCAAAGGATCGATTTGAGACAAGGTAAAATGTTTCATGTTGTTGCTTTGATTTTTGCATTGAATCCAACTAGGCTATCTTGGGGTGTAGAAGTGTTTAGTATTTATTTGCTCTCTTTTAGTTTGTGTTTTATAATCTAGCACCTAAATTTTCCCTATCACAGGATCAAGTTGTACAATCTTTCGCCGATTATGCAGGTGCCAGAGTTAATTAAAAACATGATTGAACATTTTAGTTCCTTTGTGAAGATGGATCCGGGAACCCCCACAACAAATTCACCAAGGTTTGTGCCATCATCGATATTTCTAAACAAGTGCATCACTTTGTTTTGATCTATTCAGCCCATGGCACTTGGACCCAATTCCTCAACTATGAAGGTCTCCCTTTCAAGTGCTTCTAATGCAACATGTTGGGGCATAAAATTGTTGGATTTTCTTCTCCCATGATTGCCACTACTCGAAATTTCAGGCTCAAGAAATGGGTCAAAAGTCTAGTAACCCCGATGAGGAGTTCATTTGCTGCAACCATGGGATGTTTATGGCAACCCAAGAGGACCCCTTGCCTCCCCTTGTGGCTCTAACTATGGCCTTTGTTGTGTTGGAGTAGCACCCCATCGATACTCCAAACAAGGCTCTTGTCTCTCAACCTTATGGGGACCCCCCCTCCTGTGGGAGTTGGTGTTGGCTCAGACTTTGAGGGCTCTTATCCCTTTATGGATGATCTAGATGAGGATTACTCTGATTTTTTGGATCTTGACGATTTGGTTGTTCTTGTTAAAGAATGCTCCCTGGCCCAAACTGCAAGTGTCATCTCCAAACCTAACTTCCCTAAAATAAAAAGGGGCACAAATCTGAGGCTGAGAAGCTCTGGATTGAAGGTAGATATTTTGTTGATGATGGAATGTAGTGGACAAAGGATGCCCTCCTCACCCAGAGTATGAGGAAGGGGAAGAGCAAGAAGGCCATTTGATTTGACTTTCTGGGGTAGGGTTTTGCATGTGCTATGTTTGGATGTTGCTTGGTCTTCAATGTTATTTTGCACTTTGTGCTTGCCTCTAGTCTTCTGAGAGTGATATAGGATGTCTAGTTTGTTAGTCACTTTTGGTGCTCCCCATTCATGGGTCTAAAGCAACAGTTCTTATTATTGTTTTTTGTTCATTATATTGGCCCTACCCCTTAGCAGCTATTTAACTATGAAAACAAATTGTCCCCATTGTAATAGGAACACATAATGGCTTGCAATACTTCATGTTAAACCTCTCCATCATTGAGTTCACATACTTACTCTAGCCCAACCAAAAAAATATTCACTTTATCTCCTCTGATATCTACCCAAAAATATACCTAGCTACTTTTAAGTTTGAATCTCAAAATGTGTTAAAAATTGAGACTTTAATTCATAAAACAAATCTTTCCCATTGCCAAAAAATAAAATATCATCATATAATGTAACAAAAAAAAATACAATCATTATCCATCTTATAGTAGATGCAATGATCCAATTTGGATCTCAAAAATCCTAAACTTAACAAAAAAGAATCATTTTTTTATCATATCCTAGGAGATTGCTTAAGACTATACAAGTTTTTCTTCAACTTACAAACTAAAATTTATTTACCTTTCTCACTGTAATTTTTTGGTTGTGTCATATAAATATCTTCCTCCAAATCACCATGAAGGAATTTTGTCTTCACATCCATATTATTGTCCTCAAGATCATACACTATAGAAAGAGACGATAGAGATTGATGGATGTCAACCTTACTATCAAGCATAAAGTATCACCACAATATATTCCCTTAAGATCTAGGAATAACCATTCATAACCAATATCAACTTCTAATTCAAAATATTACCATTAGACCCTAACACCAATTTTTATCAATGGGCTTTCCTTCATTAGGAAAAGGTATTGGGTCATGTTTTCACATGAAATTATACCTTGCTAAAATTGGTTCAATATTCGAGTGACACAATGGGAATGATCTCAAAGTGTCATACCTTTGTAATTGAGATAAAACCTCTAGAGAAGGATAAATTCATTTATAACCTAAATGTAGATTGTTTATCTAACTCAACACTAAATAAACCTATAGGCTAACACTAATTTGATAGCTTGTAGAGGAAAAGGAAAATAAAGATGCCAAAAATTAAAGGGGGTGGTGATGCAACTAGATTAAATGTGTTTCTTATTTTCTACTAAAACATTGAGAACTAATTAAATTTCCAAAATAAGTTACATAGTTCTCTACTATGTTAGTTCCTAGACGTATGTATGGAGGTCAGGGTTTGACAAACACTAAGAGGGAGAGAGTTGATCCATAGTTAACTCTTACAATATATATATATAAACATAAAAGAATAGTAAAAATTCATTCAACCATGAAGGTAAGATGGTTTTACACAACACATCAAAGGTGAGATGAGGTAAAATATAATTTTTCATTAATTAGAAGAGCCATTTTATAGCTACATAAAAAATGAAAAGGGAATGCATTATATTAGAGAAAAAAAGGAATAACCCTCTAAAAAACAACACAAAGAGTGTTTTATTCCTTCAAAAGAGGCATAGGGGAAAGAGAGCACATGGTAGGGGATGAAACCTTATTTGTGACCTTGCTAATGAGCTACATACATGTTTCCATGAAATCCTAAGATTTAGGTGTGATAAAACATTCTTAACACCACAACTATAGCTTTGTATTGAAAACCCATGGATTAGAGTGCAAAACCCCCAACAAAATCTAGTAAAAAAATTATGTTCAAGGCTATCCTTTTGACAAAAAGGAGTTTGCAATCCAATAAATGAAGTATGGGCATTGTTTTCCCTTCTTTAATCCATTCATTTAATATGTTTAAAACCATTTCTACATCTCCATGGATTGAGATATGGCAATTGTAGGAGTCATTGAGTATTAATGGTGTTTTCCAGGTTGAAGAAATATACTCTGATGGGTTGAACTAGGAACTTGGAACCAAGTTATAGGTTCTAAGTTCTCATCAGGTCTTGAGTTATTATTGGAACCTAAAACATGTGAATAGAATAAATTGCAATGGTGGGCATCAAGCTTGGAAGAGCACTTGGAACCTATGGGCATTGTGCTTGAAATATAATTTGGAACTTGGTCGCAAATAAGGAATTATCCAACAAGTGGCAGGAGCCAAGTAGAACTAGGAACTAGGAAATAGGTTCTAGGTTCTCGTCTGATGTTAGGTTCCAATTGGAACCTAAAACTAGAACAAAAAAATTAGTGATATGGTGGGTGTTTAGCTAGGGAGACAAATTGGGACTAGAAGTAGGAAGAATTGGTAGGTGGTGGGAGCCAAATGGAACTAGGAACTTGGAACCAAAGTTTAGGTTCCAATTTCTAATAGAAATTTGTGTCTCAAGGAAGTGAAGAAGGAAAATAAGTCGCGGGGATTAAGAGTTAGAAGGAAACAAGGACCTAGACCCAAGGTTCCAATTTCTCATTGAGCCTTGGGTTTGGGTTAGAACCTTAAGAGAGTTGAGATTTGGGGTTTGCAAGGGACTTATAACCCAAAAATTGGGTTCTAGGTTCTTTTTGTGGCTTGTGGCCTAACAAGGACCTTATAAAGAATGTGGGGAGTGGTAGAGGGAAGGAATTTGGAACCTAAAACTTGGTTTCTAGGTTCTTGTTGGGGCTCATAACCTGAAAGATACCAAAGGAGAATGTGGGGAGTGGTAGAGGGAAGGAATTTGGAACCTAAAACTTGGTTTCTAGGTTCTTGTTGGGGCTCATAACCTGAAAGATACCAAAGGAGAATGTGGGGAATAGGAAAGGGAATAACTTGGAACCCAGAACTTGGGTTCTAATATTAGGCACATGGCTCGTGAAGGACTTGAAGAGTAAAACACACCATACTTAGCCATTTTTTTGGTTTTTTTTGTAATTGGGAAGCTAAATTAAGGCTAGTAAGGGGAAGCCACAACCACCAGAGGTGAATTTAGGCATGATAAAAAATATATATATATTTCTTTTATTAGTTATAATTAATGGGAAATGAAAGAGGGCGTAAAGTGAAAAAAATTGTGACCCAAAATCCTTAATAGGTCATTGGGCATAGAGTCACAAGGCCCTACAAACAAATAGAAAATGGAAATAATTTGAACACAATAAAATAAGACACAATAGAGATACAATGTGTAGAAAACACTTGGAAGAAAGAAAAAAACATAGATCATACATCCTCCTCATGAGAATTCAGAGTGTGCACTGTAAATTTTTGTAAAGAAACAAAAAATAAACTAATATGTATATGAATTTTACAATCAACCTTGAACTTAACCATTTAGCTTGGAAAGATGGAATGAATTGGCCTCCTTACAATTGGTGATGATGTATGGACCATTCCAAATGGAATCAAACTTTGTATGCCTTCCAACCTTGGCTCTATCTACATCCCACTTCAACACCAAGTATCCTTCTTCAAACATTCTATTGGAAACCCTATTGTCAAAAGACTCTTGACTTGTGATTGGTGAGTCTCAAGGGTATTCATGGCCTCGATTTTGATTTCTTGCAACTCCATTAGCTTAGCCAATCTTAATTCCATTGCATCATTTTATAATGTCTCCAACAATTGGGCTAATTCAAGTAAGGGAAACTCAAATGATAATGGAAGTCTTGCCTCCCTTCCATAAACCAACATAAAAAGGAGTTTCTAATAGCTCTCTTGGGATTTATTATAGTAGTCCAAAGGGTTGTATGGAGCTTAAAATTCCAAGATCTCTTATTGCCCTCAATTTTTCTCTTGACAATCCTAATTAATTTCTTTTCATTAGACTCAGCCAAGCCATTACCTTGAGTTAATAATTTGATGAGGTCTTTAGGTATACACCATGCTTGACTACCCATTCACTGATTTGGGTACCTAGAAAGGCCTTGGAATTATCAGAGATGATGATGGAGAGGACACCAAACCTAGTCACAATTCCATCTAGGAACTCTAGAATTGAAGCCTCATTAACCTCCTTAAGTGTTATAGTCTTTGTCCATGTAACAATACTTTTCCCCAAGTATAAAATTGGATAGAGTTAAAATATTAGAGTTAGTTTTATATGACAGTGAAGTTATTAGTGCTATTATCTAAGTTTTAAATACTATAAAGTATATCTATAATTTAAATACAAATATATGAAATGGTTATTTATCAATGTTAACTAACTTAATACTTAAGAACATTAAGATTACTATCATTAATATATAAATTGGCATCTAACAATATGAAAATGATCAAAAGAAAAAATAACATCATAAAATAATTTAATTGAATCAACTTCATCTCATTTATAATTAAAATATATTTTAATAAGTTCAATACTTATTTGAACCATAGCACTTGGAAAGTTCATTCTCACTCTACAAATATTTCAGTGGTATTGGTCTTCATAGCTATGGCACACATCAAAGAACATGTGTAAAATACAAAGTGTGTTTATGCACCATGAAAATGCATCAAAACCCTGACCAGGATAATCCTGAGTGTACTTTGTACTTCGAGTTGGATACAATCTATGTGCTCCCTCCTCAAATTTCCATAGCCCACTAAACCATCTTCTTTCTTAAGTGATCGCCATGCCCTTTCCAAGTCTCACATAAATGACTTATATAAGCCTTAAGGGTTAGTTTTCAAACCATCACACCCTTTCACAAAGGTTGCATTTAATTATTTAATAAATAAAGTTATTTATCTCTTTTAAAAGATTTTTCATAATTATTCTTCTTTTATCTCCATTTTAACCAAATGGTCATATTATCCTTTATTTTTCTATCTCATTTTAATGTTTTCATCACTTTATTTTTACTTTGGGGAAAAAGTTTCATAATAGTCTATTTGGTGAAATAGTATGTAGCTATCAACACCCATTAATGTCCTATTGTGGATGGAGGGTTTATCATACCAATGAAGTATAAACACCATTATGCAAAATTTTGGTCTATTAGGATGGGATAGAGAGGGAGGACAACTAATATTTTCTTTCCAAAAAAGAAATCACATTTTTAATAGTTCCTCACTCATCTATGAGTATCATTAAATAAGGTTGGCCAATAATAGCCAAATCTCATTACCTTAGTAGTAGTGGTCCTTGTAGCAAAATGCCCACTTAATGAGCCATCGTGTAATTCTTGCAATAATCTATTGACTTGATCTTTGTTAATAAATCTTCACAACACTCTTTTTAGATCTCTTTGGAATAGTATTTCATCCACTAAGACAAAGGGGATGGATTGCAACTCGAAATGTATTCTCTTTTCCCTATCTAGATTCATGGGATATCTTCCTCCCTATAAAAAAATAGTCATGTTATGAATCCAACTAATTTGGACATCATGACCTATTGGTTGGTCTTCCTTTAGTAGTAGGATAATTTGTGCATGGGTTTTAAAGGATGACACATATTTCTCACATAATCTAGGTTTACCCCTAACAAGCTTAGTGATTCTGATATCTACATCATATTACATAACTTTGGTGATCCACCTAGTTATTTTCTTATTCATGTCACTACTCAAGAGAAATTATTTGGCACTTGTATAAGGGACCATCAACAACTAGATTTTGAGTTCTCTAACAGTATAAAGGACCCACTTCTCTTCATATCCATAATTGAGCTCATAGTCCTTAATCCATTCACTAAAAAAGGTAATGGGTTGCTCCAAGTTGGCATTGTTTAGTTGTGTTAGGATAATTGATATGCTTGATTCTCCTCCAAAGGTGTTAAGGATGATTTTTTTTTCTTGTAGTTTTGGTTGGAAAGTGTAGGATCCTAGATAGTTGATTGCTTTATGGCCTCAAAACTAGTTTTCCCATTCTTTCTCTAGTTTATTGTACCGTGTTCATTTCCAATATAGAATTAAGGGGCTTCACCAAGGTAACAAGATTAGGAATGATCATCCTCATAAATTTGATTCTTCCCAAAAAAAATTAGAGGGATTTCTTATGGTTGGGGAGGTGAATAGAAATTATAGCCTCCACTCTCTCTAGGTTAAAGACAAGACCCTCTTTAGAAACTATTTTTCTAGGTAGTTTCCCTCGGTCTATGGTAAACACATATTTATTTGGATTTAGGGATATGTCATATTTCATGCACTTTTTGAAAACCTACTCAAGATGGCCAAAGTGATCACTTACATGTTTTAAAAAATGGCGATATCATCAAGTTATATCAACACAAACTCTACTAGTACACGCTCGAAAGCTATGCACATCATCCTTTGAAAGGTTGCATAAAAGAATTGGTTAACTTGAAGGGAATTTTACAATATTTAAAGGAATTCTTGGTATTAAATTTATTTTTTTTGGTTTGATTCCTAGACTATAATCTGATTATAGCACGAACACTCATCCAAGAAACAAAACCTTTCTAAGTTGCTTAACTTTTGCAAAATATTTTTCATGCAAGGGAGGGGATAATAGTCTTTAAGTGTGGCTTTATTGAGGTCTCTAAAGTCTACACACAGTCTTCTCTCCCCATTATTCTTTCTCATAGGCACTAATTTTTCCACCCAATAATAATTCTTCATGGGGAGAATTATTTTGGTCAATTCCTTCCTCATCAAGGGCTCAATTTTGGGGTTGATAGGCCCTTGTTTATTCCTAGAATTTTTTTCATTAGGGTCTAATTAAATGGTGTGATGGGCCAAGATAAGTTCAAAACATTTTACGTCCTCATAGGTCCATGGAACCACATTATCATAAACTTGACAAAGCGGAACTAAAAGCTAATTGCTAATACATAGAATATACATTTCCTAGTTTTAGTGATTTCCTTTCTGCTATATAGTCATATTCTTATAGTCCCATTTCTTCATAACCAAGTTCATCCTCTTATTTATCAACTAGTCATCTAAGTTGAATATGTCTTCTAGAGTGAGGAGACCCTTTATTAGTTTATTGACGTTTAACTGAATGATTTGATCTTTATATTGTTATCATAGAATATATTTATTCTTAGCAAAAAAATATGCTTCATTTTGCAAGAAATTGATAATTTTTTAATCATTTTCAAAAACTTTCTAATTCACCTAGTTATCTAGAATAATAGGCCTCATAATTTTTTGATATGTGTGTCCTTTCTTTTCACAACATGTGTTGGTATGTCAAATTGAGTTCCAAATTTTTCTAGTCTACTATCTTATTTTTTGTGCCCCCTAGGTATGGTTTGGATAAAAATGATTCAAATAATTCAATAAGGTCACATAGGCCTTCAAGAAATTGTTATTTTTCATGCTTTGGTCTTTAATTTTATGTAAAACTAGCTCGATATCCCAAAATACTTGTAATGTTTTGATACGTCTTTTGTGCAAGTTAGAGACCTTGGATTAGAGTTTCATAACTACCACATTGTTATTGCAACTAGATTGAAGCTTGTATGAAAAGTAATTATTTTCTTTGTTGGGAGATACTAGCATTACACTAACACCATATTTTTCTTGAGCCATAAAAATAACAGTTTCTACAAACCCTTTGTGTCATCTTGAACCTTCATTAGGTTGGGGATATGAGTGTGTTCCTCATGTATGCAATAGGTTCCCATCATAGTATCCTCTACCTCATTGTATGGGTCAAATTCAAAATAATCATCTCACTCATACAACGCGCAATTAAGAACGTCTTCCAAAAAGGTAGAAATATCATGATTAACACACTCTCCCTCAAGATCATGCAATGTATAGTTCATGTTGATAGGGATGGGAGTGTAGGGTTCAATGTGATTTTTTACAATGGGTTATAAATTTATGGACATCGTTGTATCATACCTTGTTCTAAACAACATATCAAACCAATAGGAAGATAAATACCCACCTATTTTGTTTATGAACTTCTTGGACAAACAAATGGAAAATAATACAAGGAGGTACATGACTGATATTTCTTGCAAAAATATGCAGCCAAGGCCTGCATGCAAGGTCAATTTTATGTTTTTAATGACTCCTACTATCTTAACAATAATTATATCCAATTACACTACTCCCTTATACACAAGCTCATATTTAATGCTAAGAATATCATCTATTTTGTTAGGAATAATAGAATTGCTAGCCCTCAAATCAATGATATAATTATGGACTAGATGGTATCTAATAATTAAATACATGTAAGAGTGAAGTGGATTACTTGTCTTACTTGTATTTGTTTCTTCCTTTGGCTGGATTAGGTTGGTTGCAACTATTATTACTTCCTTTACTAAAAAACCTCCTTTCTGATTGAGTCCTTCCAACTTCCAATGTTCTTACACCAAATACTTTTGACAGGGGATGGAAAAAGCCTCCCAAATGGTAACGTTCAAGTTATATTTCTTCACATACTCTACAATATTGAAAGGAGTGTGACCAAACTTTGAAAGAAATTTCACAATAGCATGGTTTACTCTCAAAAAATACAAGAAGACATGATTTGAGGATGGTTGGACCAAGGTAGGGATCATATCCCAAGTTTTTCTAAAATCTAAAACTGAAGTAACCATTAATTCAGGAAGTTATCTCTTAATTGTAGTCAATTGTTATAACAAGTACAAGTGATCACTCTTTTCTCCAAACTTTTGGTGGAGTTTCTCACCCAAATCATCCCATTTATGTATAGAATTAGGTTTTAAACCTTTTTACCATTGAAATTCCTTACCCTTCAAGGATGTGACTGAGATTCTAATAATTACATTGTCTTATCTGATGTTATGAATAGAGAAGATGTTGGCTACATCTTGTATGTGCTCTACATGAGTGGTTTTTTTTTCAAAAGTGAAGTATGGTATACTCTTTAGGATAGCTATCGGTATTTCATCACTTTTGAGCTAGGAAAAGAGGGTTTCCAACATTGAAGGTGAAGAAATTCCTACTATCTTGGAGAAGACATGTTTAGAATGTGAAATAGTGTTCTATTTAATTGAATAGTAGGTGTTCATTTTTTTTAAAACCTTGTTGAATGAAGGTGTAGTTTAAGCCTTGTGAGATGGTATTGTAGAAATGATGGTTCTTCTTGGTGGGGATAAATAATTTACATTTCTTCTTCTCTAAGTAATAGGTGACAATTCAAGAAAATTAAGTTACCTCTTGAAGAAGATTTGGAACTAGAGTGCATAGAGTGTACATAGTTGTCAAGTTCTTGAAGAATTTCCTCTAATGGATACAACTACTAAGACCAAAACCAATATTCTTAGTGAAATATATGAAGCTATTTGAAGAGTCTCATTAAGCATGCCAAAAATTATTTTCACATGAAATCACACCTTTCTAAATTTGGTTTATTATTCCAATGAAACAATGATAACGATATCAAGATGTTAGACCCTTGCAATTGAGATCAAAAAATTGGAGAAGGTTGAATTCCTTTATAATCTAGGTGTATAGTTTTGGTCCAACTCAACATTGAATAACCCTAAAAGTTAACAATAATCTAACAACTTTTAGAGGAAAATGGAGAGAGATGTAGAAAAGTAAAAATGGTGGTGATGCACCTAGATTAAATTATTTTCTTCTTACTCATTATAGCATAGAGAAATAATTAAACTACTAGAATAACTCACACAATTCCCTATTATATCAGTTCCTAGAGGTATGTATGGAGGTTAGGGTTTTAAAAACACTAGGAGGGAGAGATTTGATACACAATTATCTCTTAAAAACAAGTGTAACACAACATACAAATATATAAGAATAATAAAAATTCATTCATACATGAAGGTAAGAATATTTTACACAACACATAAAAAGTGAGAAGGGGTAAATTAGTAGTTATTATTAATCAGAGGTATGGAGCTAGTTTAAAGTTGTAGAAAAAATGTGAATGGCATGTATTTTCTAGATAAATAAAGGAAGAACCCCTTACAAAAATAAGCATAAAGTGTTTTCTAACCCTTCAAAAGAGGCACAAGGGAAAGAGAGCATGCGATAGGGATAAAACCTTAGTTGTGAGCTTGCTAATGAGTTGCAGACACGTCTCCATTAAATCCCAATGTTGATGCATGATAAAACATTCCCAACACCATATACATACCATTGAATTCAATATCTATTGATTAGAGTGTAGAAACCCCCACAAAATCTATTGAAAAATAATGATTGCATGTCCTAAAAATAGGAGTTTGTAATCCAATAAATGAAGTGTGGGCATCATTTTCCATTTTCAATTCATGAAAAATATGTTTAAAACCCTTTATAGAGCTACATAGATCAAGGTATAGTAGTTATGTGATTTGTTGAGCGTTAATGGTGTTTTGTGGGTCAAGGAAAGAGGCTCCGATAGGTGGTAGAAGTTGGGTGGAACCATAAACTTGGAACTAGGTTCCAAGTTCCTATCAAGTCCCAAGTTTTGGTTCAAACCTAGAACATACACATGGAAGAAATTGCAATGGTGGGTATCTAGCCCAAAAGAGCACTTGTAACCTTTGGACTTTAGACCTATAATATAATTTAGAACTTGGAAAAAAAGAAATATTGAACCAAAAAGCATCAAGAGCTAGAAAAACCCAAGAAATTGGAACCAAGGTCTTGGTTCCCATTGGGTCTTGGGTTTTGGTTGAAACCTAGAACTAGAATTAAAAAAAAACAAAAAATTGATGGGAATTAATCCTAGGAGAGAAATAGGGACTAGAACTATGAATAATTGGTAGGTGATAAGAGCTAAATGAAATTAAGAACTTGGAATGAAAGTTCAAGTTCCATGTTCCAACTTAGATCCATGGTTTGGAGGAAGGGAAAAAAGAAAATAACTCACTATGATTGGGATTTGAAAGGAAATAGTGACCTATAACCAAGGTTCCAAGTTCCCATTGATTCTTGGGTTCCAATTGAAACCTTAAGAGAGAGTCCAGACTTGAGGGATGGAAGGTTCATGTCAAAGCATTGTTGGAAATAGGATGCCATTTAATTGCAATCCTAAACATTATTTATTTCATGTATCTCCTAAGTCCTTGGAAAGAGTTCACCAACACTAGGATTAGAAAGAGATTAATATTGAATGAAATAATCATGTTAATTGACATTTGTAATTAATTCTAAATGATAGGAGCATGTGAGGGTGTCTAAGATGAGTTCTTAAATAATAGGAGCACATGGGGCACCCACATGGAAGGTGGAACTCACCTTGAGTTAAGTTAACTGTTTGGAGTAAAAGATGACACTTCTGAATGCATGCAAAGATCCTAGGAGTTAGGGATTGATGTTTACATGCATGAAGTTTAGCTTAGTTCAATCTAGATTAGTTCAATTCAATTCAGTTCAGTTCAGAATCAATTTAGTTTAGTTCAGTTATGGTTCAGTTATCTTCAGTTAGTTTTAGTTGAATGCTAGTTGACTTCAGTTAACTTGGAATGCATGACTAATGACTTGAGTTGCATGATAGATAACAGGTGACTACCTTCAATTAACAAGGGATGACCATTCTTGCATGAATGGTGGAGAGATATGTTTCAGTTAACAGAGAATGACTTGGACCCACCTTGGACACCCAAGTTGGCTTCTTGGAGTTAACTCTTTTGCATGCTAAGATATTTAGAAGGCTGAGTTAAGTGGGCCCATTCTTGGGTGCCCACTTTGAGGATAAGCTTTGAAGATATCTTTGGAATAAAGGTTCAGTTGTGACTTTAGTTTGGGCCTCCCAAATGGATGCAAACACATGTTTTGGCATTGTTCTTCATGGTAGAACTCTACTTGCAAGAGATAGGCATACCTTTGTGAGATAGGGATTGAGTTTTGTAATTGTAACTCTTTAGAGTTTACAAAGTTGATTATTGCCTATATATCTCAAGAAAGTTGAAGAGAGTGATTATCAGTTTTTATTGCAGGTTGTGAAGAAGATTTGGTGAAGGCAAAAGAAGCATTCTCAAGCAAGGATTGGAATTATTGTAATCTACTTCAAAGATTAAATAATACATTGATTCTTGGTGGAGTTTTTTCCTGAAAGGGTTTCTCCATGGTATATGTAGTGTATCTTCTAATATCCTATCTAATTCTTCTACAACCTTTTGTCTTCATTCTACAAATGATAAAATGAATTAATCATTTAATCACCCACAAAGAATTTGTAACAAAGAATACATATTTAGATCAGCAATCATAAAGTTTTACAAAGTATTAAGCTAAGAAAACACCTCAATTTTCAACATTTGGTATTAGAGCTGAGGTTGGGTAGAGTATTGGGATGCCTTTCTCTTAAAAGATTAAAGGTTTTTTGGCTGTAGTGGGAGCTTTTACTATTTTTGTTATTGTTGATTTTGGAAAATAAGTTTGTTACAATGAATTCTAGTTTAGATATTGAAAGGTTCAATGGATCTAATTATGAGATGTGGAAATTAAAAATGGAGGATCTGCTTGAAGAGAGAGATCAATGGTTAGCTGTTGGTAATGAGACAAAGTCACCTACAATAATGTTAGGTGAGGATTGGGCTAAGATTGATAAGAAGGCAAGAGGGACCATAAGATTATGTCTTGTTGATGTTGTTCTCTTGAATGTTTCAGAAGAAACTACTACATATAAGCTATGGAAGAGAATAGGTGATATTTATCAAACTAAAAGTCTTACTAATAAGTTGTATTTGAAAAGAAATTTGTATTCTTTAAAGATGAAAGAAGGTGATTCTGTTGCAAATCAATTGAATGCTTTTAATTTGATTCCAAGTTAGTTAGCATCTGTAGATGTAAAGCTAGAAGATGAAGATAAATTCATTTTGTTACTTTGTTCTTTACCAAAGTCTTGGGAAAATCTAATTTTTGCTATCAGTGGTAGTGGCATAGATTCGAAGATGGACAATATAATTCCTATTCTCCTATCAGAGGAGATGAGGAGGAAGTCTAAAATAGAAATCCACGATGCCTTGTTTGTAAAAGGTAGGCTTGAGAAAAAGGAACCTAAGGGAGACAAGGAAGGGAGGGGTAAGTCAGAAGGATAAAGTAAGGTAAAGTGTTGGAATTGTGGGAAACTGAGACATTGAAGAAGGATTGTAAGAACAAGAAAGAGAGTTTTGATTCTTCTATAGAGGAATTCTTGGATGAAAATAATGATGCATTGGTTATTTAAACTAATATTTTTTGTGATAACTCTTTGCTTCATGTTTCAGAGTGATCTTCATGGAGAGGATGGTAGTTACAATGCCATGTGTGAATCAGTATCACAGTTTAGTGGGAGTTGTTGGTAGTGACATGGATGCATCATTGGTAAGGTTATCTCCATGTGATTGGAGATATGGTTTCTTGGTTTAGAGTGTATTTGTTATGATGTCATGGTATACTCTTGATACTATTTTAGAGTTTGGCATATTACATGTTCTCTTGAGACCAAGATGTATATATATATGTTATGGTGCATGTGATCTCCTAGGAGGAGATGGTTAGATCATGGATGTCATGTGTATGTTCAAGATTGGAGCTTTGACATTGATCTTGTGTAGTTCTCTTATGTATTGGGTACATTAATAATTTGCTTGATTACTTCATGAAAGTGTTGTGTTGCATTTGGAGTTTGGTATGGATTGGTTGGTTACAGGTCCTCATGAATACTTGGAGAAATAGGTGAGGCTTAAGTTCTCTTATGGTAAGAGATATATGCTGGAATGGTTACTTGTAAGAAAAAACTATTTTCAGCAGTAAAGATCGAGAAGCCTACACCTTGGTTGAATGTGAGTTCAACAAACTCGATGGTTTAACATGCCTCTAAAGAGGTAGTTTGGTTACAAAGACTTGGGAAAGGTATTGGTTTTAATTGTAAGTAAGTTAAACTTGAATAGAGTGCTATGTGTTTAGCCAAAAAATCCTATGTATCATGCTCGTACTAAGCATGTTGATGTTAAGTATCACTTTGTGTGAGAAATGGCTGAGTGGGAAGGTATTAATTAAGAAAGTTGACACTTTAATTAATGTTGCAGATTATCTTATTAAACCAGTTCCTACAGACAAGTTATCTTGGTTTTAATCATTTGCTTGGAGCTTCATGATTATGCAGGTTTCATTTGAAGTTGGCATGGATTGATTAGTTGGTGTAGGAAGGCCATTGGCCTTGAGTCTTGTACTTGATTTATAATAATGATTCCTTGTTTAGAATAATTGCAATGTATAATGCCAAGTGGGAGAATGTTGGAAATATGATGCCATTTAATTGCAATCCTAAACATTATTTATTTCATGTATCTCCTAAGTCCTTGGAAAGAGTTCACCAACACTAGGATTAGAAAGAGATTAATATTGAATGAAATAATCATGTTAATTGACATTTGTAATTAATTATAAATGATAGGAGCATGTGAGAGCATCCAAGATGAGTTCCTAAATAATAGGAGCACATGGGGCACCCACATGGAAGGTGGAACTCATCTTGAGTTAAGTTAACTGTATGGAGTAAAAGATAACGCTTCTGAATGCATGTAAAGATCCTAGGAGTTAGGGATTGATCTTTACATGCATGAAGTTTAGTTTAGTTTAGTTCAGATCAGTTCAGTTCAATTTAGTTCAGTTACGGTTCAATTATCTTCAGTTAGTTTTAGTTGAATTCTAGTTGACTTCAGTTAACTTGGAATGCATGACTAATGACTTGAGTTGCATGACAGATAACATGTGACTACCTTCAATTAACAGGGGATGACCATTCTTGCATGAATGGTGGAGAGCTATGTTTCAGTTAATAGAGAATGACTTGGACCCACCTTGGGCGCCCAAGTTGGCTTCTTGGAGTTAACTCTTTTGCATGCTATGATATTTTAGAAGGCTAAGTTAAGTGGGCCCATTTTTGGGTGCCCACTTTGAGGATAAGCTTTGAAGATATCTACAAAATCAAGGTTCAGTTGTGACTTCAGTTTGGGATGCCCAAATGGATGACACTCATGTTTTGGCATTGTTCTTCATGGTAGTGCTCTACTTGCAAGAGATAGGTGTACCTTTTGTGAGATAGGGATTGAGATTTGTAATTGTAACTCTTTGGAGTTTACAAAGTTGATTATTGCCTATATATCTCAAGAAAGTTGAAGAGAGTGATTATCAATTTTTATTGTAGGTTGTGAAGAAGATTTGGTGAAGGAAAAAGAAGCATTCTCAAGTAAGGATTGAAATTATTGTAATCTACTTCAGAGATTAAATAATACATTGATTCTTGCTGGAGTTTCTTCTCGAAAGGGTTTCTCCATGGTATATGTTGTGTATCTTCTAATATCCTGTCTAATTCTTCTACAACTGTCTGTCTTCATTCTACAAATGATAAAATGAATTAATCATATAATCACCCACAAAGAATCTGTAACAAAGAATACATATTTAGATCAACAATCATAAAGTTTTACAAAGTATTTTAAGCTAAAAAAACACCTCAATTTTCAACAAGCATGTGGGTTGACAAGGACCTTACGAAGAATGTGGGGAGTAAGAGTGAGAAGGATCTTGGGACCCAAAACTTGGGTTCTAGATTCCTTTTGGAGCCCATGGCCTAATAGGGACCCACGAAAAATGAGAGGAGTAGGAGAGGGAAAGAACTTGAAACCCAAAACTTGGGTTCCAAGTTCTTGTTAGGGCTCATAACCAATGAGGGACTTGAAGAGGAAAACACACCATACATATCCATTTTTTAGATTTTTTTAAATTGGGAAGTTTAATGAAGCCTAGGAAGGGGAAACCACACTCATTGGAGGTAAATTTAAGCATGACAAATAAATGTATATTTCTTAAATTGGTTGCAATTAATAAAAAATTAAAGGGGGACACAAAGTGACAAAAGGTCCGTGTTACATTTTTTTTCAAATCATCTATCTCCTCATTCATGACTGTAGACACGTAAAATGTACATACACTTGATCTTGATCTACTAACATCGCTTCATCCTGAATTATCCCTCTATCTAACCATTTAATTGAATAGCCTTATTTGATTAAAGTCATCATAATTCCCCTTTTAATTAAATAAATCCCTTGATTTAATTAAATCATTGTCTCTATGTAATTAGCTAGGTCGTTTCATCTTCCTATCTTTATTTAATTAAATAATCCATATTATTTGATTAAATCTCTAAAGTTCATCTAATTAAATTAAATAAATCAAACATTTATCTA
The DNA here is from genome assembly GCA_007258455.2 of Sequoia sempervirens. NCBI lineage: Eukaryota > Viridiplantae > Streptophyta > Pinopsida > Cupressales > Cupressaceae > Sequoia > Sequoia sempervirens. The sequence continues at coordinate 126,486,173 of VDFB02373365.1, forward strand.
ATTTAATCTAACATCACCCCCTTTTGGTTAAATAAATCAAAAATATTTATTTAACTAAGTCTAAATCATTCTTTTCTCATTTTGAGTTATTTAAATCCTAAAATCTAAGTCAAAATGGTCAAATCAGTTAATCTTCTTTAAATTAATCTAATCCATCAAATCCTCTAGATTTTGCAAGTTGCACATGAAAATCAATTTAATTGTTTTATAAATCATCTATTTTCATTCAAAAAATGCATCCAAGTGGGAATATTCCTCAAATTTGAAATCTCCCCCCAAAAGGACTTGTCCCTTCCAACATGGAATTTAACATCTCTTTCAAGTCCTTTTCTTGAGCCATGTGACATTAACTTCACCTTTCACCTCATCCTTCAAGCCATATTTTGAATTTGAATCTCCCCCCTCTTTGCACAAAACTTGCACATCCTCCATCCATTCACAAGTTGGCAAGTGGTATTTTGTCATTGGCTCATTCTTAGTCCCACATTGCTCTATTTTGGGCATGCTTTCAACTTGTCAATCTATAAATAAGAGGTTAATCTCCTCATTTGATCATCCATAAATTATTCAAAGTTATTATGCTCAAATATTTAGCCATTTCCATCCAATATCATTGAATCATAGCTAGGTTATGCAGGTTTTTCCATTGGAGCACTCATCAAGCATCAACAAAGTGGATCACTCATCAACATTCATCAACAATCATCAAGCTTGCATCATAGGAATTGGGAAAGGGCCAATTTTCACATCAAATTGGCACCAATTCCCCCATGGGATCTTGAGTTTTCTAGTTTAATTAGGATTCAATCTCTATTTTGTTATTTTCATTGTGTTCTTCATTGCTTTTTTCCTAATTTGGACTTGGTAAATGGATTTCATGGGGAATCCTTGTTCTTGCTTGCAATCTCTAATCTAATGTGTTTGTTCTTATTGTTTTGTAGGTATTGGGATTGGGGTTCACACAATGACTACCTGCGAAGAATCTACATAATGCATACACATGGCCTCCTTTATTTACTAGGCTCATTAGTGTTAGTAATCAAAGTATAAATACATCTCCAATAAGAGGGTGTATACCTATCTTATTATTGTCTTTGCTAAGTGAACCTCCTTAGTAACTAAGATGGAGGTTTTATCTCTTCTTTAGAAATCTCTAAACTATATAATATTTTTTTTTCAATTTATTCATGAGCTTATATTTCAACCTTCTTAGTGATTGGGGTTGATTGAACTACATCTTTCTTTCCATCTTTCTCTAGTTGAAATTCTATAGAATTAGGCTTGAGTTCTTTGAATATAACACTTATGATATACAAAAATATCTTAATAATAGGACCATAAATTGTGTATCCTTTAACACTAAAACCATAGCTAACAAAGATACATTTCACATCATTGTTCTTAAACTTCAACTACTTCTCCCTAGGCACAAGTGCATATTCCTTCCAACTAAAGACTATAAGATATCGTAATGAGGTATTTTTGTTAGAACAAACCTCCATATGCACCTTATCAAAAAGAGATAGTGTAGCTAACCTATTAACTAGGTAACAAGCAATGAAAATCACTTATATCTAAAACTTTTGCTCCAAGCCAATCCCATGAGCATGCTCTAAGCCCTCTCCATCAATTTATTTTCATTCTTTATGTAACACCATTCTATTGAGGGGTTTACAAAGTTGTCTTATTTTTTTATATCTCATGATCCTTATATAATATAACAAAATATACTAAATTAAATTCACTGCCATTATTATTCCCCAAAAACACAATTTTCCTACTAGTTTGATTATGTACAAAAGTGTTAAACTCTTTAAAATTATTGAAGAATTCATATTTTATTCTAAGGAAATATACCTATGTCCTTCTACTATATTCATAAATGAAAGGAACATATTGTATATATTTTGAACTCAAAAGAACATTAAGATGATCATGTAGACATCCAAATTTGACCACTCCCACATGGTTAAACCCGTCTTCGTTATTTGTCCATTTCATCGATATTGATTAAATGATTTATTTAATTAATATCCCACCTTTTCCTAAGGTTCCTAAATTTAATTTAACAATTAAATAATTTACCTTTCATCTTTTCCTCTCTAAATTAAATAAACATATCCATTTATTTAATTTAGTCATTTGGCCTTTTTGAATTAAAACAATTTTAAATTCCTTCTTTTTATCTCTCCTTGTCACATCCTCCATAACCCTCTTCTAATCTAGATTAATTTAATTAATCCATGATTAGGATGTGCACACCTTAATCAAGATTAATGTCATATCCTTCATATTCTCCCACTTGCCTTTAATCCCTCATTTAGTTTCTTAATCACCTGTTTGCACAACCTTAATCTAATCCCCTTGCTACATTTAACATACCTTTTTGGTCAACCTTCACAATTCCCACATTTAGCCTAGACCCTCTTCCCCATGTGAATTTAAAATTCACATTTATCCCTCCAAGACTCTACTCTTCCCCATGAAAGTTGTTAGGAGTTCTAGAACTCCTCACTTGTCACATCAGTCACATGGGGTCAAGAATCTTCCATTATAAGGACCTTGTCTTATCCACAAGGTACTTTTCAAGTTCCTTCATAAGAACCTTGTCTTATCCACAAGGTGCTTCTCATGTGAATTTAAAATTCACATTTATTCATCCAACAACTTCTCTCTTCCCCATGATGATGTGTGAGGAATTATAAAATTCCTCGCATGTCAACATCCTTCCCACATGGAGACAAGAAGTTCCTTTTTGAGGAAATCCTCTCCTCATCCCAAGGTACTTGCAAGTACGTCCACCTCACATGTCCCTTTTCCAAATCACTTGTCCTTGTGACATCTCATCCTCCACATGGAAAGATGTGAGGGCTTGTGAGTCCTCAACTCACCATAGCCCTTCATCTTGCCTATGTTGGAAAAATCTCAACCGTTCAATTCTCTAGAGAAATCTCCCTTAAAATGAAATATTTTCATTCATTTTCATTCATTAGGCATTCACACTTTTTTGCATTCTAGCTCTCAAGAACTTTCATACTTTCAAACCTCGATTGTTGCATGCTTTCAAGCTTGGACCACTTCCATTTTGCATTCATAAATCCAACCACCCACATAGCTCATTTGAATCATCATCTCATTTAGCTCATTTTGAATCCATTTTCATCCATCTTGCCATCAAGGAGCACACATAACATCAACCATCAAATGGTCAACCAAGGAGCAACTCTTGTAAAGGTATAAATCTACTTTATTTTATCTTTATCTTTGTTTTGAGTTAACGTAGCCCAATCTTGAGGTGTTAAGTGTTGTTTGTTGTCTTTTGCATTATGTTTTATGTCATTTAGATAGGCTAACAACTCTTGATCATAGATCAAATGCATTATAATGAATTAAATATAATAACCCAAAATATTTATGAGAACTAGAGTAAAACTACACATAGTCTTATTTTCATATACACAATGTTCTCATGAATCAAATTAGAGATTACAACCATTTAACTTGTCAACAACATTTTTATTGGGTAGGGTCCTTAAATCGCTCTCACCTATGTGACCTATTGTTTGGTTTTGTTTCTTTATTAGTAATTTAGTCTCAAAATTATTTCCACCTTTTGGTACCCAAAAACCACAACCATTAGAATTAGGTGTGGTACACCTATTTGTTCTTGGTTCCACTTCCAATGGTGAAGAAAAAATTCTAAGGATCTCTTCACTACAAGAATTGAATAATTATTACACTAAATTATGCATGCATCTAGCTAAAACAAAGTGCTAATTTGAACACCCTTATCAAGAACATAACTAATTTGACTATATTACACCATGAACTTTAAAAAAAACCTACAACCTATATGGTTTAGTTTAATTAAAAAGTAATTCATATGCCAAACTAGAGATATGTAGTACAAAATTCATCCTATTAACTCATTCATCAAGTAATTGAATCAATAATCTACCATGGCAAAAAATAATAATATGAGAATCATCTCCAAGGAACACCTTCCCACCATCATATTATTTATGATTTTGTAAACCAACCTTGATGCACGAATTCATGTGGAAAGGGACACCAAAGTCTATCAAACATGTACATTTTGATGCATTAGTATCTAAGTTAGTGATGAATGCATCATCTTCATCCTAGGAGATACCTTAGAATAATAATTGGAATCTACCTTTTTCTTATTCTTCTTCTCCTCCTTATAGTCTCTTCTTATATGTTCATAATTTATATAGTTCCAACATGTCACTTGATATTACTAGGAGATTTGGATCTCCCATAATTATATTTAAAGCTATATTTATCTTTCTTCTTGTAATTATTATTGTGACTTTATTCATACATTCCATGAACATCTAGGGCATTATTAGTTTACTTAGAAGTCTTATTTATAATTTCTTCAAAATAAAAATATGAAACATATTCATCCATCTTGAACTTGGTATTTATTTCAATAAAAATAACTAGGCGGCCCCATGAATCTAGTAAAGAACACAACAAATTCATATACCAACCCTCCTTTATTTTCACTCTCTAAGAGTGAAACTTAGTAACTACCATATCAAAAGAATTTATACTTTCATATAGAGACCCACCATCCCACATCCTAATGGTATACAACTTCTTTATGAAGAAAAAATATTCAACATGTATTTATCCTAATAAATTTATTCAAACTCATTCCAGATGTTCATTGTAGTAGTCTCATCATGCACATTCAACAACATTAAATCAAACAAAATAATAAAAATGGAACACTTTTCTTGTCTATCCATGTTGTCTCAATATTCTTGTGATGTAGGTACAAGTTTGGATCTAGATACTAAAACCCATAAATCTTAGTGTATAGGAGCAAATTTACACCCCTCTCGCAAATTCCCCTTTGACATCCTCCACCTTAGAAAAATCAAATCTGACTAAGTAATTCCACGTCCTCATTCCATACCCCTTCCACTTGGCACTTGTTTTTAGTGTTGGTGGGGGAATTTTTGTCGAGGATGAGCATGCAACGCGTGGATGTCTACATGGCACACTGCCATCCTAATAGGATTCTTGCCTATGGAATTTGTAGAGGTGTTACATTCTCCATTGGCGATGAAACATAATGCCCCTGTGCCTTCTTTTCGACCTTTGAATTACTCTTTCCCTCCTAGTTGGCTTTCAAATGGTTATCTTTCTTTTTCACTTCATCTCTTTAGCAATTCTTGATCTCCTTCACGCTTTTACACACCAATTTGATCATCTTCATACATTTGAGCTACTTGTTGCACCACTAGCTTCACATTTCCAACAATCACAACATCCCACACATCTACCACAAAGTTGCAGCTTGGTGTCTTGCGAGACTGCTTTCGACATTGTTGTTGCTACGTTGACTCTACCATTATTGTGGGCTTACATTCCTTTCTCATTGGCCTTGAGTGCCTTTGGTCAAGGTTGGTAATGCTTTTGTTTCCTTTGTTGTTGGATTTGAGCAAGATAGTGTCTCTTGTAGTGTTTGGCTTTGTTTCCATTTCAACATCATTTTCTTTCATATTTCTATCTCTCTATCTATCTGGATGTCCATGGAGGTGGAAACACCAAAGCGGGGGTTTGACTGCAGAAAACCCCTATACAGCCCCAACATTTTTCCTCTCTTGGCTGTGTGTAGGTACACATTTGTGTGGAGCTTGCTGGCGAACTAGACTTCTCGTGAGTTCACTTTCATCACCTTTGCTTTTGTCATCTTATATATCATCTTTCTAGTTATTTTGTTCATTTTACTAGTTATCATCTTAGTTAAAACTAGAAATCTCAACTACTAAGCCGTTAGTAGGTTTTTATACCTTTTACTATACTTTTGTGCTTTCTAGCTATATAGACACCAACACCCCTGTCCTACACTGCTGTCCTCTAGCAGAGAGTTGTCTGAGGTATAGTTTGGGTTCTAAAACCTATGTTGTTTTCCTCTAGCAGAGAGCTACCCAAGGTATATTTTGGGTTCCAGAAGCCTACTCGCTTACCCCATTGAAAATATCGGGTTAGTAGAGTGACAAAAGCACTAAGAGTTCTCTTCATTCTTTGTCCTTGACCTAAAACACTTGTCCAACCTGAGGTAGACTAGGGAAACCTTTTGCTCTCGTCTTTGTGACCTAGAGCCTTGGTGTAGTTGGTCCCCCTCCTCTACATTTAGGTGAACATGATGTGAACCATTTTGGTTCTATTTGGTAATATTGAAAGACCCTTTCCTCGTATCCTAGGAGTGTTGTGGGTGTGAGTGTTGTGAGGTACCTAGCCTTGCAACCCAACCTACGACCCCTAGTAGCATAGTTGGAAGGTTTTGTAAGCATCACAAAATGAAACGTTGAGTGGGTCACCATCTAGTTGCAAAACCCTTGGGGCTCTTGTGAAAGTTATGTCTAGTGTGTGCAAAAATGGCCTCCTTTTTACATCTACCCATCCCATCTGTGCAACCTATGAGTGGATCTCTTGACATAACCTTAACCTCGCAGGATTTACTGATGAATTACAATAGAGAACTATCTCCCTTATACATCCTCACAAAAATCAATGGAAAGACCGTAATAGGTGTCCTCTTTGACTCTACTTGTCGAGTAAATGTCATCACTAAAGAGATTATGCTGATTAATTTCTTACATAAGGATGGGTATGGTGAATCTAGGAGTACTATTCTTACACACGATGGGATTTCTATACCTCCCATTGGCTTCATCACCTTGTTAGTCTTAGTTGGACCTAGATCCATAAATGCACTTTTTGACAATATCCTAGGGTCTGAGCTCTTCAAAGTGAAACTAGGTATCCCCTAGTTGGTCGCTATGAATGCAGTTCCATCAGTAGTTCATAAGTGTCTAAAGTTTTCCCATGAGGGTAAGGTGCATGTAGTCCATGACACTAGCTATAAACCACCGATTGTGTATGGGGCTACTCATTGGATCACTTCTGGCATGCGCCCATTGTTTCACTTCTTCCTAGGATGGACCTCTTGTACTGAACTTATGTGAAGTACAAGAGTGGGGGCATAACACCTAAGGTGAGATACCATCCTTCTCCCTATGACATTTTACATAGGGCTTGCCTCAAGGTGAAGCATGAAGCTGCCTTGGCTCAAAAAAAGGAAGAAGAGAAGTGTGCCCAAGGCCCTTCTTATTCTTCTTTCATTGTCCTACCTATCACTTCCCCTCACCCTGTTGTGGCATCATCGTGTTCTAATCCTAGGAATTTGTTGGAGAACTCGATGGTGCCTGCTTAGCGAAAGCCTAAGCGTCTTGCATTTGAACTTCTCGTCTTACCCACAGTGCCTTGCCCCATTCGATATGGTAAGGGGAAGGGTCCTTGTGGAGATTCCTCTATGTCTCAACCTCCACAACCTCCTATTGCTCTTGCCTCTAAGATAGTGAATGGGAAGAGGCTTGTTGCTGAGGCATTAGATGCAACTCCCCCTACTGTCATTCCATTATCTTCTCAACCTCTCTCTCTTGTTCTCGTCCAGGAGTCTCTCCCTCTGCTAGAAATGACTGTGATGGATACTCTGATGGTTGAACAGGAGTCTTCCATCCCATCTCAACCTCCAGCCTCTAGCTTTTAGAGTCATAGAAACCACCTCATTCATGAGCACAAGCATCAGAGGAAGGCTCTAGCCACTAAACAAGCCGCCTTGCAAAAGATGGAAGAGGAGTCGACAACTATTGCTTTGGAACCTTCTACTGTGTCCTCCTCTCTCATCCCCTCTGCTTCAGTTCCTTCAACATCAGTTCTGATTCCAACTCCCGCCATGAGTGTAAATGATCCTAACTCAAAGGTGCAGGTGTTTATTGCTCCTTCGGTTGAGCCACCCATTCTAATGTCCCTTTTAGACATCCTGCCATTCTCAAAACCCATGGACATGCCAAATACCTCAGCAGTGTCCACTGCAGTTTTCTCCTCCTCTTTTGCACCTTTTTCTTTTTCTGTGTGGATCTCACATCCTCTAACGAAGCAAAAGATGAAGGATGACCCTGATAGCAATGGGGGTCAAAAGAATGGCTTTCCTTCTTTAGAGGGTGGTTCTGCATTAGCTTGTGCTGTCCTAGTGATGCAGGAAGCCCCGATGTCCCCAGAGTTCGTCATTGATCTCAAGTCATTCAGTGAGCTTAGTAGTGGATCTTGGGTGCCACCTCTCTTTCCCGTTTAGTTAACACATGGAACTCCTATGAAGTGCATGTTCAATTCTATGGACAAGGTCCCAGCCCTATCAACGATTTTTGTAGTCACTGAATTTCACCCCACAGGAACTGAGTGGAAAAGACCTCAAGGGGCCTTCTTCCTTAGCTCTTGTTGTGGGGGGTTCAGAAGGTTCCCCCCTTGATATTCCACCCTTGAAGGATCATCTTGCCTCCCCTTATGATGATCTAGATTGGGATAATGACAACCTCATGGTTGATGAGGACTAGGGGGTGCCTTTTCTTTATCTGTAGAGTAGATTATGTGTGTGTTTGTGTTCCCTCATGCTTGCATTATATGTTCCTAGATGACCCTTGTCACCCTTGTAGGTGCTTGGATACAAGAGTGTTTATGTGTCGTAAAACATCCTCTATTTGTTACATCATTCTTCCTTTGTTGTGTATTGATTTTTGAAAATTGAGGACGATGCAAAGTGTTGGGGTCATTTAGGCTTCCCTTCCATGTTGAACCAATTTTTTATTTTCATTTTGTCTTCATGTGCCTTTCTCCGTATAGTCTAATATAGTAGGGGGTTGATGACACTTCATTTATTTACTATTATATCTATTTATCTATATTTATGAGTAGCTTTGACCCCGAAATATCAAACTGCCCTTGTGTCCCTTGTTCATGATATTATTGTCTCTTCTTTCTTTGTACTTATCTTTCTTACTTGCTTTGTGATGTTGTGGTGCTCATATGTTGTCCCTTGTGTGTGGGACAACATTACCATAGTTAGATCTCGCTATGTTATGTGGGCTACAACATCACTTTTTCATTCTTACTTTTCTTTCCTTAGGATGCCATGCACCTTTGTGTTTGACAAGCACCATCCTAAGGGGGTGCTATCATGTTGCTTTGATTTTTAGAAAATGCATTTGGTGGTCAATGAATCTTTTCTTAAAAAATCTTTTCAATTTTTTTTTTCAAAAAATGCATTCCTCAACAAGGACCCCTAACGAAATATTTTTCCTTCATCATGGTTTCGTAAAGAAAGAATTTGAACAAATTTCCTTCGAGGAGGGAGCACCTTCTCCAGCAGGCGAAGTTATGACCTTCCCCTTGTGAGGGGACCTTCTTCCTTTCAAATTTCTTGATGAAGTGAACATATTTCAAAAGGATTCCTTGATGTTGAATTGATTTGTGAAAAATACTCTTTCTCTTTCAAACAAAGTGTCCCTTAAGTGGACCCATTTTCTTTTGAAGGGTTCCTGAGGGACCCCTTTGAAAGCTCTTCCTTTAATTTTTGACTTTCTGCGTGACTGTCTGTCTACTTGTCTTCCTGCATGGCTTTCTATTTTCTAACATGTTTTATCTACAAATTAACATGTTTCTTTGTAGGTGCGCCTATGAAGCTGCTATCCAACTCTGCGGAGTCCCCTCACATTGGGATTCCTTCAAGAGAGAGTACCTAAGGGTGCCTTCTTTGTAGGTCTGAGGACCTGTGAAGCACTTACATCATACGATATTTTTCCATCATTGGTTTGCAGGCCTTCGGTGTACTTTGTTCAATCCTCCTCAGGAGAGAGTACCTGTGGCATTATTTACCTACCCTACACTTTCGAGTTTTCTAGATTGCGGTTTTCTTCCTTCATAGTTCAGGTATACATTTCTACACTCTTTCAATCTACTTTACTAAACACTCATTGACACTCATGTTCGCTAATGTGGGGGAAAAATGTATATGAGAAAATTTGCACCCCTCTCGTAAATTCCCCTTTTACATCCTCCACCTTAGAAAAATAAAATATGACTAAGTAATTCCATGTCCTCATTCCATACCCCTTCCACTTGGTACTTGTTTTTAGTGTAAGTGGGATAATTTTTGTTGAGGACAAGCATGTGGCATGTGGACATCTGCATGGCATGCTATCATCCTAATAGGATTCCTACCTCTGGAATCTACAGAGGTGTTACATTCTCCATTGGCGATGAAACATAATTCCCCTATGCCTTCCTACCGACCTTTGAATGACTCTTTCCCTCCTAATTGGACTTTAAATGGCTATCTTTCTTTTTCACTTCATCTCTTTAGCAATTCTTGATCTCCATGCTTTTACACACCAATTTGATCATCTTCATACATTTGAGCTACTTGTTGCACCACTAGCTTCGCATTTCCAACAATCACAACATCCCACACATCTACCACAAAATTTGCAACTTTGTGTCTTGTGAGACTACTTTCAGCATTGTTGTGGCTGCATCAACTCTACCATTGTTGTGGGCTTGCATTCCTCTCTCATTGGCCTTGAGTGCCTTTGGTCGAGGGTGGTAACACTTTTATTTACTTTGTTGTTAGATTTGAGCAAGATAGTGCCTCTTGTAGTGTTTGGCTTTGTTTCTATTTCAGCATCATTTTCTTTATCATATTTCTATCTCTCTATCTATCTGGCTATCTATGGAGGTGGAAACACCAAAGCAGGGGTTTGACTATAGCAAACCCCTATTCAACCCCAACATTTTTCCTCTCTTGGTTGTGTGTAGGTACGCATTTGTGTGGAGCTTGCTGGAAAACTAGACTTCTTGTGAATTCACTTTCATCACCTTTGCTTTGCCATCTTCTATATCATCTTTCTAGTTATTTTGTTCATTCTATTAGTTATCTTCTTAGTTAGCACTAGAAATCTCAATTGCTAAGCCATTAGTAGGTTTTTGTACCTTTTACTATACTTTTGTACTTTCTAGCCATATGAATGCCAATGCCCCTATGAGACACCAATGCATTGCGCTGTCGTGCCTAACCTACACTGCTATCCTCTGGCAGAGAGTTGTTCAAGGTATAGTTTGGGTTCCAAAAGCCTACTCACTTAGCCCCATTCAAACTCTTGGGTTAGTAGAGTGATAGAAGCACTGAGAGTGCTCTTCATTCTCTATCCTTGACCTAAAACACTTGTCCAACCTGAGGTAGACTAGGGCATCTTTTTTCTCTTGGCTCTCTATGACTTGGAGCCTTGTTGTGGTTGGTCCCCCTCCTCTACACTTAGTCTATGAGAACATCCTCAATCTTGAGCTTCCACAACTCAAATTTAATGCTTGAGATCTTCACTATATCTATGATTGATGTTCTTACCATCCCTTCCTACAATAAAATTAGAACCATATTTGTGTAATCTCACTCAAATGAATATTATTATAAGAACACCTCTACCCAAAACCTATAATATAAGGTGATTATGATTTATTATTAAATGAAATGAAGCAACATATACAAGAATATTTCCTAAACTAAAATCCTAAGGATTTTGTTTGGAAAGTTCAATAGTTTAACAATTACAGAAAAAAGAAATGTATATAAACATGAAATAAATAATATACTATAAAACTCATATCTATAGAGAGAAACCTTTCAAGATAAATAGACACATTCCAAATAAATGCAATGCATTATTTAGTATTACATAGTTATAATAAACTTTTAGAGTAATCCTTCATAGGAATATCAACAACTAGAGATCTAGAGGAATTATAACATCTTAAAAATATCTATAAAAGTCTCACACAACCTTGATATCAAGAACCTAATATATAGGGGAAAAAATAAATGAAACCATAAAATGGTAATAAAAAAAAATGAGCGAAAACCACCAAAAAAGTGGTGACCAAATCCTTATCTTAGAAATCCAACACTTAAACCTCAAGATAAGTCCATTGACTAAAATTAGCATATTCTTTCCACTTTTTATAACATCATTACAATCTACTCACCAAATTGGGCATTCCATTTTGGTTTCATTATATCCAACCAAAAATGTCTTATAATGTTTCATAGCATTCATCATAAGTTGGCTAACAAGCATAGCTCACCTTATATCTCTTTTATGTGTCCAACAAATTTTTATATTTCTTACACAAAAGGTCCAACTTTTGAAGGCCATAACTTTGATTGAGTTCGGTGTTTGGGAATATTTATTTTAAGTTATAGATATTGAAGAGGACTACATGAAATACATTAGTCAGAGTGATTCCAAGTAACTCAAAATATTTATTTTGGATAAAACCAACTATATCTAGCCAAGAAAATGAGTTTCTCTATGTTATAACATAAAAATCACACTTTTTGTAGTTTTAACATGAAGAGATGGAGTGTTTGAGTGGGAAGAGAAGCAACGAAGGGAGTTTGAAATTCTTTGGTGAAGATGCTAAGGATGGAGTAGATTCAGATGATGAAGATGGGTTTCTACGGTTGGCAATGGTTCTGTGGTTTGACTCCTTTGTGTGGGGAAGGTTTGCTGGCCTTCAGGATCTGTTTAGTATGAGGCAAAAGGATTTTCTTTCCTGGGCTATGGCTTCTTTTGTTTGTAGTGGCTCTTTCAATACTTGTGGGGGTGGTTTCTTTGGCTAGATGGGTTTGTTCTTGATCTGGTGCTTTTGGTGCACTGTGGTTTGTGGTGGGGTTGAGTTGGGGCTGTTGACTCTTTTCTTGGCCTTCTTCTATTCCTACGATTGTGGCGTGTGACTACTTTGGATTTGGGAGTTTTGCTGCTTTCCTTGTAGTGGGTAAGGGTGTGCTTTGAGGGTTTTGGGGAGGAGTGGTTGTTGGATGAGCTTATTTCAGCTCCTATTTGGCGTAGTAGGAAGGCTTGGGTACTCCTCATGTTGGTCTGTTCTCTAACTTGTTTCTTCTTAGTCTTCCTTAGCTCCTTGCTATTGTTTGTTTAGTGGTGCTCTTTTGGGGGTTCTTTCTCTTGGAATGTTTTGGTTGATTTTGGTCTCCCTCTTGTGGAGTGGTGGTGTCTCTCTCTAGTTGGTTATGTGGAGCTGTGGCCTATTCTTGGCTTTGACCGACATGTTGGGGAGGTTGGATTGTTTTCTTGTTTGGCCTTCTCTATGTTTCCTTTTGGTTTGGGGTCCTCTTTTCCTCTTGGGGCCTATTTGCTTCTATTCACTCTAGGGATGGGTCTCTGCTCTTTGGTGGTCTTTTGGCCCGTGCTTCTATTTGCAACTGTGTGTTGCCTCCTCCTAGTCTTCTAAGGAGTTGTTGTCTAGGTTTCTCCTCTTGCTATTTTTTTATACCCAGCTAAGTTTTTTGTTGATTGGTGTTTTGGTGGCCTTTTTGCTTGAATTTTTTGTTTCCCTTTTTGATAGAGGGTTGGGTCTTCACTGGTAGTGCTTGGGGTTGCAAATTTTTATGAGTTGTATTTTGAATATTTTGAGAGCTATTGTCTCTTCTCTCGAACTCCAGTATCTTACCATGCCAAAAGAGGTTGTGACTTCCCATTCTATTAGACTCCTCTCTTTCTTCCAGGTTTTATAGTGGGTGTATTCTATGGAGGTGAAGATTACTCCTTTAGAGGTAGAGTTGGTGGCTATAGACTTGGTGGGAAGCTCTCTTCTTTACTGCTTGTTTCTATTGAGGTGGAACTTGTGTGTGCAAGAGAGTGTTGGAGCTAGTGGCAAGGGATCTTATTTCTTCTTCTCCATTAGAGGGGATCCCTCTCCTATTGAAGAGGATATTGGGTTGGAATTTTAGGTGAGATGGAGCTGCAAGGAGGAGGTTGTTATCAGTCTTTTGATGCTTTCTTTAACTTACCTATTGAGGTGGGGAGTTTGGATTTACTAGTTCTAGTGCAAAATAGGGGTTTAACGGTTTTTTTTTTAGTATGTTGTCTAGTTTTCCTAGCTTAGTTTTATTTCTAAGCAGCCAGTTTGCTATTACCTAGCGGATGCAAGCAGTGTTTTTGACCATCTAAGTAGTGTTTGCAGTTTGATGTGACTTGATTATTTGTGTATGGTTGCTACTGATGGGCTACAGTTAATTTGTTGATTATTTTCCTTGCCACTTCTTGCCTTGTAAAGGGTTTTAGGTCCCTACAAAACTTTCCTGTAATGGGTTTTCGTTCCCATCAAAACTTGTTTTACGATAATCAAAAAAATATGAAGAGAAAGGTTGACACCTTTACTAATAGCTATTTGACTTTAATGATCTTGTACTCTCAAGGCTTTCCTTAATATTATCTTTTTGAGTTAGTGTTTTGGCTTATTCTTACAAAATTTACGTGGTGTAGGAGTTACAAAGTATCCTTGATCCATGACTTTTCATTTTTTTCCATATATAACATTTCATAGTTAAAGATGCAAAGATACCCCTATTTTCCTATTTTTTCCATGGATTAGGAACTATTATTGATTCTCAATCCATAGTGTATTATTTTTATAATTATTTAAAGATAAAAGTTCTATTCATCCTCCTTAAGGTTTCCATTTCGACATGAGTCATACTATATCCCTAATTCTTAAACTTTGATACTTCATATTGAGTTATCTTTTATGTGCCAATGACTATGTTAGAAAGTTCCCAAGTTCTCTAACCCCCTAATGGGTTTACAAGTAAACATTGGAGGTTCTTAAGATCTTCTAACTACCAAAGTTCCAACAAACTAAATCTAATAAGAATGTTAGAGATTAGAAAGTTCCTAGAACCTTTGAATCATTTCCTAGAGTTTGAGAATGTTCAAAATCATTGAAATACATATACATCTCCTATAAAACCCTACAAATGGTTTCCAATGCATGTAAAGTCTGATTTCTTTGTTATAAGCTAGATCTAATGTATTTTATTCTAATTTTTTAGGAGGCTAAAATTTTAGAATTGTGCCACACTTTTATAAAGGAAATGACCAACACAAATACAAATTTTCAAATTAGACCACCTAAAAGTGGAATGCATGTTTTTAATTTTAAAATGTAAAATAAAGAAATGAATTTAACTCTTAATTTTAGTTTATGCTTATAATTTTTAAATTATAAAAAAAATTAGGAATTATTTTATAAATTTAAGAAAAAATTTAATTGCTAATTATTTTTTAAAAGTGAGCTCAATGGAACATCGAAATAAGAGAAAAAAAAAATATTTGATTTTTTCCCTACATAAATAACATGAAAATCTATTACATGGGGAAAAAATAAATTTTGATGAATATGTTGGTGTGAATAAATGTCTTGTACCTAGTTAATTAACTTACTAGGGACTTAGAGGAGAAGATTAAGGATAATGGCCTTGATGAGGAGAAGAATGTGGAGGCTAGCCCTTGCCTGAGAATGACGAGCAAGACTAAGAAAAGGGCAGCCATTTCGTTTGAAGATCTTCAGGATGTGGCCGAGATGCACGAGGGGGTCATTGCTAAAAATATGGTCTCGACCAATGTTTTTGATAAAATCCTATATTTTTTGTTGTTGTTTTTGGTTGTTCAATCTTCTTGTTGATGTTTTGCTGTTGGGTTGCTGACGGGTTCTTTGGTTTTATCTTTTGTTTGCATTTTGATTTTTGTGCACTACAGGTCTTAATATGACTATCTTTTTAGCAGTTTTTCTCTATTGTATAGGGTTTTGAAGCCCCTTCAAAACCTATTTTTCCTAATAAAAAAATTACTAGGGACTTAGGGGACATATTCACATGTTAAGTTTACTTAGGTTATAAGATTCATTCTAGAAGTATTAGTTGTCATTTCTAGATCTTATCTTATCCTAGGTTGTTATGACTTAGTTGTCTCATGTGATAGGATTAAGACATTTGTCATGATGTTGTCTAATCCTATTCCTCACCTTGCCTATATAAGCAAGGATTCATATGCACATTGTCATATTTAGTGTGGTTGCTATTTTGGCATTCTTACATCCTTAATCATAGCATGATATTTCTGCCATCTCTCTTGTGGAAGTTTTTTTATCTTGCAAGTGATCCTGGGGTGTAGAGGAGTTCACCATAAACAACCTCACCATTGAATTCAAGGCATCAGAGAAAGTCAGATTTGGCTTTCGTTCCATCAAAATCCAACATATTTTGCCATATTTGCAAGGGTTTGAAGGAAGGGTTTCAGTTGCCAGATTTGGGAGGTAGCTAATTTTTTCGAAGCATTTTGGGTGAAAATTGACCTCACCATTGTGTTCAAAAGGCTTGATAACCTAAGGATCAACTACCAAATCATCCAAATCTAAGATTTTTTATTGGGGCTTGAGGAATTTTTTTTTAGGTCATATGCTCGTACGAATCCGTACTTGGTCATACAATTGTACAAATCATCTACACAGACGCAAGTCTATGGTAGAATATTCTAGATATCAACATATTTTGGCGATATATTCCTTCCCTACATCATTTTTGGCATAATCCTGCATTTTCTGTGGACTGGTACGAATTGTCATTTTGCTACAGACAGGGTACCTTGCATTTAGTTTGGGCAAGTTTAATATTAATATAAAACATTGTTTTAAATTTTATATTTCCAATGTATTATTATTAGCTGTCGCACCTAGTCATGGGGGCTTTGCAACTCGTGGGATTCACCCAACAGAGGGGGAAAAGCCTTGGGTGGTGCGACCTATGGCCAATTTCCCCTAAGTGCCCTACCCCAGCAACACCACCATTGGGAGCGGTGGTGATTTTTTTTAAACCCCATTTCAATGCAAGGTCATATGGGTGATCGTGACCCAACCCCTGAGGGATATATTTTTTCTCCTAGATAGTCTACATGTGCCCTCTTTTAGGGTTTTTTTGTTTTCTCATAACTTTTGATCTATCTGGCAAAATTTTTGATATGAAATATTGTCAGAAAGCTAGCAATGTGTATTTTCTAGTGGTATAGGTGATTTTTAAGAAATTTTATTTTTGGTAGCATTTATTGCTGGTTGAAGTCATATCTCTTTTTTTTGGCTCCTAAGCTCATAAATTTTTGCGATTATCTCTGATTTTCACGATTCTTGTGGCATTAGAAAGGTATTGAGGAGCTCTACATTACCATACATGCACTTATTTATGTATCTATCCCAAGTTGATCATTATTTTAGTTTTTCCCCAAAGGGTGTTTTGGAGATTACTTAGATATTTTGATAGTTGGGAGGGTACAATTTTGATATTTTCACTTCATTTCAACTCTAGATAATTTCTCAATCAACCGTTGCTTTATAGATTCTAGGTTGTTCCAGTTTGTGAGTTTTCTAGTGTTCCTTGGCATCGGGTTTGATGTTGCTTTATCATGATTCCGACCTAAGTCCTTGAGTGACTCTAATATGGTTTCTAGCAAACAAAATTATCTTTCCTTGCTTTTTAGATTAAGGATTCTAGTGTTACTCCACAAGTGTGCTTCTAGTGCTTCTTTGCAATAGGTTATCTCATTATGGACAGGGCTATATGGTCTCTCTTTTCATCCTTTGTGTGAATGGAGATTGATTAGATTTGTGATGGATTTTTTCATTGAGGGAGGGTTGAGTGGTCTCTTCTTCATCTCTCTTTTGGGGAGGAGTTTTTTCCTGCTGGGTTTTCTCTTTTTCTCTATTTGTGAGAGATTTCATTTGAATATGTACATGGGTACCTAATGTTAGAATTGTAAAATTCTAATTTTTTTACAAGTTGTTCATTCCCATGAGTTTCCAAATGAGTCTTTACCATAAGCACAAGAGCCTCTCTTCATAATATTTTTCTCATACTTTGTCATGTGGTCCTACAAAAATCCATCTAGCCCCAAATATTTCACTGAATAGTCCATATCGACAAGAGATGGTGAGGGTCTCCCCGATCCATAATGCATTCTTTTATTGATATATATATTTGTTGTAGTCTATTGGCAAGACTTCAGGGATGCCACACCGATCGGAATTTTTTCTGCAAGCACCTATCAACATGACACATTTCATTGTTTCGGCAATAGAAAGATCATATCGGTGAGAAAGCTTTCATCAGAATGAATCATAGTGAGCCATTGTAAGTCATACCGATCAGAATGCAAAGAGTTGTGTCGGCGAGATAACAGTCATCGGTGTAATGTCTTGCAACATTTGTTTGGTCTCGACAATAAAGCTAAAGGTGGGTCCCGTTGTTGCCATCAAAATGAAGTCAGGGAGTCTTACCGACCCCTATGTCACGACGACAAGATTTAATATTGGAGGTACATTCGGTGAGACAGGTTTCATTGGTGAGAGCTAGGAGAGTCATGTCGAGTATTGTTTCATCGACAGGAAAATTGTTAAGTCTCGGCGATCAAAAGTTGAACCCAAGGAGATATATCGGCCAGACAAAGGGCTATCGGGATAAACTCTCACCGAATGCATCATGTCTTACCGACCGGCGCACAAGGAAACATTTTGGCCAAACCAAAAGTCTCTGGAGTGAGGTCTTACTGAATGCATTATGTCTCACTGACTAGAACATAGAAAGACGTATCAACCAGACTAAAGGTCATCAGAATAAAGTCTCATCGAATGCATCCGGTCTTGCTGACAAAGCATAAAGGGATTATATCAAATGACTATCAGAATGAAGTCATGTAGTCCTACTGACTCATATGTCACGCCAAAGTATTGTTTCATCGGTGAAGAAAGTAATTGTGTCTCAGTGATCAGAAAAATACCATGGGGTGTATCTCGATAAGACAAAATATAATCTATGGAACATCTCCCCGACTCAAAATTGTCACAACGATACATAAGACCAAAGGATGACTATCGGTGAGACATTGGACATCGGTATGACTGCAGGATGTCTCAGCGGGTTTTTAGCGAGTGTTAGTAAAAGCCCAAATACAACTGATTGCCGACATTTGAATACGAAAGGACGCGTCCTTTCAAATACTGATGTATAAATGTTCATTTTCGATTGTGAAAAGAAATATATAGAATATAGGATAGAAGGTAGGATAGGAAAAGATACATTAGAATACAAATTTTCACAGATATGAGACTACGATGCATGATTAAAAATATGGAGATATTAATGAGAATCAATTGATGTGGCAGCGTATTTCTAGTGTTAATTATCTGTTGTGTTCATTGAAAGTATTACTAAAGTTTTCTCCAAGATTGATGCTTTCTGGTTATTTAAATTGATATAACAAGTTTATATTCAGTTTATCAGTGCACATTTGTTGTATCTATGTGGTTGATTGATTGGTTCTTTCAAGAGAAGATTAAATCCTTTTAATTGATCATAGTAATCAGGGAAATTCATCTGGATCATTAAGACGAACTTGGTAGTCACAGTCTTGCATGTTTATACAAGTTATAAACTAAAACATATGCCAAAAAATTTGAATGTTTTCCAGAAAGAAGTTGCTCATTTAGATTTCATTTGACTCCGCATACCCAATAAGGCACTAGTCTCTGTATTTTTCACCATTTAGTTTCATTCATTTTTTTACATCTGTTAACTGAACATATTAGGTTTTAGTTTTTAATATTGCTATACAGTTTATACCAAATCAAGTCTTATTTGTCCACTCCCATCTGCCATTGTTGGAAAAACACTTCAAAGAGATTAGCACAAGTTAAGTCTGCCTCACTCATATAGGTACACCCGCCTAGGTCTAGCAACACCTGAAGAGTAGAAGGTCTAAGCCATTTGACCTTGTCTGTTACCCTAAAATGTATTAGGAGATTGGCAACCTCTTGAGGCATTTAGTCTACGTTTTTGAGAGCTAACACCTAACATGGACTCATAGCTGCGACCCATCTTAGTTTCATTTACATAATAATCTTCTCCCTAAGTTGCACTTAAGGGGGGGTGTTGATGTGAATAAATGCCTTGTACCTTGTTAATTCACTTACTAGAGACTTAGGAGACAAATTCACAAGTTAAGTTTACTTAGGTTATAATATTTCTTCTAGAAGTCTTAGTTGTCATTTCTAAATCTTATCTTATGTTAGGTTGTGATGACTTATTTGTCTCATGTGATAGGATTAAGACACTTTTCATGATCTTATCTAATCCTATTTCTTACCTTGCCTATATAAGCAAGGATTCATATGTTCATTGCCATATTTAGTGTGGCTACTTTTTTGGAATTCTTACATCCTTAATCATAGCATGATATTTCTTCCATCTCTCTTGTGGAAGTTATTTTGTCTTGCAAGTGATCTTGGGGTGTTGAGGAGTTCAACATAAACTCCTACAAAATATTTTCTTAAATAATATTTAAATTCAATCTCAAGCAAATCATTATAGTTATTTTGGGACATAAAATTTTGTCTATTTTTTTTGTCACTTAACAAAATATAACCTTTTGGAGAAGATTATATCCTCTTGTGTATTATATATATTTTAATATATTTCTAATTACTAATAAACCTTCTATTTGATTATAATAATGAAATTATGATAAATTTTGAAAAATCATAATTAAAACTAATCAAAATAGGAAAAAAATTACATTCTAGACTTTGAGCTCTACAAAAGGGAATTTTTAAATTTTCATGATAGTACTTTTTTTTTAGAGAAATATGGAGTTGAAGTTGATTTTTTGTTGATTTTTCTCCAAAAGAGGGGTTAAGCTACTAGATAGTTTCAAGGGTAAAAGTGTTTTGACTAGAATACATTCACCTAAAAAAAATCAAACAAAATATTGCATGAAATCTCAACCTCCTTTGAATTTTCAAATTACATATACCTATTTAATGGTCTTGGGTGAAAGGTTTCAATTTAAACTATTTGTGCCATGTAGGTGCCAAGTAGTTTTGGGTGAAACTATTTTTCTTAAATTTATTTAGGAATATATTGGTTTGTCCAAAAGTATTTTGTTGGCTAAAAATGTGACACAATTCTATACTTTTATCTAGGAATTTGAATGGGAAGAGGTATTACTTAAGTTAATGAATCTTACATTACCACAACAGGTGCAACATCATTTTAAGGAGAAAAAAAATGCATTTATTGTTGTATTCAATTTTTATAACTACCCTAGGGGTTTCCTTCTAGAAAATGCCATTTTCCACATCCTAAAACATAAATTTCACATTGTTCATTTAGAATGTAGAGATAATCCATTATACCATCAATGCGATGGAGGGTTTCAACTACTAAAAAGACTTTCAAACTTCTCCAAGAACTCAAATGCATAGATTTCATACAATTCTTTCATGCTTTATGGATTGTCTTACCAGTGCTATCTTTCATGAATGATATTTACTAGATATATGCTGTTGATGAAAAGACTTGATTTGATCCATTAGATTCTATCAACAATGTTGTCTTCCCACATAAAGGAAACATAGTCTTTTTTATAAAGGTTTATATATAATTTATTTTACCAAGGATTGTTGGATGTTCTTTCCTCAATCCAAGGGCTTGAAATCTCATTCCAAACTATTCTAAATTTTTGATACCAATGAAACTTATAAAACTCTCATTTTCATGTTTACCACATGGTTTCTAAGTATTTATATTTAATTCTCATTATGGATATATGATTGTAATAACTATTTGATGAATCTTATATTCATATCACTTACAACCAACTGATTGAAAGTTTTCTTGCAAGGATAGTCTAAATACTTCACTTTATTATCATAATTCATCTTGAGCATTGAACTATGCTAGTAATGAGCCTTTATGATATTAATTTCCTTTGGTATCTCTTTTATTATCAAATTATGATTTTTCTAGTTAAGTAACAAATAGTAAAATATAGATTTATCCACTCACACATTCATATATTGTATTAGAAGCTCCAAAATTAAGATCTTTCTAAGCCATTCTCTCTCTCATAAATTATTTTGCATATTTTTACAACCTTTGTTTAGTTTTAGAACAATATCACAAAATTGAATATCTAATGAACAAGAGTGATTCTAGTAGCGATAGATTATTTAGAATAGTTCTAGGGATATTTGATGTCATGTATCATATGAATATATTGAAACAAGATTAGGATAAATTTTGAAGCTATTAATCTTTCAAATTTAACCCTCTTTTTTAGGATCTCAATAGAACTACACAAATTCCTTTGCATGTTAACAATAAAAAAGTGATCAATTGAACTATCTCATAATCCAATACCTAGCTATCAACGACCTTAAGGTTATCATTTACCATATTTGAACTTGATTTCATTTTAGGAGAGGTAATATTATCTAGTATTTTATCTAAGTTGGTGAATGCATAAAAATTCCCATTAATAAATTTGTGCTAGAAGGAAAATTTTGAAGCTAGAGCCAAGGATAATTCTAACCCAATCTAGATCCATTGATTCAAGATTCACATTGTTATATATTTCTCAACATTAGAGAGAAATAAGGGACAAAAAAGAAAAACTCACATCAATTTAATATTTATGGTCTATAGAAACATGAATCCAATTAGTATGGCTTCGTTTGCTTAGAAATATTCTCCAATAAAATTTTCCTACTATCATGACCTAACAAGTAATCATGACAGCTCGAACCTTCATGATGGTTCGAGCCATTGTCCTTTCAAATGAAAAGCCACCAAGTTTCCATTAAAACTGAAATTTTTGAATTGCCTGTTGCTTTTGTTGTAAATGAGGAAGGCCTAAGAGAGGAGTATTTACTTCTTCGAAAGGATTATCTAACTAAAGAAAAAACTATGGGAGGCCCTAGAAAGAGGACGAAGCCGAGCAAATATGATTCCTTGAAGAAGAATGTAGAATTATGGGGCCTATTTGAACATGTTGGTTTTACTCTGTACTTTGTGGCCATGGAGGGTTACAATGAACATCTTAGCTACAAGTTTAAAAATGAATGGAAAGATGGAGAAGTTGAGTTGGGTGGTCTCTGCTTTGCTGTGGATGCTAAGTTGATTTCCAGTGTGATGGGCCTTGGTATGAAGGAAAGAAGATAACCAAGGTAAGCACGGGTAATTACTAGACTTATATTGATTTTTTTTTGAAGCTAGGGAAAAGACACAAAGATTTCAGAATGGCTATTCTAGGTTGTTACTCCCACCCCCTACCATAATGTTTGTTATTTTGTAATGAAATATTTTACTTTAGAGGGTTGTTTTCAGTTGGTGCATAGTTATCATTTCCCCATTCTTAACCATATCAGGCACTTGGAGAAAATAAACTTACCCTTTTTCCTCCTCTCCTCCCTGAAACAAAGCCTTACCAATGGTGCTAACCTCCTTTGCATTAGGGCTTGATTAGAGCCATATGAAAGTACATCCTTGCCACTACCCCACAAAGAAACACTTTCCATAATCTAATTGAGAACCCCACCCCTAAAAGTTCTATGAAAATTGAATTGATTGAAAGTTGATCGCACTCCCCAATCAATTTAACTATTAACCCTTTCCCTGATGATGTGGGCCTCTCATGGTCGACGCTCCTCAAAATAACCCCTGAAAAATGTGGTGCAACTCCCCTCTCTTTTGTTGCTAATAAGAAAATAAAATTACCGATTGGAGAGTTGGGTTTTGACCCTTACACTATAACAATTCTGGATGATAATGATAATAGCCTTGAATGTACCTCAGTGGGTCATAGGTTGGCTCGTTTGGCTCTGGTTGCATCTAAGGGGTTGGATAATAGAAAAAAATTTAAAAGTTTTAATGATAAGAACTTAGAGGATCCTTTGGAAAACAAAAAAGGGAAGAAGGTTGCCAAGGAGGAAAAGGCTTCCTCCTCTGAAAAATGTGTGCCTGATTGTTTGGGAGAAGTTGGGTTTTCTAAGGAAGAGGTGTCGGATCTAAGGACGTGGAATCTATTCAAGTCAAGAGGAGGAGGAAGGAATTAATTAGGAGGAAGAGCAGGATGTGGAGGAGGATACTAGTATGGTTGAGAAAAAAGGAAAGGTTAATACTAACTTGAGGACATAGATATTAATATGGTTGCCCTTGGTAATGAAGAAGGATCGAAAGATAAGCAAAAAAACATGGAGAATACAAGAATGGAAAGGATGAAAGAAAGGATGGAGCTGCTTGAGAAAATAATGCAGAAAGAAGACAATTATAATAGGTTTTAGGCTGTTGAAAATGGTATGATGAAAGTGTGCAGGGTTATGGATGTGGTGATGAAAAGAGCGGTGATGGCTACTATCTCAGGACAGGGTAAAATCAAGAAAAAATAAAGGAAAAAAGAGAATAGAGGTGATGCTGATCTGTTAGGGAAAATGGAGATTAAGGACAACCTTGAAGACATGGTGAAGGACTTGAAGAAGGACTAGAACCTTATAGAGGATGCTTAATCCTCAGTTTTTGTTTGTCTTCACTCTCTAATTCTTGCTATTATCTGGTTTTTTGGCTCTTTATTTTGGATTTTTTTGTGACAAAGGCTTGATATGCCTAAACTATATTAATTTAAGTTCTATTTCTATTCTAAACATTATGAACTTGCTGGATACTTTTAACAAGTTATGCCTATATAACCTTATTTTGTGGATCGATGATTATATGGACCGGTTAAATCTTTTTAGGATTCTAGATAGGTTTATATCTTTTGATTCTGTTGGTGTGGGGTGATGTATGTTTTTGGTTGGTTGGGTGAGGGGAAGTGGTTCTTCTTAGTTATGCTCTCTCCTTTGTTCTGATGTTCAGTCTAGTTGTTGTTTCTTTGGACTTTTTTGCTACTTTTGTAAGGGATTAGGGCCCTTTCCCTACTTAATCAATCAAAAACAAGTAATCATGAAAATATATGCTAAAATAATATTTCCAATGATCCAAATAAGATAGTGTAACAAAAATTAAAATTTTCAAGGATGCATTGAAAAGTCCTTGGGTTGCACATAAAGATGTAGTCTATCTTCCTTAAACCTTCAAGGTAGAGTCACAAGATCATTAGAGAAAATGAATGCGAAAAATTAGGATCTTATATCATATAATAAATCAAGAAGATTAAATTAGTTCTTCCATTGGTTGAAACAATAAAGATGATAGAAGTGAAACAAGAATTTCTTCAATCCTTAGAGGATCTTCTAGTCAAGGAGACTTCAACAAAAGATCAGTTGAGAAAAATCAAAGGAAAAGATAAAGTTATAATAAAAAATTATATTATCATGTAGCTATCTATAAAGATAAGATAGGATATCATCCATTAATATTGACCCTAGACATATTTGGTAATAATATTCACAACTTTTTATCATAGTATAGTGTATCTAAAAAATTTATGCATTTATCTATTTATAAAATTCTTGGATTAACACTAGCTAAATATTCATGAGGGTTCTTCAATTGAAAAAAAAAAAATTAAATCTGATTGTAAAACTCAATCACATACAAATTAAATTATCTTCTAACCCCTAGATCCATCATTACATTGACATCCAAGTAGTAGACATAATAAATGCCTCTAGCATGCTTTTGAGTAGGGACTAGGGAAAAAAACTATATACATGTACATACATACATACACATACACATACACATACACATACACATACACATACACATACACATACACATACACATACACATACACATACACATACACATACACATACAAATACACATACACATACATACATAAATACATACATACATACATACATACATACATACATACATACATACATACATACATACATACATACATATGAAAATTAATATTCACGTATATGGCTTTCCTAGAGGGATATTTCTAACCAAATTCAACCATACTAATGAGATTCTATATGTCACAGTAGAGCCTAGTGTGTTTCCCTACTGATATGAAGATAGAAGAAGAGGATATTTTTATGGTCAATGTTAGTAATGAATACCTTGTAGAAGTCCCACATAGGTATATTTCCAAGCATAGAAATGTTAGTGGAAGTAGAGGAGGGATAATCCTTTGATGGTGATAATGAATGCATTTAAAATTTTCAAGAGTTCATCTAAAAGTTCACAGTATGCCAAATTAGAGTAGGGAGATGAGTGTCACTTGAGGAATTATTGTAAAAAAATTGGTTACAAAACTTATGATGTGGCTCACTTTGAGTTAGCATGTTTCTTATGCATGATGATAATTAGAAAATCAAAAGGGGTAGAAAAATTTGTAGAAAAATGTCTCATAATGCAACCATTGCAATAATAATCCCATAAAAAAATAATCAAGAAAGAAAAGATAATATCAAGGCTCCAACACCTTCAAAACAATGAAAGAGTGACCTTCTTCACACTATTCCAAATATAATTAAGGATCTAGATATGGATTATATTTTATAGGTATTTAAGGTAAATCCTTTCTTGGAGCTCATATATTATAGTTCCACTACACTAATAATGTAGCCCAATATGAGGCCCTTATTCATAGACTATTATTAGCCCATAAAAATAAACAAAAAACGTTGTGATTCTTTAGAGACTTTGAGCTCAAGATAAAATAGTATTGGAATCAATATACATGTCATGATAAAATACAATCATGCTACTAGAATAAAGAATTTTAATGATTTTAAGATTTCAATATCCAATTGATTCCTAGAAGGAGAAGACATGATACTAACACCTTGGATTCAATAGCCAACACACTAGAGCCAATAACTTTATTTTTTAATTATTTAAGTGGGTAAATAAGGGTCCCAAACCTTTACAAAAGATACACAAAGGTAAATCAAAATAGGCCAAAAATAGATAATAACAATTTAGATTACCTTTATTAATATTCAAGATATTTTTAGTTAACTTCTTGAATTTTTTAATATTAAAGAAATTTTCAGTTAACTTAGTTCCTTCTATGTTAGATAATCTAACTCACTTTCAAGTGTTCATTGATGATTGAAACATCATTGGGATCATTACTAGTTTGGGAATTTTCTAGGTACACGATATTGAGAATGTGAAAGAGAGGATGTAAAAATTGACGAGGAAGAAATACTCAACCTAAAAATAAATATAAACCCTAAGGGAATGGTCCAATTGGAGTGTCTATTTGATTTAAACTACTTGGGTAAGTAAAATAATCATGTCAATCTTGAAGGAGGAAAGTACATATTCCTTGTAATATGAGGAATGAGTAGAATTTGAAGAACATCTTATTGGGAAGGATTTGTATCAAATAGGAAAGGTTGGAATCATCCACACATTGAAGGAATTTCAAGAGCTGATAGAATTTGGATATATGAGGATTTGAAGAAATATGACATCATCATAATTACCCACACGATTTTAATTAAGTCCAATACAAAACCATTCAATTAGAAGAAAATTCTAGTTGATATATTATTAGAAAATTTGATTCTCTAAGAGCTATAAAATTTAATATCTAGTTAAATTATCTTCCTTGTTATGCATTCTACTTGTGTCTCTAGCCTTGTATAATTATGAAAGAAGAGTAGAGAAATTAGACTTTAGATGGACTTTAGGAATTCAATAAAGCCTAAAAGAAGGAAAAATATTGGATTCCTTCTCTATATGAGGTTATAACAATTATAAAAAAATCACAAATGATGTCCTTCCTTGAAAAATATTTTGGATACAAGTAGGTGATTATATAGTAGCAATGTATAGATTGAAAAATATGTGCACCACCAAATGGGGAATATTTGATTACATGAATATCCTTTTTGGCATGATAAATGTTAGTGTAACATTCTATAAATCCATGGAATTTAAGTTTAAAGGTATAATTGGTAAATGCATAATTATCTACATGGGTGATTTAACTATACTTCTAAAATTATGATAATACAATATTTTTGATTTAGACAAAGTATTACAAAGATGTAGTGAACATGGTATACCATTGAATCCAAATAAATATTTCATGTGTTTTACTAAGGATAAGATAGTGGGTCATATTATTTTAGAGAAATGGATCATAATTAATAAATAAAGAGCGAAAGTTGTACTCAAAGTTCCTCCACTAGCTGGAATAAAAAAACTAAAGTCCTACTTTTGTAAGATCAAATTTGTACAAAAATTCATCACTAGTTTTACAAAAATTATTAGGCCACTCAATTGCATGATCAAGTAAGATGCCAAGGTAGAATGTACACCACAAGAAAATTATACCTTCACTAAGATAAAGATAGATATTACTAAAGTTATAGTGTTATTACCCTAGACTACTCTAAGCCTTTCCATATCTACTCATTTGCTTCCCATCTCACTAATGTTGCTATTCTTATGTAATGGAAAGATAAAGGAAATTAGAAGTTAATTTGCTCACAAGCTTTCCCTTCAAGGATGTTAAATCTATTATATAATTATAGAGAAGAAAAATTATGCACTTTTCAAAGTTGTTAAGAGGTTTATACATTACATCATGAGAATCAAGGTTCTTTTTATAATACCTAATGTAGTAGTGAAGACCCTATTAATGCAAAGTCAACTTAATACTAGAAGATTTAAGTGGGTTAGTAGATTACAAGAATTTTATTTAGAGTTGAATCCAATTAATTTGGTTAGAGGCCAAGGATTTACATGAACTATTATATAAGTGAATCTTGAAATAGCATAGCAATAACATGTTCTTGATGATGCTATAAAGGATCCATGGTATGACAATGTGATGTTTTATATAATAAATTAAAATCCCAACCCACATAAATCATACTAAAATTAGATACTTATGATTGAAGAGTAAAAATTTTATGATCAAGGCTAGGGTCATTTTTACAATAAATTTGATGGCATATATCTCATATTCTTGAAGAAAGAAGAAGTTGACCAAGTCCTAAAAGGTCTTCATAAATAATTTAGCATTGGACATGGTTTAGGTCTATCTACCACCCATCAAATCATAATGGATGATTATTAGTGGTCTACTATATTGAAATATTCTCATACACATATGTGATCATGTCATGTATGCTATAATTTTATAGCAAGAGAAAAAAAATCTTATAGTAACCATTTTGAAAATTCATAGAAGTGTGTCTATTTGTGTAACTCACTAAGGACCTGGTAGATAACACAAAAGATATACAAGATCATGCCAATAAATTTTTTTTTGAAACTAAAGTGACATTAACTAATGCAACTCAACAAATTAATATGAATGACATCATTACATTAACATCATATCATAATCACATTATGACCTAAAAGTAACATTAATCATAACCCATTTACACACCTATCCACCATGGTCCCCTAACGTCGCTACTACGATACACCTACACTAACTAAGCCTATATAAATATATTTGATACACTAAAACACATACAGTTAATATTTTGAATGTAAATTATATTTCATACAATAATTTACATATGGTAACATAACTTAATTATATTTAAACCTTGTTTAACATTATGTTCATATGAACCTATTTCTAATCAACACCATGAAAGAGGTACAAAGAGACATATCACATCTACTACTAAATTAATTTTATATGTACCATAAATACAATATTCTTATGCTAACATTTTCATTACATAATAAATAACAATAAATATGTCTTCAAGACTATTTCAGTCTATTTACATTTTCATTACAAGAATACTACAATGTACAAGATATATTCATTTAAGAGGTATATATATAATACATATTGAATGCAATTTTCATGGAAATATCACCTGCACATACATTTAACCATATAATGAAGTGAAAGGAAAAACTCTCCATGTTGTGCATGATTTGTACCACCTAAACCCTAATGAATGGTTCGGAAATACCACCCTAGCACGTGGAACCCTGAGGCCCACTCCCTCCGTGCTAGGAGATAACACTAGCCCCACATACAAGCAAACAAAGAAAAAACAAGTGGTTGACACTAGTCATCCAATGAAGTCTACCAAAATAAGAATCAACCAAAAATTACAAGAACTTCTACAAAGGTTTCTAGGTACTTCTAAAGACCCAATCACATAACACAACAGATAGAAAAACCAAAAGCTTATCAATATACCACGACACCAAATGAAGCACATTACATCATTTTCACAATCTTATAACATGATAACTAATTTTAACTTAATAGTTCATAGCCAAGACCAACAATGCACAACCTTGGTACAATTGATCTTTACACATACAAAAGTTTCAACACAAGATCTCACAAACATGAAAGTATTTCCAACATGAAAATAGTAAACACATTCAA
Source organism: Sequoia sempervirens (assembly GCA_007258455.2). Taxonomy (NCBI): domain Eukaryota; kingdom Viridiplantae; phylum Streptophyta; class Pinopsida; order Cupressales; family Cupressaceae; genus Sequoia; species Sequoia sempervirens. Next base: position 126,516,073 of record VDFB02373365.1, read on the forward strand.
ACAAGAAATAGTACAATACAGTAAAAAATCAAAGAATAAAGTTATACCCTCTAATACAACTTTTAAAACTGATCTAATTCTTATTTGACAACAGTCAAATCTGTCAACTGTAAAACAACCATAAAATAGTCATATCAACTTGAAATCAAAATCTGTAAAATACCCATTTCAGATTTAGCCGTCGACTACTCAGCAACGTGAACGAAATTGACTAAAAATGAATCCTAAATTCATAAAATGTAAAACAACAGACGGATCCTATAAAACCCTCATTTCGATATACCCGATTACAACCAAATGATAAAATAAGAAACCCAACAACCAGATATTTCCAAAATATAAAATATTAAAATTTTAATTAATTTAATCACTTTGAAATTCTTATAAATTTAAAATCTTAGTCTTCCATTAATTGGTTACAATTATAGAGAGAAACAAGAGAGTGTTTGCAGTCATGGAGGAGCAACTTGACAGCAACTCCGTGTTTCAACCATATCTCACAAAATACGATATGTGTTTTTGAGATTTTTGGACAGAATTTAAACAACAACGGGATGAAAAAACCCATTAAAAATCTCACCAATCCAGTTTGTAAAATAATAATTATGGGCGACGCAATCAAACCATTTTATTGGTAGAAAACTGAGACAATAAACATGTATTGAATTTTATTCTGGAATAAATAAATGTTTTATTCACACACAAAAATAAAATTATATAATATTTATTTTCAAAAATCAAAGAGTGAGAAATCAATCAAATTATTCATACACACCAAAAATAAAATTAAACAAAAGATATCAAAATCCAACATGAATCCAACGCTTGGCAATGATAGGAATTTGATGCCGAACTCTGAAAACTTTAACTTTCAAAATTCCCAAATTGCAACAACTTTCTCATGCTTCTTCCTCTTTGCAAGCATGACAAAAACTCTTAGAAAATGAAGAATCCCCCAGCAAAATCTATTTCCCTCAAATCTAAATTGAATTCCAAATTTCCATTCAAAACCACTCCAAAAAAAACTTCTGAAAAATTACCCTAGAACTATGTAAAATCTCTCATTTTCCAATCCTCTAAAATTTCATGCCCAAAAAAGAGTGAAATTGACTTTCCCTATTTTCTCATAAATAAAATTAATTAAATTCTAAAAATGAAAGAAAAACAAAAATGAAAGCAACTTTCTTTCTTTTTCCCCCAAAAACTCTTTTTTCAAAATAAAACAAGGAAATAAAATCCTCTAATAAAATAACTTACTAAAATATTAAATTAAAACACATATCCTCAACCCATTAATAAAATAATTAAAATAAATAAAATAATTAAATTAACTCACATAATTAACTCATTTGTTTAGGGTTTCCCATTAAATAAATTCAAAATATTATAAGAGATAAAGAAAACCCCCATAAAATAATCACTCTACCAAAATAGTAAATCAAAACCTAAATATAATATATACTTACATATTAATATTTAAATATTTACTAATAAACATTAATATTTAATAAATAATATTAGAATATGTTAATATTTATAACTTTATTTTCATAAAACGTAATATACATATAATCATAATAATATTAACAATTAAATAATAACTAATATATTGATCCAGTATTTATCTTCACCCGAATAATCTACAAACTAGAGTAAGACATAAACCACGAAGTGACTCTACATGAAAGAAACATTCACATCAAAACATAAATAACATTAATCACAATCATAACAACCCAACTAACCACAGGGTTTAACACCAACAGGTTGGGATCTAAAACCAAGATTAGACAACAAAATCAAACAACCACATATCTCATAAGAAATATTCACATAAGTGCAACACTCCAAACATAGGGTAAAAGAGGTTAGATATTGTCCCATGACAACCTAAAAAGGATGGTCACACACTAAATCAATTGTCCCTAATTGGGAACCATGGCCAGGGTTAGGTTATAATTTGGGCCTAAATGTTATCTCCTCAACCACCATTGGGATTAAAGGCACACTCAGACCTGCTAATTTAGGTGGAGACAGCCTAGTACCTATTCACTCAAACATACAAATTAGAGCAGCACATGTGCATAATAGCCGAAACACTAGAAAAAAACTCTAGCAATCGTATCTCATGTTCGTATGTCTTTCATACGTCCAATGGTACGATGCCGCCCTTTCCACTTATCCTAACAAACATACTACTACATCACTTAACTATCTAAGTAAATCTCTGCATAATAATAATAATATGATAATATACATCATACTCACCAAAGCACTAACAGAAGCTCATGGCCCATATTGCAACCACAAAGTTTGAACACAAGTCAGTACATCTTTATGACAATAAACATAATCATAATCAAAATCATAATAACATATCAACACAATAATAATATTTTAGAATCAAGTGAAAACCCCAAAGGTAATCAAAACACTCTCATCACATCAATATGTCCATAAATTCATAATATACAACATCAATTGTTTAACATTATTAGCACATACCTTTAAATGTCCCTATTATTTTACCTTCGTCTCCAAGTTTCAAAGCCAAACTTCCTGCACATCCATAATGAGAATGGAGGGGCACTACATATGCAATGTGAAGTAATGCTTTGACTTTGAAAGATGTGCAATGCAATGTAATCAACGATTTGAATATAAACTACAAAAATCTATTTTTTACAATTCATTAGTTAAAATCTTTATTTTATTTTCTCTCTATATCTCTATATGCTATGGAAATAACTTTCAATTTCAAAACAAATAGTTTTTATCTCTTGTTCTACAATTTTTTACTTTTTTTTCCCAATTTTTTCAAAAACTCTTATACTTTTGGTTTCTTGATTTTTTCCCCAAAAGATTTTTTCTGCTATGCATTGGAAGCATGAACCATACACATGAATACACGTAATATACATGAAGTATACATGTGAATAAGTGAAGCATACATGTGAATAAGTGAGGCACAAGTAATTGAAGCATTCCAAAGGATACAAACCACTAGGAATGAAGCTTATTTACACAATACACTTTAGATGGGGCTTATTGAGCAATCAACAATAATTAATTAAGCATTAGATGTAAATAAAATCCATGTCTACAACATTCAAGCATACAATTTACACGATACACATGATAACATCATTCAAGAATGGCAGTAGCAAAATAAGATTTTATTTAATAAAAAAGTCGTAAGGCTATACAATGCTATATATTGATAAAAGTATATACAATATATCCAAAAAATCCATACAGGCTTAATACAAAGGAGCCATATGGACATAAAATGTCATGTATATATCAATAATACAAAACATATGTTCCAAAATGCCACATAGGCATACAACAAACGACCCTAATACATAGTCATTTCCCTCTAGGGGAAGGAAATAGATCCCGTACTGCCTTCAAAATTTGGCTGGATGGAGTGACTGTTGGTTCTCTTGTCTTTCAAACACACTCGCTAGTCCTCCTCTCTTCACTTTGGACCTTCAATTGATACAATAAAAACTAAAGATGTTAATACATCGAAATTGAATTGTGGAATGACATATAACAAAATATAATCACTTACCACATACATATAGTCATCATGCACATTTACAGGATTACCACATCCACGATCTAGAGTGACAACCACCTGTAGCAACCATCAAGATAAAAATTAAACTACATAAAAGTATCGTGAAAATTTTCTATAATAGACCATAAAAGAGTAAATATAATGTCAAATCGACTAATCTGTTGCATACCTCTCTCAATGGATCAGAACTAGCTATTGCTACAACAACTCCATGGTCCATCATGCCACCAACATCACCAGGGCTGTCTAATGTCATCAACTACAAATGAAACAACATATCTAACATCAATATAAAGAATTTTAGGTAGTCCCTTTATAACTGTCATAAATGAAAGAGTAAATGGTTGACCTTAGTTGAGACTATAATATAGTTCTTATAGATCACATAATGGTGAAAGTACTAAGTCCATTGGGATAGTCCAAACTCTTGCAAATGCCAAAGTTCAGTGCTCATTGAGATTCGTATTACATATGTTGATGAACTAATGTTAATGAGGGCATGTTGTCAACATAGTGATAATGCCACAATGAAGTTCACATGAATGAAGTGAGGATTACTATATTACTAGCAACTTTCAAAGGGAAAATGGAACATACAATGAATTATGACGTGTCTAGGGTTTTACTATAGCACATGAAGTTGGTTGTTGAGGTGTGCAACAGTAATGGAGAAGACAACTTTGGTCAATACTGAGTGGAAGAAAATTTATTTCTTCTAATGGTGTATAGGATAAAATTTGGATGGAGGTGCTATAGCATAGACGGGATAAAGAGACAAGACCAACAAGGGATAATGGAATATATGGTGAAATAATAGAGGGTATAATGGGATGGGAGTCAAATGTGATAATGGAATATGGGATGGACTAGAATAGATTAATGGGATGGGCTAGGATGGGATAACAAAATATAGCGTGAACTATTAGACGTTAATGGGATGGGATTAGGACAGAATAAAGGAACATAGTGTGAATTAGGGAAAGATAATGGGACAAAACCAAGAGGGGATAATTGAACATAAGGTGAAATAAGAGAGGGTAAAGGGATGGAAATAGAAGGGATTAATGGAACATATTATGGACTAGTATATATTTATGTGATGGGCTAGGATGGGATAACAAAATATAGGGTGGACAATTAGAGGTTAACAAGATGCAATTAGTAGGGAATAATGCAATATAGGGTGAATTAGGAGGTGTCTAGGGTTTGACTATAGTACACAAAGTGTGAACTTGACATGTGTGTAGAAATAATAGAGAAGAGTTATCTAGGATGAAACGTGGATAAAGATGGTATAACATAGAATGGATAAAGGAACATACAGTGGAACATAGGGGATCATGGAACATCTAGGGTGAAATAATAATGGGTACAATAAGATGTGAGTAGAAGGGCATAATGACACATAACGTGGACTAGAAGATATTAGTGAGATGGGCTAGGAGGGGATTATGGAAAATAGGATGAACTATTAAATGTTAATGGGATGGGATTATGAAGGAATAAAGGAACAAAAAGTGAATTAGGAGAAGATAATGTGACACGATCAAGGAATACAAATGCAATGTTTGTGTTTCTCATCAATTTTTTAGATTTGTATACACAAAATTACGAAAACTAGCTAACATTGTTTTACAACACCATTAATGAATAAAGGCTACCTGAGTGAAAGTTGTTTGAGGAAATGAATCACGATGTGTGGAGGTCGAAGGTCCACCAGGAAACTATTTGAAATCCAAAGCATGTTATGAGACAAACATTCAAATATAACATTCAACTGTTCAAATGCAATAATAATATCTTTAATACTAGTTGCATACCTATGGACTCATCGTCAAGAATGAATAAGGGTCTGTAGGAATGGAGTGCGTCTCATGAACAGTCTGACCCTGAAATTTCATCATATCAAAACTCTACTAATTTAGTTATTCTTAAATTTCAAAATATAATTTAATAAACAACATTAAATGAACTTGTTGAATTTTACCTGAGTGTCAATGTCGAATGTATCATTCAACAAATCATTTTTGAAAGCCATCACCTCTACAGCTGATGTAGGCTATGTAGCTGCATCACAGGCACTTTGATAATTGTACCTGCAAACAACACCACAAGCGCCACAATGGTGGGGTGGAGCTTGAGGCCTACACGTCTCCTCCACATCAGGCTCTACTAGAGGCCTCACACACTGTAAAATGGTTTGGGCGAGTGAGTCAATCGACTCTAACGTGTCCACCTCTACACTATCCTTAACAATGGAAGGAACAATGACATGCTCCACCATGGGTCTAGCCAAGGGTCTTGGTGCCAATTGTGGATTACGTCGTGCAGTAGGTCTATCATGTGTGGAGCTCCCACCTCTACCCTGAAAGTTTAAGATGTCAAAATAGTTTGGCATTTTATTGAGGACAAACTCACAATAGAGTTTCCTCAAAAAGTATTGCGGTACCTCATGGTTATTGCATGGAGGTTTGTCAAATACCATCCACCACTGCTCCCAAAAATTATTTTTAATTAACTCATGGTGGCACCAATGGATGGGGAACCTCCTGCATGCATGAGACAAAGGTGCATTGGTTCTGGGGTCTGTAAATAGGGCACAAAAGTCGGCTTTGCTAATTTTTTGTTTTTTGACATCTGCATATGACAAACCACTAGCATAAAATTATCTCATTTCATGCCTCTTATTTGACCAAAAAATTATTTTCTGGCTCATTTCTCCTACATGAGTTACAATTGACTTCAATGATTCAACAATGCCTCTCCTATAAGGGTGGGTTTCAACATGCTCGGTTAATCTTCCAATTAATTGTTGAATGTCTCTTTATTGTTTTCAATTTGATTTAGAATACTTTCTTGTGTTCCTTGAGGATTCCTATGAATTGATGGAGGGGTTTCAGGTTGTTCTTGTATAGGAGGCTCTTCGCAAGGGGGTGATTGTGAATTCTCAATGTTTCGAGGTGGAGATTCATTCCTTGAGAATTAGAACAAAGTTTTATTATAAAAACCTATTTCAATATGCATTTTAAATCAAATTTGAAATAAATAGAATAAAAATACATACCTCTTCGCAATCTTCAACCTCTCCGACGTGTTGGCGGCATCCTTGTGATAAATCACAAGTTAAGGATGCAAATAATAGATGATATTTCACGAGCACGAGTTGTAGACCTCAAATCCTCCAAGACAAGCCATGAGTTGAAGTGAAATGAGGGTTTGAAATGCGTGTTTTGGTTTTATTTTACTTTTTACATTTGGCGCACGCTAAATTTGGCACATGCCAAATGGCCAATTTTGGCCTTTTTTTGCGAATTTTTCCAATTTGGCACCAAAATTGTGTCACAGATTGGTGCACTTATAGATATACATATATACATATACATATATATATACATATATACATATACATATATATATACATATATATATACATATATATATATATATATACATATATATACATATATACATACATATATACATATATACACACATATATATATACATATATACACATATACACACACATATATATACATATATACACATATATACATATATACACATATATACATATATATACATATATATATTATAAAAATATTTAATTAATATAAAGGTTATCTCTATATATTGATTAAATAATAATGCCTTTTTTTTTTGGTAAACTCCCAAATGAGTGTTACTTATCTTTTCACCCTATATTTTAGGGAATCCCTAATATGGGACAATGGTAGATTAAATTAAATAAGGTGAATACTTTGATATTCATGGGGGATGTATGAGAGGGGATTTATGTGAGGCCAGTAGAAAGAAGAAAATGAAGGATTTGTGGAAACCCTAGGTTCCTGTTGAATAATATAATAATATATAAGTTTTATTTTAACATCAAGGAGGGGTAAAAAATTTATTAAAATAAGAAAAAGTTACAAAGCAAGGGCATTAAATAGCCCTATCAAGCTCCACCAAGTGATCCAATTGTTGAGACAAATATGGGGGTAGCTGACCCCGATCCACCAAATTCCAATCATGAATATGATCAAAAGCCCATTTAGCCAAACAATCAACAACACCATTCCATTCTCTAGGAATATGAGTGAAAGTAATAAACTCCAGAGAAGCACAGAGAATGAGAATCTGTTCAACAATCAAATCCAACTGCCAACTCACATTATCTAAATGCCGCCTATTCAACAAGTTCACCACAACCTGGGAGTCAAACTCACATATGATCCTTCGCCATCCCAATTGACTTACCCGCTCCACAGCCAATAAAATGGCCTAAGCTTCCATTAAATTATTAGTATGAAGACCCTTATAAACAAAGAAGATAAACTGAACATCTCTAGAGCTATCCCAACCAACACCACCAATTCCAGCATGACTAGGATTTCCATGAGAAGAGCCATCCGTGTTGATTTTTAGGACTCCTTGAGGAGGAGGGAACCATCTTCCCTCCCTATTCACCTTCGGGGTAGGATGTCTACATCTGTTGCGCATGAGCTGCCATTGCAGAGGAGGAAGATGAAGACGATTACAATAACCAACATCACAAGGGTCCACCGGCTCAGTCAGATCACACTTAGATGCAATAGTTTCTCCCAAAGAATGCTAAATTTTCCACCATAGGTGAGGGGCCATCAACAACACATCCTAAAAAATCTTCCTATTCCTCTCCAACCACAAGTTCCAGATAATAAAGGATGGGCCAAGAGCCCAAGCAGCTTGAAGAAAGGAAGTAGAAACAGGGGCCTTGCCCCACCATTCCACAAACTCTACCAATGAGGAAACATGCCAACAAGGCGTATTCCACACCCTCGACCAGAAATGCCAAATCTCCCTAGCATAGAAACATTGAAAGAAGAGATGAGAGACACTCTCTTCACAATCACAACACAAAAAACACATAGAAGGGCCTTGGAAACCGTACTTACATAAATTATCCCAAGTAAGACACCGATTTTGAGCCACTAACCACATGAAGAAATTGCACTTGGGCCATGACAAAATATATAAGTTTTCTTATTATAACAATGCTTGTGGAGTTTTTTAACCTTTATGGTTTTCCCTACAATGATTTTGTGTTCATGTGTAGTATTATTTATATTTCTTATGCAAATTTACCCTTTATACAATATGATTCTTGCATAACTTGATTATCACTTAAAGATCTTGGTTTTCTAGCATGGTACCAAAGCTTATTTAAGTTGTACCATTTTTTATTGGGGAAAAGCATTGACTTGTAAGAGGACAAGGATATTTTCATGAGGACTTTAAACTATTAACTATTTTTGGATATTTTCATGAGGATTTTTAACTATTGTCTAACATGTTCGACATTAGATCATGCCTACTTTTATATTTTATATAAATTTTTCTTAGATATAAATTTTTGATAATGAATAGAAAAGAATTATAATATTGCATTATCAATAATTTTGTTTCAAAAATTTCAAGTACTCCCTTCCTATATATGTATCAATGAGAAAAATTGTAAGACTATAACATCTCAATCATGCAATAAATTAAATAAAAGATCAAGTGCTTTTCATTTTGAATTGTTTGGTTAGCTCATTGGAATTATCACCTTGGCAATATATTCACCATTTTCCATATAATATAGTATGCATGTGATAATAACATATCTAAGCTCTTTAATATTGGTCTTAATTATATTCCCTAACATTAATTTATAATCTAAACTTTGACATGCCAACTTGTTGATATTTACCCCAACATTAAATTTACAATCAATTTTGAGGATATTAATATAGTTAATATTAATATCCAATAATGTCATTAACTATTTCTAATATATTTAAATTAGGTAAATTTTTAAAAGAAACACATTTTTTCTAGAAACAAGATAATGAACAACTTGTAAATAAAAATTGACAAGGTTATGCATTAGAAAGGATAAATTATCTACATGGGGAATATTTGTTGTTTGGGAGGCATATTACATTCTAAATACATTTGTGGTTTGTAGGTAGTGGTTCTATTCATTAAATGAGATACCTTCACCTCCCATATTTGGTGGAACCAATTGATGTAGCTAGATCAAAACCCATTAGGTGTCATTCCCAAATTCAAAGGTAAATGCCTATTCAAAAAAGATATGCAAGCTTTTCAAGATTTGTGGGATGGTACAAATCATGATGAAAACTCAAGCTCTAATTTATCCTCTTATTCCAAGATGAATTAAGAATTCTTGACCTCCTAAAGCTCATCCCTCCTAATCTTTCAATTTTACTTTTCACTTGTTGTCACTCCAATTTCCTCAAAGACTGGAGATGGCCAAATGGGTGTAGCTTTGTATCCTTCCCTTTCAAAGATATTCACAAGTAACTCATGCCTTTTTAACCTCTTTCTCAACACCTTCTAGAGCTATAAATTCAATTATATTAAGTGGAATAAACTCAGCCTTCTTATTTAGAAATCTAAAGCTAATGTATAATCCCAACTTATTGCACCAATGCTTCTCCATGCCAATTTTTTTGTGAGGAATTACCTCAAATACATTTATTCGCCCCTTCTTTCCCATTATGAATGAAGGTTAAGTTCATCCTTCATTGTTTTTGTCTTTCCTACATACTTTTGTATTCACTTATATTATCCCTACTTGCCCTTTTTTACTTTTCTTGGCCATGGAAAGCAACTTTCTTTGGCTCTCCTACTCTAGATATTGCGATTACTAACACTTCCCATCAACTTATTATCATTAATTTCCTTTGTAAGTATCAATGTCTAGTTGCCTTCTCCCAATATATTAATCATTTAGAGGTTGAACTAAAAATATTGTGTGTTAATGTGTCACTCCAAATGACTAACCTTTCCACAATTATTAAAGGGAAACTCAAGATCAATAATGAGCTCACAAAATAATTCAACAACTTGCAATCCCAACTTTAGGTTTTAGAATCTAGGCATATTTACCCAAATATCTCATATTACCTAATTGATTGGGGCCTCCAAAATTAGATAATCACCATGGTGATATTTAGTTATCGGGTGACTTTATTTAGCAACTCTCTTTCATTACATACTGCTACTTCATGCTTTTGAAGCATGGGTTTACATTCCTAGCTTGAAGTATTTGAAGGGACAATGATTTGAAAATATTAGTTAAATGGTTGTTTATGGAATACATTCTTCTCTTATTCAGTTCACTCTAGTGTCTACACTAATTTGGCTATCATTTGCTTCTATTGCATTGTTTTTATGATAGCAACCCTATGGATAGTTTCAACTCTTTGAACACGGTATCTCCTTTATTTGTTTTGGATTCTATGGTTACTCTTCATGGTTATTTCCCTTGTTATTTCCCACTTTTTATCCTTCTTTTTATTTTTGTGCATGGTGATTAGTATTAATTTAAAAATAAAAAATATTAGTTAGCAATTATTTATGAATTGCATGCCTTCCTATTAGAAGGCCATTTATGGTGGCCCCACTTTGGGTTGCACAAGTTTAACTATGTTCTATTATGTTTTCAATCATTCTTTTGTTCTTCAACTCATATTTAAAGAAAGTTGATCATTATTCTCTTTTTTTGTTTTCTCATTTTTAAAGTTCTATTTTCACTTAATCTAAGATATTGTAAAAAAATACAAAAGAGAACAGGTTAACAAGAGATGAGATAAAAATGAATGGTTTGGTTTAAATATTTCAATTCTTTATGCAAATAAAATTGGTAAATTAGTTTCAAAACCCATGTTATCAAGATCGACGATAGTTCAACTAGTAATAAAGTAATTGCAATTTCTTTCAAGGAATTTGGAGTTAATAGACATATGTTCAAAAAATCATTGTATTTTACACACAAATTCAATGATAATTTCAATAACCCAACAAAATATATTTTCAGTTTTAAATATTCTAAGTTTCCACATAATTTGAAAGCATAAAGAATTGATCAAGGAAATCTACCATTCTAGAGACAAGAAGCAATTTAAGAAGATTTATCTTTATTAACTTTAGCAAGGATTCACTATACTAAAATTTCAATCTTCTCATGAACTAGAGTTCTTTATATAATTATTGCAAAATGAAAATATTACTAAAACATTACTAACTATTATTGTCTCACTAAAATAAAACATCAATAGATCCAACCCTTTATAATCTACGATACCTCCTTTTATAGGAAAAAAGATGAGCCAAAAATAATAATTGTTCATGCATTATCTATAACTAATAATTTTATGCAAATGTTCCTAACTTTAGATCATATCCAAAAATACATCTCCAACTCCAGTCTTCACAAGTTATCACATTCGTCAAATTATACAAGTTCATGCATAATTCTAAACTAAGACTTAACTATGTCTAAAATAGAGGAACTACTTTATATATAATAAGTGGGACCCATTTTATATCGTTTATTGAATTACAAATAAAAGAATAAATTAAATCAATAAATGCCCTAACATTTTAAAAATAGGAAAGGCTAGCTTGGTGCTAACATTACTCAAATTTCAAACTCATTGTTATGCCTTCTACTTCTACTTGAAATCAAGGTGGGACCTTAAACACTTGTCCAACTTTATGCTATCAATTTCATCCAACAAATCTACTTTGAACTTGGAATGTTCATATATCTTCTATTAAAAATCTAGTTGGTTGTTCATATCCATTAAATCTTTGTCCAAACTTTTGAAATTGAACTTGAGTTACATCAATTGATCCACTAAAATTTCATCTACTTCATTCTTACAATGTCCTCCATTTAAGAATTAAAATTTTAAAACAAAATACACAAATACTACACATAACCTAACAAGATGACATGACTCATGTGTCTATTACACAAGAAAAGAGACAAGGAGTTTCATTATTGCGTAAAGTTTGTATTACAAATGCTAATAACATGACCAATACATAAAGGAACTTATTACTTACAATAGAGCACATGGTTGAGATCAACATTACATAATGAGCCATAACAAGGACCTTCTTGACAAAATTCTTCTGACTTTTAACTCCTTCGACCACATCAAGGGCAAGAACATTGTTGGAGCACATTTCCACCCTACCACGAAGTGAATCACTTCCTTGAAATTCTTCACGAAAGAGGGATACCTGACCCAACATGATGTAGACTAGCAATGCAACATTGATTGGAGTAATGGAATTTCGAAGTGACAAAACTACATCTAAGATATCAAGTATGTCAAACATAAACAAGTTTCACCTTGGATTCACTTATCAGTCATACATGACATCATAACAATTCATCTTCAACGTTGTCAAGGCACAATCTGAGTGTATTAAATGAAAATAATACCAACACCGACATTTATCTATATGCAAACAAGCTTATGCAAAATATAACTAATTTCAATCTTCACTATTCATGGGAATATAAAGAAATCAGCATTATAAGAATATGCAATATTAAATTAAGAACGTATAACTCATGTATGTATGTATATACATATATATTTATGTATGTGTAACTTATTTTATGAGTGCAGATTCTTATGCAAATAGAAATCAAGATTGACCAAGTGAGAGAGAGTTCCTAATTTCTCCTTACATTCATGATAAATCCTAATGCATTACATCATTACATCTATTCTTCAATGAGGTAAGTATGGAAACTAGAAATACCCTATTTCAAAAGATGGGACAAGTAAACTTAGTTTTCAAAGATATAACAAGATAATTTATAAATCACAAATTTTAGAGCTCTTTCCAAAATGAAATATTTAGGCAAGGGGAAACTCTTGCAAGCATAAAACAATATAATGCTATTCTCACCCACAAATACTTTTGAAGAATACTAAATATAAATGCGTGAGCAATTGACACCACAAGTTATACAAATATAAATGAAAACAAAGGTAGATTCCTCTTTAAAATTCAAAATACAAATTTAACTCTAACATATGCAATTTAATGCCACTTGGTTATTTTAGATAGGATGATTAAACAATTCATCCTTAACAATTCTACTCTATTCCCCAACAAATTAAACATTTCTCAATAAACATTATCACAATTTCACAAAAACCTACTATATCACCTTCCACTTTTAAATTAATTAAACATCATTATATAAAAAAAATAGTCCCTTGAAAATATATATATATACATACCAAAATAAACATCACTTTATAAACATGAACAAGGCAAACGAAGAAACATTAACAAGGAACTTGCTCTACTTGAGAGAATACCTTAGATAGAAGACGTCTCAAGGAATGCAATGATCATAAAATAGTGACGCATAGGCTTCATGACAAGCTTATGACATGTTGAGACATGCATGCAAAAGTGTAACGAAAAAACTTAGAAAACGAGTTGTTCCATAAAACGCCTTCTATATTATATTAAATGGATGGGAGTACCACTTCGAATTGTCTACCCAGCATACAAAACTACTATTTGACCGCATTTATTAATTAATTAAAAAAGATACAATGTATTTTTTTATTTTTAATTAATTAATAAATGCGGTCAAATCTTGGTAATGTATGTTGGATAGATATCTCTGTACCACTTCTTCAAATGGTTGCCAATTTTTCTATAATTTTTGGATTCAAGAGGCTAGAATACAAAACTCAAAGCTTAGATCAACAATATTTCATAAATTATTGTCATTTTATGATTTTTCATTAATCTGGTTTTTAGGTCACAAATCAATAAATTTTCAAAAAAAAATCTAGAAATATCTCAAAACTTTAATAGGGATATGTTCTTTATATTTTTATTTTTGAGGTAAAATATTTGACTAAATAATTAGATCTATGTCAACTAGGGTTTTTCATAAATCTACTTTTTTGGACACAAACTACGTAATTTTTTAGAATTTTTTATATTTTTTTAAAGCTCTCATAAATTTAGTAGGGGCTTATTCTTTGCATTTATAATTTTAGGTCCAAACATATTGTAAACTAATTGGATCTGGTTTGACTATGTGAAAAACATTAAAAAAATGAAATTGTAATCTTGTGATGAACATATCTTTTCTTTACATCTATTTGTTGCATCACAACATTATTTCCTCATATTTGCAAGCGTTTTATTATCATTTCTAATATATTTTCTTGCATAAAAATAATTTCTCTAAAAATATCTTTCAAAATACTAATGCATTGTGTGTAGCACCACTTGTCAAAGGTCAAATTATATCTAACTACTAAGATTTTTGTAGATTCGCTTGTCCAAGACTCTTTTTTTTTACTACTATGGGAACACTTATTTTATAAAGGTTAATAAAAACTATTTATTGTGTCTTTGGGTGAATGGTCTGTATTCTCTCCTCTTGTGCCTTTGTGTGATCATGACGATCAAGAACATCACTTACTCTTTTCTTTGATTTTTGTTGTCATCCCAAGGAACCCAATGTGTGCATTCTCTCCCCTTGCACTTTTTTGGATATTTGGTGACAAAAAAAACTTGGATCATTCCTTTTAGGAGGCCTACTTAAGGATTTGACCATCCTAGGGGATGACCTCAACTCTCATGTTCAAGTGGAGTATAAAGAGTGGGAGGTGAATCAAAAGACACCTCTCTTGGAAGTGGAATCTTGTCAATCTAGATTAAGCCTTTACAAACTTTATACCTTGGAGAATTGAAGGTGGAGAGTAGGTTACCCTGTAACAACCCCCATGCTTGTATTTTGTTGTGGTCTTTCCTTGATGGATTTCGATAATTGTATATTTTGTAATTCCTCTATTCATCCCTTCATTATTTTGTATTGACACTTGAGAGGTGTAATTCCGTGACTGTTATGCTGGATTACATGTTTACATGCTTACATGTTTATATGTTGTTATGTTGTTGACATGATTATTGTTCATGCTGGATTTCATGCTTACATGGTTAGATATTATGCTAGATTTCATGCTTATATTTTTATGTATATATCATTGTCTCTGCTTATGTATGATGATGGACAGGAAAAGGATGATGTCATAACACTCGTAATCGAGAGGCTTATGATATTACGACTCTTTTGCCTGATGGTTGATGCTGCTTTAGATATATGATATATGATTCATGCACATGTACTTTAATGTTTGATTGGAGTGATGCAGGTACTGAGTATCGACTCTGCCTAAACTCATAGGCCTGAGCGTACTCTCATTTCCCGATGGTGGTTACTGGAGGTAGTCACAGGCCAAATATCCCCTACCCTAGCCATTGTACCTTGTTAGGGCAGTGTTTTCGTATTGTTGTCTTCCATCCGGTTACCTAACGGTAACGTTCGGAGCACCCTTCTACCATATGTGACTTTCCTGCTTGTCTCTTTGAGGTATTTGGTTTTGGTTTTCATTAATATTTCATGTGTATTTTAATATTGCTTATTTTGTGATTTTAATTAGTTGTTCCTTTTGGGGGAGCTTTAATGCATAATTTTATAAAAATGCTTTATTCTCTTTTTGGATGGTTTTGGGGAAAATATAAAAAGGAAAAAGAGCTTTGTTTGAAGGGGGATTTTTATTTTTGAGGGAGAAAAAAAGAAATTTTTGTTTGCATGGTGAAAGAAACCCTATGATTTGGGTGATTGAGTTGGGAGATTGTGAAGGTTTTCAGAGAAGAATTTGTGGGTAGAAAATTGTTGAAATCAACGCGCCAGTTCTTGCTTGCTGCCTAATTTTGGAACTTGGTCATGGCTTTTTCATTGGGAAATTCTCCATTTCGGTTTTGGGGCAATTTGAGGTAATTTTTTGTTGTTCTTCATTGATGCTTGGCTAGTAAATTTCCTTTCTAATCTGGGTTATTTCTGTCCCATGAAAATTTGAGGAACTCCTTTATGTCTCTTTTTTGTATTGTTTGGAGTTGAATGTTGGACTATTTAAATTGGTTATTGCTGCTCTGTAATGTTTTGTGTGACTGGTTTTTGTAAATCTCCAACAAACATGAATTGGGTTTATGGAAAAAATCTGTTTTTGGGCTCTTTCTTATTTTTCTCTTTTGCCCTATTTTTGTAAGAAAAAACGTGTTTTTCAATTGTTGTTTATTACCTTGTTGATAAAAATGAAAATTAAGGGTGAATTTCATGTAGGAACGCCAAGATATCAACTGGGTCTTTGGCGGATTTGAAATCTAGGCACTTTTATTTTTCTGTGATTTTGCTTGCCTAATTTGGAAAAAAAAACGTTTTTTAGAACAACACTTTATTTTTGGTCCTAAACTCAAAATTCGAAGTTGTATTTCAACTTGAAACACCAAAATTTGAACTGGGTCGGGCTTAGATTCGTAATCCGGGCACTTTGAATTTTTACATGATTTCTATGCCTTCTTTTCATGCTGAATTACAACCATTAAATGTGTCTTTTACAGTAGTGTTAGTTGGTTGTTTTTAATTGGCTTCTTTGATAGAAATTGTGGCCCTTCCTATTATTTCAAGTATTCTTTGGTTTCCTCATTTGGTTAAACGAGATGAGCATATGTCTAGGTAATAGAGTGGTCATATGGAGTGGCTCTCTACGGGCCCGGGGCCCGCAAGTGGCTGCCAGGGGAACTAGTAGCAGAGTTAGAGTAAACAAGTGATAACTAAATAAAATTAATGGGGTAAAACACCAATAAGATAATGAGTCCTTGTGCATGGCCTTGAGCGCTTGTAAAGGCTAAGGATGCACTCAAGAAGGCCCATCCGTCTGCGGGGCGTTGAGTCATCCGTCTGCGGGGCGTTGATTTGGGCATGATTAAGTCTCCTCGTCCCTATGAGAGGTGTACTTGATTCCATGTGGTGCCATCCCTTCTGGCACGCATGATGACACTCCATCTGATATGCACTTTATTATCTAGCCCTTGGTAGACGTGAGTAGTACCCGTCATGATATTAGATGAGCATTTCTTGTGGTGACTTTGATTGTGTGCATTGCCTTCCATGTTGGCTTCGTGATTGATGTGAGTGTTGGCCTTACCTTGCCTTTGTCTTTCTACCTCTGTTTTGGGCCTTGTGACTATCTCCGAGCACAATGGGGTGGCCTCTTTTGAGTCCACATGGTAGGGAGGTGTTGCCACTGCCATTGGGGACTGGTGTACAGGTTATTGGAGCACCAGTTGGAGTCATCCCCTCTTCCATATTTATCTTCAGATGATGTATTTAATTCATGTAAATGCTATTGTATTCAAACTTATTCCTTTATGCTCATTGTACTCACTTGAGAGAGAGAAATCATAAATCTAATGAGAAGATATGTGATGATTATGTTTGGCTTTCGGGTTTTGGTGTTGGTATCAGAATCACGTGTTCTATGATAATTCTTTTATGGCTTCATTCTTATTTCATGTAAAATTAGAGCTTTGGATGTATTATCTTCCTTTATGTATCATGTTGTTAAGTTTCCAGCCCAACACAACCTACTGTAATAATCTGTGTAGTTGCTTCCAAAGTTCCGGAGCAGTGCTGTTAAGGTTCCGGAGCAGCGTTGTAAGTTCCGGAGCAGCATTGAAAGTTCCGAAGCTACGCTGTTAAAGTTCCAGAGCAGCGCTGAAAGTTCCGGAGCAGTGCTGTTAAGGTTCCAGAGCAGCGTTGTTAAGGTTCCAGAGCAGCGTTGAAAGTTCCGGAGCAGCGCTGAAGGTTCTGGAGTAGTGCTATTAAAGTTCTGGAGCAGTGCTGAAAGTTCTGGAGTAGCGCTGTTAAAGTTCTGGAGCAGCGCTGCTAAGGTTTCGAAGCATTTTCCCTAGAGCTATCTTATTTGCTCTTGTCCGGTTTTCTTTGGAGGGTAGATTAATCCTCTCCCTTGGGTTGCATTAGGCCATACTTGGCCTTGTATGTGGTTGTTTTAATGTATTGGAAACTTCTTTTATGTATGTTATCCTTTATATTTTGAATTTTTTTTTTTATCTTGTTCTCTTTTGGCTCTTAACCTTCGAGGTCTTATACTGGGATGTTACATACCCTCTCCTCCCGGTTGTTTGGCATTATTCCCTTTCATATATGGATTTGGCCTCACATACCCTTGAGGTATTTAGAGGACTCCCTAGCAACCTTGTTCATCCTAGTTAAAGATCTTTCAGGTTTTGCTTAGTGTGGTGCAAGGTACAATATCATTCTTGAAGTTACTCACCTTGCATCTCCTTGAGTAGAGATAAAAGCTCTTTGGGCAAGGAATGAGGACCTCCAAAAAAAGGGAAAAGGTGAGGCATTGTGCCATTGAATCCTTATCTATTAACTCTCGAAAGATAAGTGTATTACACTAATCTTGAGCAATTAGCCTTTGGTTGGTGGGTCCACATTAATTCAACATTCCCACTTGAATAATTATAGGCTTGTGCAAGTGCTTGGTGTGTCTTCTTGTGCTAAACCAGTGCATACCTATCTTCCAAATATTCCTCAATCCACTTTGTTTGTTTGTGCATTTTCAAATCTACCTCCTAGTCAAGCAAGAAAAACTTTTAGACTAATCCAATCAATCTCCTAATCTTTTAATCCAAAATCCATTTATCTAGTTCCTCATCTCATCTTAATGATTCCTTTTCATTCTAATCATTTCATCCCTAATCATCTCATCTTAATCATCCTAATCATTCCTATTTATCCTAACCATATCATCTTAAGTCATCCATAATCATTCTAATTATCCCATTAATCATCCTAACCATCCATCTTTCCCTAATCATCACCATTTATCTAATCCACCTAATCCCATCTATCCTAATTATCCTAATCTATCTCAACCCATCCATAATCCATCATTTATGACCCTTTAATTCTAATTTATTTTCATAATCTAATCAAGGTCCTAATCCATATCCTTATCATCCTACATTCATTTATCATCCATAATCCACATAAAAATCTACTTATGTTATCTAATTTTATCATCCATTCTTATCCTAATATCCCATATCCATTATCATCCTTAATATCTACACAAACTTCATCTCATCTTAATCCAATATCCTTATCATCACAATCCCATTCCAAATAAATCCTAATCTAATCCATCTAACCCTCATTCAAAGTCAATCATCCATTATCCATCTATCTATCTCAATCAAACATCCAATCCCTAATCCTTAATAAAAAAAACATCCTTTGAACATTAAAATTTTGTTAAGGGCTCAATCCTCTTTATACCCCATATCCTATCATCATCATTGTAAGACCCCAACCCTATGAGAATCATTTATTGTTATGATTCCCATTAGTGGCTTTCGTTATTATTGGTTAACCTCATGAAAATAGTGAAGTAGATAATCATACCTTGATATAAATCTAGTGACGTGTGTTGTATAAAGTGTAAGATGTGATGTGTGTCACACAAGTCATAAGGATATAATGAAATTTATTTTGTGCATTTAATCAATGCTTTGAGTAGGATTCAAATTATATAAATAATTAGTTAATTATCATAATTCTCACTCCATTAGTCATCATATACTACAATGAAGAAGGAATCTCTTAATGGTATTGGGAAGGAATTCATCATCTATTAGTTTAGAATTGTGGCACTCTTATGTAGGGAAGGAATTCATTTGATAGTGGAAGGATTGCATGATTTGATCATAAGAATTATAATCTCATTTCAAGGTGATCTTTTTCTATGCACATGCATTAGTGAAATTTCTCATTTATGATCATACCTTCATGATTTGATTTTGGAAATAAAACTATGTTAATAGTGTTGATTTATTTGTTGAATGGGTAATTATGTTGTAGCTTTGTCATTCACAATAAAAAGGTTGACTTTATCTTAACACTTGGATAAAATTACCATTGGAAAACATATATCAAATTTATCCAAATATTATTTTGAACATTATTAGTATTATATTATTAGTATTATCTTCTATGTACTCGTAAGGATACCTCTAGAATTAAGTTTGTAAAATTTCTAACATTGAGTGGCAAAATTTGGGTAGTCTTATTTGTACTTGATCGGGTCATTCTCAATCAAGTCATTTTCATCCAAGGGGAGCATGGCAAATATGTGGAGGTATGCAAATTTAAATATTATCATCAGACAAATATGTGGAGGTATGCAAATTTAAATATTATCAACTTGATGATGTACATGTGAATGTTTCATTTTAATTATTAATCTTATGATTAGCTAACAAGTGCCAATGAACGTTAATAATTACGCTGAAGGCGTGTCCTATATGAGCTTTCAAAGCTCATTTTCCCTACAGACGGTTGAAAAGAAATGAGAGACCCTGGTTGACACCCAAAGGAATCTCGGCCGCCCATCACTTTTTGCCATTTTTCGGCTGTTTTTCGCCTTTTTTTCTAATGCCGCTAAGCTCAGACATTTCAAGAAGCGTGAGGGAAGAGACTTCGTCAACGAGTTTGAAAACTCTTTTCGTGGAAGGTGCGCGGTGTTGTGCGGGGTAGAACGTCGTGGGATCAAAGTCCGTAGGCAACTTTCTCTGGTCTATTTCCACCTCCTGCACAACAGTGTAGTACGCGTATTTTTTCCATAGCGGACTACAGATTCTTCGTCTGACAGGATGGTTCATAGTGATGAATTCAAATTAGGGTTTTTAGAAATAGTTTTAGTCTTGTCTTTTAGTTGGCGCAGCTCATTGCTACTCCATACGCTCGAACACTAACCTGTCTGAGGGTGTTTTCGGTAGCTCTAAATATAGAGCCACCATGTCTCCTGTGCCTTCGAATTATGATTACATAATGTAAAGTCAAAATTTTATATTTTTTTGGTTTCAACTAGAACCATACACATTTCAAAGAGCATATAATGGTATTTGACTGGTCTTTTAGAGCTTGGGTGGTATTTTCAGTGCTCTTGCATCAGATAAAGGGTGAGACTTTCCAAACATCATATAAAACGAACTCCCCAGTTTTTGTATAGCTTTTGTTTATGAATGTCATCTAGGAGTTTCTTCAGTTTTGAATTCTTGGCAAAAAAATTGATAGATTCTGGTAGAAGATCATGGAACGAGGATTTTTTCAATTTTCCCTGCCTGTGCAAAAATGGGGGCTTTGGAACAGGGTATGGACATCCATCAAAGCAGAGAGGAATTTTGATAGATGATGTAGTTGCAACTGCCCTGGTGTTTGACAAGATGCCTCATAGAGATGTGGTCTCGTGAACTCACAACTCAGAGAGGAAGGGGAGTGGATGGTGTAAGTGCAGCGCAAGTATTAGAGAAAGCCACAGCGCCAAGAAGGGAAGCGCATAGGTAGCAGGCTGCATATGCAACAAAATGCCAGTTAAAAAAATAAAAATGCACAAATTGAAAGATAACAAGGCTGCGTAGAGAGTAAATGGAGGAGGTGGTAATAAATAGTAGGCAAAATAAGGGGCAACATGAGATGTGAGCGAGCGACATGGAGTAAACCAAAAGGCTACGAAGAGATTCGGGTGGGAGAGACTGAGCAATGGCCGTGGGTTGGACAGAGGGATGCAATTCGTAAACCTAGTGATGCCAGAGGAGGGGTGCTTAATGTGTAAGCAACGAATGCCAGATATAAATGTTGAAACCTTGCTGAACAAAGGTTATAAAGTTTTGCAATCTGAATTTAGTTAGTTTAAATTCAAATTGTTGTTGGACCGTGTAACTGAAATTGTCTGATGATGAATGATCCATAACTCCAAATTTGACTGTGAGTTAAAGTTATGAATTCTTGATTAGTACCAGAGTAGTTTGTTGTTATCCTTGGGCAGAGTGTGGTCTGTTTTGTGAGCAAGTTGTGGTAAACAGAGGATGTAGAGATTTTGTCTTCATCACTTTCAAGCAAATGCAATTGGCAGGTGTAAAGCCAGACTCCACAACTTTTGCCAGTATTCTCCTTTCTTGTGCCAAAGTAGGAGCATTGCAACAGGGTATGGACATCCATCAAACCATAAAGAATAGAAATTTTTTATCGGATGTTGTAGTTGCAACTGCACATGTATGCAAAATGTGTTAGCATAGAAAAGGCATGTGAACTGTTTGAAAAAATGCCCCCAAAGAGATGTCATCTCATGTAATGCATTGATTGCAAGATATGCACAACATGTATTTTGCAAGTATGATCTCAAAATCTTTGAATTAATGAAGCACTTCGGAACCTGTCCTGACATTGTCCTTGTCATTACAAATATCTCTGATCTAAATTCTCTAGATTTGGATACAAATTCTCTATCTTATTCTCTTCGCTAATAATTTCACAAGATACAAAATTAATTTTGAAGGGGTATTTATAAGGCAGGGCAACGTATGAGAGGTTATTCTGTGTCCTCTATAACGAGCATCTCTCCATGCATCCTTCTCAAGGGGACATTGGGGATTGAATTTTATACTAAATTTGTTTTAACAAAAAATTAAAATACCAAATACGAGCAATTACAGATAACAAAATACATGGTAACAAAGCCAAAGTGTCTAGAATATCATAGTTTCTTATTTTATATCTATATACCAAATTCTTCTTCTCAAGAGTTTATTGATCATCCATGGTTTAACTTTCAACGTGCCATCTATTTCGAATAATTACATGATTTCCAAATTGAAAGAAACCTGCTATAGATAAAATTCTAACCAGAAAACACAATGTAATTTGTTTATAGAAGAAATCAACATCTATTAATGCCATTAGTAGAGTATGGTATATAGCTTCCTATTTTTTATTCGAACAAGTGGGATTCAAGACAGAGCAGGTTGCTACAATAGGATTGAAGATAGTAGAATACCCATTTTAAAGTAAAATCAGCGTTTATCAGTAAAGTAGAGCAACCCTGCAGTGACCATTGACAGCTCGACACAATTTGTGCAGAAACTTCAGGTAAGTCGCTTGCCCTCTTTTGTTTGGGCATTCACTTCCTCTTCACATAAATGGTCATGGCTGCCTCGACAAAAAAAAATTCCCAGTTTTTTTATGGTTATGAGCATACTCTAAAACCCTGTTAATATCTTATTTTCAGGCTGCAGCTCACAAAATTAGAGAAGTGCAAGGTCAATACCAACGAGAAAGAGTTTGGAGGAGCGGAAACCAATAGCGGGGGAAGCAACAAAAAACGCTGACAGCACAACACAATTTGGGCAGAATCTTGAGGTAAGAAATTGATTATTCTTACAAGTTTCTCTTACATTCAATTTGCAGTATCCATGTTCCTGAGTATACCAAGTACGGAGGAAACTAAAAAGCCATGAACAAAAAAATGATGGAAAATAATATATGGAATGAAATGTGAAATGGATTTTGTAACTTTGTTCTTTTAATATATTTTTTTGCCAATACGCAAATCGACATTCAAGTTGGAGGAGTAGGTGATCAACATCAATGTTTGCATTTGGCAGTATTTTCAGAACTTCCTATTCTTTATTCAAGCAAGTGGGATTCAAAATAGAGCAAGTCGCTACAATAGGATTGAAGATAGCAGAATACCCATTTTAAAGTAAAATCAGCGTTTATCAAAAAAGTAGAGCACCCCTGCAGAACTGAGTATTTGATATCTTATATTCATTTCAAAAATGACATATATTATTTGTAATCTGCTGTAATATCCCTGTCCTATCAGTTAAATCAGAAGTTCATTTTCTTCAAAATCTACCTATTTTCTATCAGCCATCAACAATTTCTAAGAAAAAAACAGTCATTGGTTTCTATCAGCCATCAACAATTTCTAAGAAAAAAACAGTCATGTACGTTTTATATGCACAACTACACATTTGTTTTTTTTATAGCAGTTTCGATCTTAGTTTTATGTACTGGACCATCAATGATGAATTTTTTTCTTCAAATGCTTCGAATGTCATCAAAGTATGGGTCATTATGGAAGAAAGTTGTCATTTTAATTTTTTTTTTGTATGCATTTGTTTACTACATGAGATCTAATGGTAGATCATTTATGCAATTTTGGATTCACTTACAAGGATTTAAACACAATTGAAACAATCAAATGGGAAAATATAAATTGCACATATCCCAATTTGATAATGCATTTAGTCCAATATATTCAAATTCTAAATAATATTCACATTCCAATTTGATAATGCATTTTGTCATTTTAATGTTATATACCGAGTACAATGATATGATTGCGACCTATGTGGATTACATTTGATACTGGATGATAATAATAATCAAATTCTGACAATTCAACCAAGGTGATGGACTGAATGTATAATGATTAATTATATATTCAAATTAGATCTGTCAAGAATAGAAAGGACCATCATATCATTTGAGTTGCTATTATTTAGGATCCCATTTACTATAGTGCCTTGTCAAATGTAGATTTGAATTTCTTGAAGTAGTGTATCTTATTTGAGAGAATGTGCTTCCCATCTTACCTTATTTATGGCAGTTTCAAACTCAAACTTCAAATGTGAATTTATGAATTTTTATAACAAAGGAAAGAAACATGCAGTTGAATACATAAAACTTATCTTACGGATTTATAAACCAGTCATGATGTTGATATTCTAAAGTTTCCTGTCCACATTCTAAACAGAAGGATATAATTTGCAAAAAATCAGACCAAAAACTCTCCCTAATTGACCTTCCACAACTCTTTGGCGTACCTATTGCACACCAAGGTGCCATTGCTAGTAAGGGAAACAAGAGAACCTTGAGGACCCAAGTCATCCCACTCCACACGGTGGAGTAATGTGTTGTTTTTTCTTTGTATAGTAATATAGAGTTATTAATCTGCTTTACAAGATTGAATGTGGACTTATAATTTCATTTTAAAATTTTATTGTGATGGAGTATAATGTATGCTATGGGGGAAATTAGATCTTCTCAATTTTACCATTGTTTTAAAATGAAATTTTTTCTATTTTAGAGAAAGGGGATTTGTATATGTATTGGAGGGTTGTTGGAAAGAGGGGAGTTTTTTAGTTTCTTTGGTTTTCTATGGAGGGTTTCTTTTGGTCTGGTGCGGGGAGGTTGGAGAAGGAGAATCAATGGGGGATATGGAAGAGGCTAAAGGAGAGAGGAGGGCTAAATTAGCACTCCCACAACCACCCTGTTCATGGTATGAGGTGTTCTTTTTTTGGTACTGCTAAAACTAGTTACTTTATCTCTCTTTTGTGAAATTCATGAGTATCTGTGAGTTCAGATGAGTCAAATGTCAGTGGTTTTGGGTCTTGCTTGAGCACCTTTGCATCTATTATCTGTTTGAATTCTTTTCATTTTATTCTGTTGGGAGGTGTCTCTTGTTAATGTCTCAGTCAATGTCTAAAGTCATATAGAAGGGGTACTTCCCTGTGCATTATAAAGGATCGGTGTAAAATTTTCTGGGTAGGAATGCAACCGTTAGGGTCCTCATAGGCTCTCTTGGCCGGGGGTAATGGTGAGAACCACAAGGGTTTGATGACCCACTAATGGTTGGGTGGAAACTGGCATGCTCTCCCTTTTGTGTTTTCCTTTTCTTTTGTCAATAGGTCTCAAGATCCAGCTGGAGATTCCCCTTTTAAAAGTACTGAAACCTCTAGGTCTCTTTCTGAGAATATGAAATTTTATACAGTAGAAAATATTAGTTTCTTCCTATTGTTGCTAGAATTCTGTGTAAGACAATTCTATTCGTAAGATTGTGTATACCCGAGTGGTCAAGGGTTTTGAGATATTTCTACAATAAGGTGAAAAGTAGCTCTTGGCTTCAAATAAAGATTCTAGAAACCAATGTGTGAATGAATGCCGTGCATAATAAGGCTATCTGTATTGAGTTTCAATATGAAATTGGGGCAAGTGCATCCTTATAAGTATAGCTTATTTGGGTAGACTTCTCCAGTCAAATTGTTATGGGTACTTGTAAAATGACTTATGCATCCTGAAATGGCAATCCGAAGCAATTGTTAACTAGGACAAAATCCTATTTTATTTGGACTGTATTACTATAAGGCTACAACCAATAATATGGTTAATTCAAGAATAAAATTTGGAATCCCTAAGCTCAGACGGAGAACCCCCGCCCTATTAACTTTTCGTAATACTTCTGCTTTCTTTTTTTTTGAAGTCAAACTGTATGGAAAAATGGTATATTGTAGGTGAGGTTAAATACTGGCTACCCAAGACTGCAAACCCCCTTCCCATACCCATCAGTGGTCAAGGATTTTGTTGGGGGCAGGCAAGGGGCGCAAGTGAATTAGAAGGGGTCTGCGACCACCATAATGCAACAACGGGCCTCCCTCCAGGCCCTACCCCTCGATGTTGGTCAAAACTTTACTCAGAAAATTATCCTATGTCCTGACATCAATCAAACAACTCATTATACAAATGAGACTCTCTTAACCAGAAAAGAAACCTGCTACTGCCAGTCTAGTTGTATCGGCCTACAAACTTAATCATTAAAAAAAATAATAATAAAGTATACAATAGCAATACATTGAACAATATCTGAAAAAAAAAAGGGGCAACCCCATGACTATGACAGTGACTATTTCTGTCTGCAGGAGAAAACACGCACCAAAAAAAAAAGAAGCGAAATCAAAGTGTAAAATATAGTTTCTTTTTCTATCTTCTTTCTCAGTCTAGCTTTGCCTGCGACAAAGCCCAGATCGTCCCGGCAGCTGTGAATTCCATCTTCCCTGCTTTAAAACTAAAAAGAAAACAACAAACATATTAGCTGTTGGGTTTCCTTCAAATCGCTACCCTTAAACTCCTCCTTGAAAGGGAACGAAAGGATGAATGGGGTGGCTATGGTGTGCCATGCAAAACTCATTAGTTCACCACCATATGGAATTGAAGAGCAACCCTACTGTTGGCTCGAGCAGGCGGTTTGAAAGATGGGAGGTAAATTTTAGGGCTAGAGTAGCGCCCTTAGCCTGAGAAAAGAATGTGACATCTTCCACGTGTAGGGGGGAAATGGTGCGTTGGAGTTTGAAACGAACGTATGTGGAGAAACATCAGGTAGACATCTAGCCTAGCAAGGGCATGCTAAGATGTATGTAGAAAGAGTGTGCAATACTTGCTTATGAAAATATAAGCAAGTAATAAAGTATACATGTATTGACAAGGCAAATGACTAACAAATCATGCCTATTGTTAACACTTTTAATCTTCCTTTAGAGGATAGATAGGGAGACCCTTGAGCTAACATTTTATCTCTCTAAACTTGGTGAAGTTTTAGTGTTTTAAATTCTAGGATAATAATAACACTAATAATAATAAAAAACGAGTACTTGCATCTAAAGAAAGTTCAAGGGTTGCATTGAGAGAAAATTATATGTATGTTAATATTAGATAGTGAACTGTATGTATGTTAATATTTAGAGAGTATGTGTTGTGCAAGAAATTTTAGTTGCATGTGGTTGGATTAAACAATTAATAATAAATGCTAAATAATGAAGTAAAATTGATTATTTAGTTTTTTTTTTTGCTTAAGGAGATTAAGTATTATCGATTATGAAATATTTGTATACAACTTGAAAAAACATAAAGCAATGTAATGGGTAAAGAAGGATGCCATCAAATTGACAAAAATACTGCAAATTGAAATAGAAGGATCTCATACAGTCATCAAATCAATATTTATGTGGCCTCAAGGTGGTAAGTGAGTTTTTGGAGGCTTTTACCTTATCTGAATATCATGTTTTGTTGAAGTCGCAAGATACACATATATGTTAACCTTAGTTCATAAATTAATATATTAGATTCTTTTTGAGAGCCTTTGTCATACTAAAGTTACCTAATTACTTATATTAAGAAGGTTATAAAACGAACAAATATATATATACGTATGTTAAACCTTATTGTTTATTAACTTGAGGTTACATAAATTAATTTGTGTATAACCACACATTATATTAATATATATGCACATTAGTTCTAGCATGATATAATCCACATTTGAACCCTAGGTATAACACTTGGTAATACAATTGTGTACTCGGTTTGTAGAAGGCATATAGCATCATGGTGAGTTTACTCTCAAAGTTGTTTAAAGTCAATATTAATCTTGTATGTGAGGTAAAATATATAAAATATTATAAACCTGGTTTAATGTCATACTAATGGAATCAAGGGTAATAAGGTTACATAGGTTAGGATGAAAGCTAGTATGTAAAGTATTAAAAATAATTATAGATGAAGAGAAGTCCCTTCCCTTGGCAACATAAAACTATACATCTTGTGAGACATATATCCTTAACAATTTATCAAAGGAATCTTACTTCAAACTATCATCTTGATTTCTCCAAACAGTGTGGTCATTCATTGAAAAGTAGGACAATCCTAATACCCTCGTGGGGAGCTTCTCATGGAACTCAGACTTAGAGAGGGCAATCTAACTATTATGATTTTCCTAATAAGTGGGAGGGCTTGAAAGACGTTAGTGATGGTGACCTAGTGAGTCACAAAAAAAAAAGGGGATTCATGATAGTTCTCCTTTGTTCAAGTGCAAACAACTGAATAAACACTTATTAGAACATAGGTAATGAGGTTGTTTTAAGAAGCCTTAAGGGGTACATAATACCTAATGGTGAAGAACCTTGGAGACGATACTTTAATAGGATTGCAACTTACTGGTAAATTTTGTTAAAAAAAAATCATGCTCTTGTGTGGTCAACTTTGGAGGATAAATTTTTGGGCATTACAATCATCATCAAAATCCTTTAGCCAAGGATCCTAGACCTAATCCACTATCATCCATCTCAAATCCAACTTACGATCCAAAAATCAAAACTTGAAGTTGATCCCATCCTTAACCCAAAATTTCTTAAGAATTTAGTCTATCTTAATTATATTCATCAGATCCCATCAATTCCTACTTAAGAAATTTTCCTATCTTAAGTAGAAATCAATTCCAATCAAATCTTACTTAAGAAAGTATATCTTAACTATAGAGAATCATCCCTTATAAAACTAATCACTTTAGGGTCTTGATATTTGATCCCCAAATATAATCTCATCCTCCATCTTCATCCTTAGGTCCTTTTCTTCTAATCCCTAATCCATTTATAATTCATCATCCCAATTTTCATCCTCATCCGAAATCAATCCCAATCTTTTCTCTTCCAATCAATCCTCTACCATGTCTAACCATTTAATATATCCTCCATCTAATATAATTTCTTCTAATCCCTTCTCATCCATCCCAACACAATCAAACATCATGAACCCATATCCTACCCAATAAGACCCAAAATCACACTCAAGGTCAACCCCAATTACATTGATGATGATGAGGATAGTCTTATTGACCAACCTGAGTGTGATCCATATGATGATAGTGAGATTCACATGGACCACCTTGAAGCCATTGTCAATAGACAACTTTCTACAAGCTTCCACCAATCACCTATCCAAAATCAAATTCTTTTTACCCAAGAAATGAGTAAGATAAAATACCCTATTACACCTCCTCATATATCCATTAGTTCTCCTTCCTCTTTATTTGACAAGAAATCAAACCCCCATCTGAAGTTTCCCTAAAATTCCACCCACATCCTTACCATCCACATCATCCCCATCCACCACTATTTATTTCATTATCACCTACTAATTCGACAATGATAAAGATTCCAAGGTTAGATACCTTCTTAGTATTGGTACCAAACTTTTATCCTCCCCACCTCCCCAAAATCTAATCCATCTCTTATTGCTCATCCTCCATCTTCCTTTGACAAGGGAAACCAAACCCCCATCCAAAGTTGCCCTCAAATCCCGCCCACTACATCCCTATCCACTACTATTGATTTCATCCTCACCTACTACTTCCAAAATGATAAAGAGTCCATGGTTAGATACCTCCTTAGTATTGGTGCCAAACCTCCATCATTCCCACCACAAAATTTCAATCCATCTCCTATTACTCATCATTTATATTCCTTTGAAAAGGGATACCAAACCATCATACAAAGTTATCTTGAAATACCACCATTAGTAAAGGAGCCTAACCCACCAAGCACAAATAAATTTGTGTAATATTCTCATGTCATTCACCCACCTCCATCTCCCATCTCTCCATCTACTCAATCAAAAGAATCTATCCAACCTTCATCCTCTATTACACCATCCATACAAATTCAAACATGCCAAGAACTTGTCCAAATTATACCCATATGTACCCTATCCTATGTCAAGATCATATCCATGAGAACAAACCCTTAGATAAAACACTGCCATTCACTCCATCCAAAAGATATTATGTCGATGATAATCATATATTTGATCAATATTGTGATATCTATGATAATCCAATATTTGATTATGATTTCATTTTTGATGAGGACATCCAAAATAATCCAACCTTTTATTAAGATACTACCATCCAAGATGATCCCCTCCCTTCTCATGATCCCATCCCTTCCACTCTACCTTTTGATCCTTCTCCATCCCCATGATCCTACCCCAAGTCAAGATAAAATATTCCTTCATCTCCATATTATGATCCTAATACTCCACAAGATCCCATCACCCCTATCCAAGCCATCCATAAACCCCACACCTATTAAATGGGTCCCTCTACTTTCATCCAATATGTTTTAATACATGAGAATATAATTCCTTCAATGTCGTATCCACCTTAAAATGGACTCATGTCTTCCTTCTAATCCAATAAGTATCCCTTTGGTAAAAGGATTTGTCAAAATATGCATTATCAAGGCAAAGGGTTAAGCATCCACGAGCAAGGCATCTTAGAATCCATCAAAATCAAAGCAAATCCAAATTATCATGACATTTGCTACGAAGATCAAGATGTCATTACTCCTTCTATCCATCTCAAATCCAAAATCCCTCCATCTAAATCCAAATATCCACATTCCCCATTCTCCAAATCCATCTTGGGCCCTTATATTCCAAATCCCAATCCTTCATCCCTTCCATATATTTTGGGTCCTTATATCCCAAAACCAAATCCTTTATCCCTTCCATCCATTTTGGGTCCCAATATCCCAAAACCAAGTCGTTTACCCATTCCATCAACCGTGGATCCTTACATTTCACCACCTATCACTCCTATTTTAAAATCCCTTCATCCTATTTATCTATCATATCAAATACCCAATCAAGATCAACAAATGCACACATCCTTGAATCCATTCCAACATCCTACATACATTAGCACATCCATAAGACCTTCATATCATTCCTCTTCATGCACTAATCCTATTTCTTTTGGAATTAATTTGGATGCCAAACATAAAATGCATCAAGCTAAAAATCTACATACACCCAAGGATCAACACGTCCGATCAAAAATACATGAAAAAACAAATAAAAAATTGATCCAAAAGAAAAAAGAAAAATCTAAGAGGCCACAAAGGTCCATGAAGAAAAAAAAAAACCACATGGATCCCAAAGAAACTCATAGAAGCAATGTACCTCAAAGAGCAATCTAAATTTGCATCCAAACTTATTAATCCAAAATCTTCCTTCTAATCCTCCATCCAAAATTCTCCCATCTTCCAAATCCATTTTGGGCTCATATGTCCCAAAATACACTATCTTAAGTCCTCCATCTCCTCATTTTGTTTTGGGCCCCTATGTCCCAAAATCCACCCCTCCATCTAATTTAAAATCTACTTCTCATCCACAACTCCACCACCCCTCAAGGTGTGTGTCAATGTTGGTCTTGAAAAATTTCCATCCACTCATCCACAAGCCTTCCATCAAACCATCCATGATCTAATATCTAACCTCCATCATTTCATCCCTCTTATCCATCCTTTTCATGGATCCTTGTCCATATTCATCCCCCTTACCATCATTCTACCAATGTTTATGATCATACATCCAATTGCCATGGTACATTATAGTGCATCTTCAAGGGACACCATCCATGGAACTATACGCTTGAGTCCTTCCTCCATCTCCTTATCATGCATCCACTATCTTGTATATCCACCTATCCATTTCCTTATCCTCATCCTTTTCCATCCATACTATCTTAAAAATAGAAAATTAAAAAAAATACACAAAAAATGAAAAAAATTGAAAAGTAAAGAGAAATCATTCATCTAGTGGTGAAAGCCACTCCTTGTGCACCCTTGGGAAAGTATAATGATGAAAACTTGGTAAATAGGCATCATACGTAATCCCCCATCCTCTTGTAATCTACACTTGGAGGCTAGTTGCATCAATGCTATCATATATATTGCATCATATTCCACACCTTCCATAATCATATCTAGGTCCATCCTCCCTTTCCCACTTTTAATCTTGATAAGTCTAAGTTTAGCATCATAAATTGTCACCCTTGATAGTTTTACACTAGGTTTAGCTCCCCCTCATGTGCCTAGACCCAATTATGTATTTAATTTACCTATTTTATAATAATCTTTGGAAAATCATAAATTGAATTGGGATTAAGGAGTTTATATTTATTTACCAATACTTAAGGCTCCAAAATAGGTTTGGACTAGGGTGCCTAGTGCCCCTATCCAACCTATATTGGCCATAATTCAAATATGTCGGTGTCGATATTTTAACATTTAGAAATCCAAAGTCATTTGTTGGCTATCAATAATTAATTATTGATAAATTAAAGAATTACATATAAATACAAGTATTTTTCATCATTTGAAAGCCTTATAAATTTGGGAAGCAATCTTAGCATTTTGAATTGAGAAATTGAAACCTAATAGGGTTTTGTTTCCCTTGACAAACCTATGTCAAGAGTAGAATCAGAAAAATTATAGCAACATCATTTCAGTCAAGCGTCATGTTAGCAATGCATCATATTTTCATGTGAGTTTGTTTATGTTTCATGTCTATTTGTTTTATGAATACTAACACTTGCAGGACTTTAAATCAAGCATCAATTTCTCCTTGAAAGTGATGAGTACAATGAATTCAACCCATCAAGGAATACGAATTTGAGTGGTGAGTTGTACTATCACTTATTCATCATTTAGCCTCTACCCAACCAAGGGTAAGCTCTCTTTTACACCATCATAGCCGTTGTGGAGGTAGAAATACCAAAATGGTATTTGACTTAGGCAAGCCCCTATACGACACAACCTTTTCCCCTCTTTCTTGTGTGTAGGTCGTAAATCTAAAGTGAAATAGAGAGGATTGAAGACCTAATTGTTCACTCAAAAATTCAAGCCCTACAAGTCAAGAAATTAGGGAAAGTGGATTTTATTAGTGGCAATCAAAGTTTTGAAAGTGATTCTAGAGAGTAAAAACCTACAAAAATGGAGCAATAAGAGTCTCAAACCTAATTATGAGTATCATCTTCTAGGTCTAGGGTACCCAACACCCTTGTCCAATCATCTCAAGCTCAAATTCATATGTTAGGTTTCCTTTGTGTCTACACTCTACTCTTTCAAACACTATTTTTGGTTTCTAGTTTCGTATTTTCCAGAAATCATCTCAGTTTTTTGTATTTTCATAGTTAACCTAGATACATCATTGCATCATCAAGCTAAATAAATTAATAATAAATTAATCATAACACACACACACACACACACACACACCCAAAGGACTGAAACGCCGATCCACCATTTTGGCTCTTCCATTGAGGTTATTGAACAAGACAATTGAGAGGGGGGGTAAATCAGTTGTAGTAAATTTAACCTTTAAAAGCTTTCACCAAAAATCAGATCTATAATCATTCACAAATCCTTTACTCAACTAATATGATTAATCATTAAGTGTAAAAGCTGAAATTGAAAGAACAAAAACCATACACATAATAAAACTAGATTTACGTGGAAAACCCTAATAAGGGGAAAACCATGGTGAGGATTAGCACACAATATAGAGAATATCAAAACCGAATACAAAGACTCATTGCTAGAAAAGCTCACTGCTAAAATATGACTCACTATCTTGAACAAGACTCACTGTCCAGTAAGGGTTAACCACTCGGAAGGCTCACTGCCACATAATTACAAAAGAAGATAGAAGAGATTTGTTAAAAAGAGACAAAAGAAGATAGAAAAGATTTGTTAAAAAGAGAAAAACCACGATGAGAATTAACACACATATAGAGAATATCAAAACCGAATACAAAGACTCACTGCTAAAATATGACTCACTATCTTGAACATGACTCACTGTCCAGTAAGGGTTAACCACTCGTAAGACTCACTGCCACATAATTACAAAAGAAGATAGAAGATATTTGTTAAAAAGAGAAAAAAGTCTTAATGTAATAGATATTTCCACCACAATTCGCTCACACACTTGTAGACATGCTTGAATGATAGAGTACACCTTCAACTCACTGCCTCCAAAAACTTGCCACTTGAATTTCACATTGATCTGCTCAAACTTGTGTCACACACACACTATTTTGTATCTATCTTGCTCTTGCATTCATCCACACCTTTCTCAACCATCCCAACTTCTATTTATACCATCTTCAACTTTGAAACTCATCCAAAGTCAACCACACACCATTTGTATTTATAAATTCAAATTAGGTCGGTGCCAAAACAATCTACAGTGGAATTAGAATGAGAGTAACCCAAACACACATTTAATGAGGACCTAAATAAGTCCCAACATGCCTCAACACGCTTCCATGATCTTAGTAAGTAGTGTTTAACACAAGGTTGGCCAAACTAGTGTAAAAAACATAAGTCAATTAAGCATACTCAACCTCAACATGATCCAATCTTTTCAAATAGCAAAATTAACTTTAACACAACCTCTTCAACTTATCCTAAGATTTGCAAGTCATAAGATTTGAACAAGAAGAAATCAAAGCAACTACATTTCTCTCAAACCTCATCTAGACACATAGAAAAGAACAGTTCACAAATGGTGAACATAACTCACACTGTACAACAATCAAGAAACCCAAAATATGGATATAGTAGCTTCCGAAAATCATGAACAATACCTCAGATCCTTACTAGCATAGCAACACATTCTGGAGAAAAACACAAAGTAAACACTGAATACCTGCAACCTTTCTTTATTACATTTTTCTCAATATCCTTGACATATACAACCAATAACCAACATACATGACATCAATGACAACAACAACCAGTTGACCAGTTAACTAGTTGACATCAATGACAACACCTTCATACTCACAACAATCTCCCCCTTTGTCATTGATGGCAACACATAATGTAAAAAACCATCAAAGACAACACAACAGTTCTGAACACACTTTCTTATGATTTTACTTTCTCCCCCTCAATAGATAATTTTTTTCACATGATACTCTTCTCCCCCTTTGACATCAATGGAAAAGGAAAAAAATATTTAACATTGTTTTCCCCTTTGACATTAAGGACCTTACCAGTACTAAATACTCCCCCTTAGGAGTATACCCAAAAAATTTCCAATGACAACACAAGATACTACCTGCCCCCCCTAAGAGGTAGCCATGAAACATCAGTCCAAAAGAAAGATATATCCATAGATCCACCAGATTGATGCATTTAGTTCAAGAAAGGAGAGGAAATGACCCCTAACTTCTCCCAGAGATACTCAAAAGTATCTTTAGGAAGAGCCTTAGTAAATATGTCAACAATCTGATTTTTTGTAGGCACATACTTAAGCTTTACTTCATTCTCCACAACCTTCTCTCCCAGAAAGTGATACCTGATATATATATGCTTTGTCCTTGAGGGCATTGTTGAATTCGTTGAAATGTTAATTGCACTTGTATTATCACAGAAGATAGAAATGGGATCATCATACATTACTCTGATATCTTTCAATGTATGTTTCATCCATAAGACTTGTGTACAACAAGATGTAGGAGCAATATACTCAACTTCTACAGTGGATAAGGAAACTGAATCTTGCTTTTTACTCAACCATGACACCAATCTGCAACCAAGAAAGAATGCACCACCACTTTTACTTTTTTTGTCATCAACACAACCTGCTCGATCTGCATCTATATAAGCACTTAGTGTAAAATTAGTATCCCTAGGATACCACGAGCCATAATTTGGAGTACCATTCAAGTATCTGAATATCCTCTTAACAACATGTGTTTCTTTAGGATCTTCTTGAAATCTAGCCATAAGACAAACTTAATATTCGGTCTAGTAGCAGTTAAATACAATAGTCCTCCAATCATAGATTTGTACTTGCTCTAATCAGCCTTAGGTGAATCATCATCTTTTCTCAATTTACAACCAGTCATCGTACGAGTGCATACCAATTTGGAACCATCCATTCCAAACTTCTTCAACATCTCTTTTAAATATTTTGACTATGAAATAAAAATCCATTTATCTGTTTGATTGATTTGCAACCCAAGAAAGAAATTCATCTCACCAAACATAGACATCTCAAACTCTTTTTTGCATTTTTTCAACGAACATTTTGAACATTGTTTCATTTCCTCCAAAGATAATACCATCAACATATACAACTACTATCAAGATCTTGTCATTTTCAATTTTGAAATACAAATTACTATCTACCGTACTTTTATTGAAACCTTATTGAATCAAATATTTGTCCAACCTTGCATATCAAGCTCTAGGAGCTTGCTTTAATCCATATAAAACATTTTTCAATCTACATACCATATCTAGTTGATCTGACAACTGAAATCCTTTCGGTTGTTCCATGTACACTTCTTCCAATTCACCATTCAAAAATGCAGGCTTTACATCCATCTAATAAAATTTAGAATCTTTATGTGCAACAAATGCCAAAAACATTCTGATCACTTCCATCCTTGCCACCAAAGCAAAGGTCTCTTGAAGGTCTATACCTTCTACTTGTGAGTATCCCTTACACACAAACTTTGTTTTATTTCTGACCACTTCTCCATTCTCATTCAACTTATTTTTGAATACCCATTTTGATCCAATTATGTTTTTATCTACCGGTCTAGGGACCAATTCCCAAGTTTGATTCTTCTCATTCTGCATAAGTTCTTTTATAGCTTTCATCCAATGCTCATCTTTACATGCTTCACTTACTGTCTTCGGTTCAACTTCAGAAAGTAACCACAAATTTATTTCACCAATAGCAACAACTTTACTTCTTGTCAATACTCCTTTCCTTTTATCTCCACTGATTTGATTATTTGAATGATTATTTTGCACATATTTAGGTGTCTTTTGGGACACCACCAGAGCTTCTTCTTCTTTATTTTGCTTTTCTCGTTCTTCCACAACTTCTCCAACTTCTATGCAATCAGGTTCATCCAATACATATCCATCAATTTCAATTGAATTCTTCAATGCTTCATCCACCTTGACATTTGTACTCTCTATGATCTTTCTTAGTATTTTATTGAAAGAGATCTGTAAGGTTTGCTTTTAGTAGAGTATCCAAGGAAGATACCTTCATCACATCTAGCATCAAACTTCCCTGAATTTTCTTCATCTCTTTCCATATAACATTTGCTTCCAAATACCTTAAAATACTTGACAGTAGGAATTCTTCCACACCATAGCTCATAGGGGGTCTTAGTACTATTAGCTTTTGCTTGAACTCAATTGAACACATAAACATAAGTATGAATAGCTTCTCTTCAGTAAGCTTTCGATAGACCTGCTTCTGTAATCATTGATCTAGTAACTTCTTGAATTGTTATGTTTTTCCTTTTAACAACTCTATTCTGTTGAGGAGTTCTAGGAGCAGACAATTGCCTCTTTATTCCATAAACTTCATAAAACATGTTAAACTCATTGGAGATGAATTCACCACCTCTGTCAGACCTCAAATATTTTATTCTCAAATTTGTTTCATTCTCAACCATAGCCTTAAATGCCTTGAATCTGTTACCTTGTAAACTTCTTACTCTTGTAGGACCGTAAAGATCTGTAAGTAGTCTAGTAGTAGATTGTTCCTTTGACCTAAAACATTTTTTCGCTTGTTTTCCAAATTGGCAATCCTTGCAAATAACATTAACAAGCTTTGTAATCCTCGGTAAATCTCTTAAAGCTTATATTGCATTAATCCTCACCAAGTTATCAAAATCCATATGACACATCCTCTGGTGCCATAATCAATTATCATTAATCTAAAACATAAAACAATGTCCATCAACACTGTTAAGTTGATAAATATTTCCTTCAAACCTTTTTCCTGCAACAATCATTATTCTAGATCCTTTCTTGATTTCACATATAT
Source organism: Sequoia sempervirens (assembly GCA_007258455.2). Taxonomy (NCBI): domain Eukaryota; kingdom Viridiplantae; phylum Streptophyta; class Pinopsida; order Cupressales; family Cupressaceae; genus Sequoia; species Sequoia sempervirens. The sequence goes on from VDFB02373365.1 coordinate 126,554,526, forward strand.
CATCCTCAAATACAAGATTATATCCTTTACTACATATCTTTCCAACACTCAAGAGATTATGCCTTAAATCCTTAACATAGTAGACATCATCAGTATTATGCTTGCCATCAAAATTGAGTGAACCTATTCCACAAATCTTAGCACCAGTATCATCTCCAAACTTAACTAAGCCTCCATCATAATTTTCAAGTTTAACAAACTTACTCTTATCACCGGTCATATGATATGAACAACCACTATCAACAACCCAATAGTTCTTTTCCTATTTAGCATGAAGAGCAGAGATTACAATATCTTCAACTTTCTCTAGTGCACTTTCCTTTACCTATCTTTCAGTATTAGCAGAAGTAGATTCATCTTTTATATCCAAGAACAAGCATTCATTGTCATCAAAATCTCCATAATTAGATTCTTCATAAAAAATACTAGCATCTTCATTCACATAATAGGCTCTCTTAATCGTCTTTCCTTTGTTTTTTGTGTTTAATCTATGTTTATTCTTCTTAGCTCTTTCTAGACATCTCGAAGCATAATGACCTATTCCTCCACAACTAAAGCATTTAAAGGGTAACTTAGCTTCATTCTTATCGGAGCCCTTTTTCATCCTTCTTGCAAAGTTAGCTTCTACTTCATTGAGGTTCTCTTCTTCTGGATCTTCATCTTTTGTAGCCTTGAAAGCAGTTTCTGTTTTGGATCCATTTCTCAAGCTAGGATTTCTAATTTCAAATAATGTTAGTGTACCCAATAACTGGTCTTTAGTATAAGTCTTGTAATCTATAAATTCCTCAATAGTCGATACCTTTTCATTGTATGCATTAGAGAGAGTTTTGAGAATCTTCTTTACAATCCTAGATTAATCTACTATAGCACCAAGTCCTTGCATTCCACCTACCAGTTCATCCACTCTCTATACATAGGATTTAATGTTCTCATCTTCAGACATATGCAAGATTTCAAATTGTGCCTCCAAATTCTATAACTTTGCTTCTTTGACCTTTTCATCTCCTTCATGAATCTTTTCCAATGCCTCCCAAACCTCTTTAGGAGTCTTTAGATTTTGAACTTTAATCAATTTGAAATGTGAAAGACTATTCTTCAGAATGAACTTTGCCTTATTGTTTGCTTCATGCGCCTTGATTTCATCAGATGTACTCAGACCATTAGCAGGAGTGTAGGCAATCTTATAAGCTTTCTCAATATCATATCCACAGTACTCCATATATCCTTCCATATTTATTTTCCAAAGGGCATAATTATTCCCATCGAATTTAGAAAGCTCAATAGTGATCTTCACCATCCTGGACCTTCCTCATTGGTTAAACTCTTCTCCAAGGAACCAAACTCTGATACCAATTGTTGAACAAGACAATTGAGAGGGCGGGTGAATCAATTGTAGCAAATTTAACCTTTAAAAACATTCACCAGAAATTAGATCTATAATCATTCACAAATCCTTTACTTTGCTAATATGATTAATCATTAAGTGTAAAAGCTGAAACTAAAAGAACCAAAACCATACACACAATAACACCAAATTTAGGTGGAAAACCTTAATAAGGGAAAAACCACGATGAGGATTAGCTCACAATATAAAGAATATAAAAATTGAATACAAAGGATCACTGCCAAAAAAACTCATTGCCAAAACAGGACTCACTGTTCGGAACAAGACTTACTGTCCAATAAGGGTTAACCACCCAAAAGACTCACTGCCACATAATTACAAAAGAATACAAAAGAGATTTGTTATAGAGAGCAAACAATCTCAATGTAATAGATATTTCCACCACAACGCTCACACACTTACATACATGCTTGAATGATAGAGTACACCTTCAACTCACTATCTTTGAAAACTCGCCACTTGAATTTCGCATTGATCTGCTCAAACTTGCATCACACTCACTATTTTGCATCTATCTCGCATTTATCTTTCTCTTGCATTCATCCACACATTTCTCAACCATCTCAACTTCTATTTATACCATCTTCAACTTTGAAACTCATCCAAAGTCATCCACACACCATTTGTATTTACAAATTCAAATTAGGTCAGCACCAAAACATTCTACGGTGGAATTAGAATGAGGGCGACCCAAAAACACACTTAATGAGGACCTAAATAAGTCCCAACATGCCTCAACATGTTTCCATGATCTTCGTAAGTAGTGTTTAACACAAGGTTGGCCAAACCGGTGTACAACACATAAGTCAATTAAGTACACTCAACCTCAACACGATCCAGTCTTTCCGAATAACAAAATTAGCTTTAACACGACCTTGTCAACTTATCCTAAGAACCACAAGTCATAAGATTTGAGCAAGAAGAAATCCGAGAGCCAAACACATAAAAAAGCACAGTTCACAACTAGTGAACATAACTCGCATTGTACAACGATCTAGTGTAATGCCCCACCTCGTAACCTAAAGAATGTTGCAATGACTATGATAGTGTAATAATTTTTTTTTTTAAAAGTGTAAACATGGACTTCACTAATGCAAACATTCCCTAAGATACGCGACGACGCACTACATGTAAATCCCATAGATGACAAAGGTAACAAAACATAGCATGTGTTTAATTCTCATAAAGCATACATTCATTAACAAATAAATTACATCATTAAAGAACAAATATGATTCTTTCTTTACATTGCAATTATAATAACATTTACAATACTCATTTCCAAATGAGGTAGGTCATACAAAAGTGTACAATTACATGTTACAAAAGTTCTCCCCGATTACAATTGAGGAGTGATACATGAATAAGGTATCCACTGATACAAATGAGAAATATGAGTAGGTACACATTTCCACCCACGAGCTCTCCAATCAAGAAGTACTCGTCGCCACGAACAAGAATTGGGGACCCAACGGTGTAAGGTGCACGTTCCACCCAACCAAGTGGTACCCGTAGGCCCATCCCCCGTGCTAGGAGATAGTAAAAAGGTTCCTTAGACATAATCTACAAACCCTAGACATAGGAAAAACCATAGACAAAACTATACAAGTACCAACTTAACTTAATGGTTACATTGCTTCCAGAATTGAAGGATCAAATACACTAGGTTCACAAGGATATTGTTATTATAGGTGGAGTGTCATCACAATGTTGCATAGGTTACCCAGGCGAATCTTCCTAGGTTCCGGCCCCCATTTTGGGTTACCCTGGTAAACTCTTACGAAACCCGACCCCACATGCAATCTGTTGCGAAATCAAATATCTTTCATAATGACTAGATATTGATTTTTCCATTCCAAGCCTTCTTGACTCATCCCCAAGTCTAAACTAGCCCTTGAGTCCATGAGTGGGGCTTAATTAATCTAGTTAAAGGTTTTAGACTACCTAATGTGTTGATTTAGTTTTCATTGATTAACTAACTCTACATGAGTTACCCACGCACCACTTTGTGTGTCGGCCCTCATAAAGAACCACTCCCCTAATAATAACACAAGGAAACTAATTCCACTAACTAAGGGTAGACAAGGTGCACATAAACTAACATCAAAAACCAACAATATAACAATAGACATCACAACCTGTTCATAGAACCATGTATCTAATTCAAATGAAACTATGTGCACTACCCTAGTTTGTTCAAAATATGGAATCATCATAAATACAACTCCCTCATGAAGAAACTATGTCTGGAAGACTTATATTCTCAATTAATCCCAATTTGTCCCAACAATCATGATCAAAAGAATACACAACTTTAAATGCAATTCAAACAATTATCTAACACACACTAGGATTTCCTAAATCCAATTGTCATCTCAAGATAATAATGATACTACTTGAACCAAAATATACTATCTTAATACAATTTTATTTACAAATAAATAATACATTAGAATCTATTTGTTTACTATAATTTCTCAATAATAATTAAATAATTATCATCTTTCTCTACAAAACATTTTATTTTAAAAACAATTCATTTCATTCTTCTATTAAAAGAATATACATTTAGAATGTATATATACAATTTTCAATATATTAAAATTAAATATAAAATTTTCCAACTAATATATATATATATATATATATATATAATAAAATTCGTACAAACAAAATTTGTATAAATTAAAATTCGTATAAAATAAAAAATCGAAACTTTAAATCTTTATGAAAGAAAAAAGTTTAGATACACTGGCTGTTTACACAGCCAACCCATATGGGTCGCGGCTGTGTTGGCAACCTGAGTGTTGCCTCCATAGTCGTTGCCCTTCATGGGGCGGCTGTGGGGGTAGCCCCTGCCCCTCCCCCCCAATACTCTTAATAAATTTATTTTATTCTAAATTAAACAAATAAATTAAAATTGCGATTTCCTTCATTCGTTTGACGGATTTTAATCTGTTTTTAAAATTTTTGTGACCAATTTCGCCTGTACGACAATTTCTGATTTTTTTTCATTTTAAACAAAATTTCAGTGAATATTTACATGACTTCAAAGGCATATTTAATATAAATATGCATATATATATATATATATTCAAATATATGTATATATATATATATATATATATATATATATATATATATAAACAATAAACCAGAAAGATTACAGGGGAAGAGCAAAAATTTTAATAAAGAATTTTCTACAGGAGAATTTAATTAAACAAAACAGAGGTTTCAATTTCTCAATTTTGATAGAGGGTTTCTATTTCTGTAACATAAGATTTCATTCACAAACTAAATTCTCAAAAATCTTTTCTACAGAAAATGTTTAGCAAAGTTCTTCCCAGAGGTTTCTGTTTCCTCAAATTTATCAAAGAACTTCATTTATAAATCTACGGAGATTTCTTCTATTTTCTTTTGGGAATTTTCTATTGTTTAACAATAACCTTCTGTGATGCTCTCTGATTTTACTATAAAGTTTTGTTTCGAAGTTTTACACAGAGAGGTAACAATACATAAATATTTTCAACAAAATTTTACCGAGAAGTACAGAAGCTTCAATCAAATTTTCTTCTACAGGCATCCTTTTTATTTTACAAATTTAACAAAACTTCTACAAAATTAAATCTTTATACAATATTTTCAAATCACAATATAACTAAATAAATAACAAAGAACCTGTTTTCCTGTAGCTTGAAGAATTGAAAGTTGAAGAAAAGTTTTTCCTGTTGCGTGCAACTTCCAAAGCCCTTTTCAAATCTCCACTTTCATAAGGATGCAAATTACTGAACCAAAAATAATCCCGAGATCTTCTTCCAGAATTTTAAAATCAAAACCCCAAAAATAAACTAACAATTTTTCTAGCAATTCTCTGTTTCTTTTTTTTCTTTCCCGTGAAGAGCCTTCTTGCCTTTCCCAGTTCTGGCAATATTCTCTTCGAGAAAATCCTCAACAACAATTTGCATTTAATTTTACTAACACACATAGCAAATCAAAAATATCTTCTAACAAACTCACAGATATTTTCTTTTAACAATTATAAAGAATTATTCTATTTTATAGAATTTAAAATTTCAAAAACTAATTTCATTTTCTTTAAACAAATTTAAAATTCTCATTCACACAAAAGCATTTAAACAATATTTAATCTATTCACTCAATAAAAGTATTTTAATCAATTAATTAATTTATTTAATAAAATAACTTGAATCACAATGATTAAATTATCTTATCAAATAAACTAATTTAATTAATTAAATATAATAAGAAGCCTTTATCTACAATATTTAAAATTAATTAAATAAGCACTAATTATAAAGAACATTAATCTAACATTAAATTCACAAAATAAACCTTGCATAACAAATAATCAAGACAAACATAAACGAGACAACCAAACATTCTAGACCTAAATTGACGACATACTGTCACTAGGTTTGAGGCTAGACTAGGAAAAACCTCGTTACTATCTCCTAATCAACATTACCGTTGAGCCTGGACACGCTCAGACCTGTGAAACCAGGTGGAGTCGATGTCATGTACCTGCAATCCTGCAATTAGACATATAACATACATGTATATAATCCATGATTCAAACACACCGTGAAGAGAAAATCGTGGAAATCACAGGGCACTCGCAAGCAAGTGATGCAACTCCGTTCTCCTCACCAATACAATATCACATTGAACTGACAAAATTGATATCAATTAATCTACCATAAACATATATAGCAATATCATCTTAAGTAAACATCTATGCTAACATAAAGCATGTCAGCAATAATCACCACCAAATAGTGTATCATCACATCATAAAATAAATCCACCATCGCTCTACTGTCAGCGATCAGATACATCAAAACAAAGTATCAGGGTCTATCAAAGTGAAACATATTGTCAGTAAACATAAGCAAAATGGAGGGGTATTACATCTAGAAACCCAAAATCTGGATATAACAACTTCTAACAATCATGAACAATACCTCAGGTCCTTACTAGCATAGCATCACATTCTAGAGAAAAATCTGGAGCAAACACTAAATACTTGCAACCTTTCTTTATTACAATTTTCTCAATATCCTCCACATATACAACCAATAACCAACATACATGACATCAATGACAATAGCAACTAGTTGACTAGTTAACCAGTTGACATCAATGAAAACACCTTCATACTTGCAACAGAGGTTAGTAGCCAAGTGGGTGTTGAGACCAATTTTAGTCCTTTTCTTTGTGATGTTGGAAGAAGTGTGATTTAGACCCTAGATCCCTTTTTCCTATTACGTGTTATTACTTATTCACTAAATTACCTTTTTTTTAAAAATGCTTTAATATATATGAATGTGCTTCGTAAATGAATCTTGATGGAAATATGATGAATGAATGTTTGATTTAATTTAATATTTTATAATGATTATGACAATGAAGTATATGATGCATATGAATGTATTATTATCAGCTAACTACTGTTATGATGTACTAAGATGAATGCATGAACAAGTTCAAACCTCCAAAAGAGAGGGGAAGTATCACTCATGAGAAGAACTTGGTCTGGTAACCCTTAATGAGCCTAAATGAGCATATACACACTCACACCTTAGGTGGTCTAAGTTGAGTCAAGTCAGTTTGTGTAAATGGTAAGTGATCATTAGTTTTGTAATTTTTTTGATGATGAGGATGTCATCTAAATAGATAAAGACAACAAAATTGATGAATGCATGGAGGACATCACTCATGAGGCACATAAACATCACAAGAGCGTTAGGTAAAAATCCATAATAATTAATCCATAAAGCTCTTTGTTGACATGGACGTTACACACACCAACATGAATATAAATATTTTCTCAAATGAAAAGAATAACCTATCTATCTTGAAAGAATCACTAAAATTTTTCTGGTTAAAGATGATCTTAGCTATCCCAAGGCTCAAGAATGTTAGATCTTGATGCACTAGGTTCACTGAGGTTTGTTGTGTAAAATTTGTTATTAATCATGAGGGGCCTATTATTTTCTGTCTTAATGATGGTTGTACCAAACTGAGTAACATAAAGGTATAGTAGATTCAACTTGTATTACTCCACAATTTTATGAATACAAATTATTTGTAGGAAATATTTCATGAATTCAAACCATTTCAAGAAATACTTAACATGTAATTAAAGAAAAACATTAAATATCCTAAAATTTTAGGTCTCCCAGTTATTATCCACGTATACAGAGTATGTGTAGGATCATGGGGGTCCAAACTAGGCCCCTAAGTGGCAATGAAAATTTAGAAAAATAGACTTAGACAACTTGACATAAAAGTTTGAATATGTTATTAACACAATTTTAAAAATATGTAAGAACAAAACTTGTGGCAAATTGAATGTAGTTTCTAGGCTACTAGTTTTTTTTGGAAAAAAGGTAAACCTGTTTTGCAAAAAAATGAAATTTCAATGCAGTGGTACTAAATTTTCAGGAAAAAGATAAGAAGTAGGTGTATGTTTGACCACCCTACGTACAAGAAAAAAAAAATAAAAAATTCTGAAACTTTCAATATATGTAGAGGACACATGCCCAGATGTGTCAGATTTATTTTTTTGTAATTTTTTTGCATGTAAATAATTAGTTATGATTTTTTATTAGAACATTTTAGAATTATTAAAACATGTGTGTCTGACCACCATAACTTGGTCAAAAACTTATGAAATTCAATTTTTTTTAATCCTATATTATGCGAAACATAGAATGAGACACATCTTTTAGGTTTGAAAAATGTGAAGTAGTTTGAAAGTTATAAAAGTTTTTCAATCAGCTTATCAATCAAGACTTTAGTCATAGTGTATGTAGAAAAATAATAATAATAATTTATTAAATTCAAAATAAGGCATATCTTATATTGGTGGAAAGTTGACAATTTTTTCTATAAACCCTTTTCATTTCATGAAATTCAGATTAAAAAATGTCATCAGACACAAGGCTGAACTTCAGAAAACTAAGCAAATTTTGTAAACACGTTTTTTGGGTTGACTTTCCAAGATAGGAAATTCCAAACCAAATCCTGGGCCAAATCTCGAGCCTATTGATTTTGTTAGAAAAATGGATATCTATTCAGAACAAATATCTATTATTTATAAACGAATATCCATTTAGAAACATATATCTGTTTAGTAATGAATATTTGTTACCTGTATTATTTATAATACATAATATTTAATATTTTAATATATACTAATATACTAATATATTATATATTATATATTATGTATTTTATTATATTATATATTATTATATTATATATTATATTATATACTATATATAGTATATATATTAAATATTATATAATATATTTAATACATAGTATATATTATATATTTATTGATGTGTGGTCAAATCACAAGAGGGAGGGAGAGACCTGAGAGAGAGATTTAAGAGAGAGAGGGAGCGGGAGGGACTTGAGAGAGAGGGAGAGAGAGAAAGAAAGACCTGACAGGGAGTGATAGACCTGAGAGGGATGAGGGAGAGAGAGAGAGAGACTCTGAGAGGAGGGAGGGAGAGGAGCTGAGAGGAGAGAGGGAGAGAGAGAGACTTGAGAGGGAGAGAGAGAGAGAGACTTGAGAGGGAGGGAGGGAGAGAGCTGAGGAGAGGAGAGAGGGAGGGAGGGAGGGAGAGGGAGAGAGAGAGAGTGGGAGAGACTTGAGAGAGAGACCTGGGAGGGAGGTAGAGAGTGAGACTTGAGAGGGGGAGAGGAAGAGAGAGAGACAAAGAGAGAGACCTGAGAGGGAGGCAGAGTGAGACTTGAGAGGGAGAGAGAGAGAGACTTTAGAGGGAGACAGGGAGAGATGGAGAGAGATGGAGAGAGAGAGAGAGGGAGGGAGATAGAGAAAGACTTGAGAGGGAGAGTGGGAGAGAGAGAGAGAGGGAGAGATAGAGAGGGATAAAGAGAGAGATTTGAGAGGGAGAGACCTGAGAGAGAGAGAGAGAAAGAGAGAAAGAATTGATATAGAGAGGGAGTGGGACGAACCAGAGAGAGAGAGAGAGACTTAAGAGTGAGAGGGAGAGAGAGAAAGAGAGGACCTAAGAGGGAGGGAGAGAGATATTTGAGAGAGAGAGAATGAGAGACCTAAGAGGGAGAGAGATTGGGAGAGAGACTTGAGAGAGAGAGACCCAAGAGAGAGAGGGGTGGGAGCCAGGGAGAGAGGGAGAGAGAGACTTGAGAGAGAGAGGGAGAGGGAGGGACCTGAGAGATAGACCTATGAGGGAGGGGGAGAGAGAGTCTTGAGAGGGAGAGGGAGAGAGGGAGGGAGAGAGAGACTTGAGAGGGAGGGAGAGAGAGACTTGAGAGGGAGAGAGAGAGGGAGTGGGAGGGACTTGAGAGTGAGGGAGAGGGAGAAAGAGAGAAAGCCTAGAGAGAGATAAACCTAAGAGGGAGAGAGAGTGGGAGAGAGACTTAAGAGAGAGAGCCAAGAGAGAGAGGGATAGGAGAGAGGGGTAGAGAGTTATCTAGTTAGGGTGGGAGGGAGAGACCTAATATCTAGAGAGAGACAAGGAGTGGGAGAGACCTAAGAGAGAGGGAGTGGGATGGACCTAAGAGAGGGAGTTATTTGCGCCTGAAGAGATCTCATCCATGCTGCTTATTTTAATGTGAGGTGAAGAATGCGGTTATTGTACTATGCCTATTTATTTTAATGATGCGCAGAAGAGGGCCACAAAGGATGTTGGTAAGATTGCAAGCCTCAATGTCATGCGAACAATTATCAAGCCAATGATTGTAGCTATAACTTATGGCTTCCATGATATATTCACTAGAGAAAGAAGCGTTCTCATCTTTGATTTGGGTGGAGGTACATTCGATGTGTCGGTTCTTTCTGTTCAAAAGGGTAATATTTCCGTCAAGGCCATTAGAGGGGATATGCATTTGGGAGGTTAGGATTTTCATAACAGAATGCTTAATTAGTGTGTTCAAAAGTTCAATACAAAATACAAGTTGGATATCAGTTGTAGTGCCATAGCTAGAGAGGGAGAGAGTATAAGATATATAATATATAGTGTATATAATATATAATATATTATTTATATACTATATAATATAAAATATATATTATATAATATAGTATATAGTATATATATTAAATAATACTATATATAATATATTATATAATATATCATAATATATAATATAATATATTGTGATATATTAATATATAATACATTTATTAACATTAATAATATATAATATTGGTTTTGTGTTATTTGGTTTATAAAAATTGAACGATAATGGATATCCGTTTGTAACGGATATCCGTTATTTATTGTATAAGTATGCATACATATTAATATATAGTATAAATTATATACTATATAATATATACCTTAATAATAATAATATTAATATATATAATAATATTAATTTAATATATTAATATACATTAATATATTTATATAAATATATTAATATATTAATATATAAATTAAAAGGGGGGAGAGAGAGAGGGACTTGAGAGAGAGAGAGAGAGCGGGGGGAGAGAGAAAGACCTAAGAGGGAGAGAAAGGAAGACTTGACAGATAGAGGTAGAGAGAGAAAGACCCAGAGAGAGAGAGAGAGAGAGAGAGAGAGAGAGAGAGAGAGAGAGAGAGAGAGAGGGGGGGAGAGATGGAGAGACTTGAGAGAGAGAGGGAGAGAGACCTGAGAGGGGGAGAGGGAGAGGGAGAGGTATTAATATATAATAAAATTTATATACTATACAATATATTAATTTAATATATACCTTAATAATATTTATATATAATATTATATAAATATATATAATAAACTAATTTAGTATATTAATACATAATAAATATATATATCATAACATATAATATATTTTTCATATATAATATAAAATATATCACAATATAATATATTAATAGTATTATGTTAATAATAATTCCTAAAACTAAAGCAAATAGATATCTGTTTCATTTGCTATAGGTTAAAAAGATAGAAGCATGAGCAGCGATAGGTATATCAAGTGCAAAACATAACAGATATCTATTCAAAAGGGATATCTGTTTGTAATGAATATTCATTTTGAAATGAATATTCGTTTACTGAGTTATAGAAAAAATAAAAATGGGATCATTTTGAGCATTCCAATGGTCCCCACATTCCTTTTGTCGTTGAAATCTCGTGCTTTCTATCTATATCAGAAAAAATCTAGCTTTTGGGAGATTCTTTTACACTTTATTAACAATTACAATCATTTGTGTGTGTTTTTTTGTTTGTGTAATGGGGAGTAGTAGTCACTGCAAGAGAAAAGGAAAGAGGTAACTAACAACAAATCAAATTGAAGCATATAGAGTAAAAGATAGAGAAAGTCATAGGAAAAGAAGACAAGGTATGAAAAATATTCAAGTTGAAGCTTCTTTTGCACCATTAAATGTTAATTCAAGTGAGGATGAAATAGAATTTGAAAATATTGAACATCATATTGAAATTGAAAATGAAAATGTTGTTGAAAATGTTATTGAAAATGAAACTGTTGTTGAAAATAAAATTGTTATTGAATTTTTTTGAAAATATTGAAATATTGAGAATGAAAATGTTAATAACATTGAACTTGAAAATGAAAAATGTTGGAATTGTTATTGAAAATGTTGAAAATGAACCTTATATAACACCTAATTACATGAGAACCCCTAAATGGTTGCTTGAAATAGATGAGAACATAATAGATAATCTTCAAGGGAAAATGTCACAATGAACGGTTTGTTTGGGGGCTACCAATATGTTCAATGAATACTTTTCTGATAAGACATTAACTGAATAATGTCAAATTTTTGTGCAATTGCTTAAGCCTTACAAAATCAGACCATTATTAAGAAAATTGAAGATTCGTGTCACCAAAAAAATTTAAAAAATAGTATTGTTATAAAAAATATTTTTAATACTCTAACATGATCCCGTGACCTCAGATGGAGAGTTTGTAAGTCTCACAATTTCTGAGTAATATCCCGTCAAAGATTGCAACCTTTTTGCACTTTGGACTTTTAAGAGATCGAGTCGGTTGAATGTAGCTCAGAGTGATTCGACGTGTTTGGGTGCGAAAGAGGAACATGCATAGTGTAAACATACCCATACAGATGTGTTGGAATAGTTGGTTTGGTCGTACAAGTTGCAAAACAAAAGTTGCACCACTTTGCAACTTTACAGTGCTTGCATTTGACAACTTTTTCCTCAACTGAAAACTCATCACCACAGGAAAAACCTTTCGAGATAGCAAAAATTGAGAGAGGTTATTGTAGAGGGTCCTAATGTGATCTTGTAGCCTCAAATGGAGAGTTTGTAAACATCACAGTTTTCAAGTAATAGTCTGTCAAAGATTGCTACCTTTTTGCACTTTGGACTCTTAAGGGATATCACTAGTCCAATGTAGCTCGAACTGTTTCAACATGTTTGGGTTCAAAACAGAACTATGCTAGCCTAAACATACCCATCCAGATGCATTAGAACTATTTTTAGAGTAGACTAACCTCCTTTTTATTGATGATAAAATCTTCTTCTTATCTTTTCATTCCTTTTCTAAGTGGTTAATTTTGGTTTTCAATTGTTTTGCATCAATTTCAACACTTATGACAATAAGATCCCTTTGTTTGATAGATTTTTCAATGTTTAGGACAACAAATTCATTGTTCAAATACACCTTAAGCATCATCTCTCACTCTCTTTTCCTTACAAATTCTTACCAAATACAAAACCTCAATTGCATTAGGTTGAATGGCATATATGACAACAATTGTGATATAGCAAGTTTGGTGTGGGTCAAGGTTGATTGACATATATGACAATATCATATGAGTGTTATTGCTTTTGTGCGAAGTGTGCATTATGAATAGTGTGCATCAAGCCCATATGGTATGTCTAGTTTTCTTATTCATGCATTATGGTTAGCAACATTAATTATTGTGCATTATGATAATACAAATTGCATGTGGAAGGTCAAATAAAATGCATGCCATGGAGTTTTATTTGGTTTGTTTAATGGTTGTATCACACTCATTTGGTTTGTTTAATGGTTCCATCATGGTTGAGTGATGTCTTAATTGATCATGATTATTGTATATATTTTCACATGAATAATCTAATGAACATGTATCTTGTTCAATTGTAAGGACTTTGTTTGAAGGTTGCATCAAACCCCTATGGTTGAAAGATAGTGATTCTTATTCATGATGATTTTATACCTTTTACATGTTATTAAGCTTGAATGAACATTGAGTAACATTGATTTTTATCAAGATGATTATATTACTTTTGAATGAACACTGTAATGACATATATTTCATTAAGTTGTATCCATTTGTTTGAAGTTTTTAATCAATCAAAATAATCAATGCCATAAGACTGTCATAAGCTGCTTTTTTCATCTTTTTTGCCTTGTCTATGAGACCACAATTATTTGAGGCATATTTTCAAATAGTTCTCAACAAATATTACACAGTGCTTCTCATACCATTTTTCATTAATTTTAACTTCTTTTGAAATAAAAATCAGTTGCCCACTTCATTATAAGAGTTCAAAAAACAAAATAATGTCAAATGTAAATTCATTCAAGAGAGCTTGAAATCATGCGTATTCTCAAATTGAGTGTTTGATAAAAATGCTTTGGTAGACATGTATGAAGAATGTGGTACAATAGAAAAGACAGTGAATTGTTTGAAAAAACTCCTAAAAGAAATGGGGTCTCATGGAATGCAATGTATGTGAACCTTAATATGAATGAACTCTAACATAGATGGATTACCAATTGTAATTCATAAGTTCTATTTTCCAATTTTGTTAATCTATAACATGCTATTGATCATAACTTTAAACCATTCTAAGATAACTATACATTCTATTTTGAAGATTCAAAATAGAAATGTAACGATACAAAAACTCACTTATCGATTATAACCCTTAATTTCCAAATTAAGTTAGTAAAATAACATAGTTATAAAATGGTGCGGAAATAGAGGATTAATTAAATTACTTCATCACTAAATTCAAATGGAGTTACACACGTAAATGAATCGAAGTATATTTAAACAAGGTGGTGTCTTCATTAGATTTAGCCATGTAGGCTTACACATGAATTATCATCACACCAATACATGTAAATTCAAATAATGTAATTCAAATTAAGGAGATAACAAGATCATAAATGCATCCATAAAGAAACCATAACACAGAGAGTTTCATGAGTGGAAAACCCTCAAAGGGATGAAAAACCACTCGTCAAAGTGCCTTACTGGCTTAATGAAATACCTCACGGGCAAAGCCTTACTGGCCACAAATTCACAATGGTTATAAGGTGCCTTACTAACAATGATCATATTGTCACACTGACATGACCATTTCAATTTCATTACACATTTAGCATGAAGTAATTTAGCTACAGAGGATTACACAGATCCTCTACACAGTAGGTTATCTTCTTAACACTTCCACATTTCATGTGGACTAATATTTATAAGAACTTGACTCATAACATACAAATAGCCCTTTATCCTAGTTGTAGTTACAAGATACTTTTTCTAGTTTCGCCAATGCATCATCCTTGCACATGAATTTATGATGGTGTCAACTCTATCATGAATCTTTCCAAATATTTGCAAAAGAGACAATTCTTCCTCCAATAACCTTTCAATCATCACATAAGTATATAGAAAGTCATAAGCCAATCACATAAGGCTTTAAGAAAGTAATCCTAGCCCTTCCAAATTACATATATAAGCTATTGAAAAATAAATAAATGAGTATTCATTATTATATAAACATACATCAAGTTTGACTAAGTGAGGGAGGGAGAGTTCATAATTTCTCCTTACACCATAATGCATGAGATTAACAATTAGGTCATTAGAACAAATCCTTCAATTCCAAATTATGTATAAAACCATTTCTTCAATTGTGATAAAATCCCATTACTTGACTCAACTCATGTAATATATTACTTCACACAACGAACAAGATTATTAAATTGCCATATAGTAATACATTTATTAACTTTTATATCTTTGTGTCTATATATATATATAATCTAGTTACTGTATATAATATCAACTACAATGTAACAAACATAATTATGCTTATATGCATAGAGATACTTATATATATATAACACAAATATAAATATATCTATATGTATATGCAACTAATCGAAGGCCAAATAAAATGAGTTGAAAACATTGAATCCCATCTATACTGAACCCATAGGGCCAATATTCTAAGATACAATGCATGACAATCAAACTCAAAGCTTACTAAGTGATCTCAGATTCAAACCTAGCTCTCAAACTACACCACAGTGCATATATATTGCGTAATACACAATGAATATTCATTTAAAGAAAACTGCTAACCTAGCGCATATACAGTGCTTACAAATGTGTGTGTGTGTGTGTGTGTGTGTGTGTATTGTGTAATACACAATGAATATTCATTTGTGTGTGTGTGTGTGTGTGTA
Organism: Sequoia sempervirens; assembly: GCA_007258455.2. Lineage (NCBI taxonomy): Eukaryota > Viridiplantae > Streptophyta > Pinopsida > Cupressales > Cupressaceae > Sequoia > Sequoia sempervirens. The sequence continues at coordinate 126,570,407 of VDFB02373365.1, forward strand.
TATTGCGTAATACACAATGAATATTCATTTAAAGAAAACTGCTAACCTAGCGCATATACAGTGCTTACAAATGTGTGTGTGTGTGTGTGTGTGTGTGTGTGTGTGTGTGCATATATATTGCGTAATACACAATGAATATTCATTTAAAGAAAACTGCTAACCTAGCGCATATACAGTGAATATTCATTTAAAGAAAACTGCTAACCTAGCGCATATACAGTGCTTACAAATGTGTGTGTGTGTGTGTGTGTGTGTGTGTGCATATATATTGCGTAATACACAATGAATATTCATTTAAAGAAAACTGCTAACCTAGCGCATATACAGTGCTTACATGTGTGTGTGTGTGTGTGTGTGTGTGTGTGTGTGTGCATATATATTGCGTAATACACAATGAATATTCATTTAAAGAAAACTGCTAACCTAGCGCATATACAGTGCTTACAAATGTGTGTGTGTGTGTGTGCATATATATTGCGTAATACACAATGAATATTCATTTAAAGAAAACTGCTAACCTAGCGCATATACAGTGAATATTCATTTAAAGAAAACTGCTAACCTAGCGCATATACAGTGCTTACAAATGTGTGTGTGTGTGTGTGTGTGCATATATATTGCGTAATACACAATGAATATTCATTTAAAGAAAACTGCTAACCTAGTGCATATACAGTGCTTACAAGTGTAAGTGTGTGTGTGTGTGTGAGAGAGAGATTTTAAAGAAGAATAGACATCAGTTAAATACGAAAAACAAAACTAAAGAAGGCACATATACAGTGCGCACCAAGAATTACAGAGCTAAAGAAGGCACATATACAGTGCGCACCAAGAATTACAGAGCATAGGTTATAATGCACAAGGAGGAAAGCGAACATAAGAAGTATCAAATTATTTAGTGCTTAATGCTAAGTCCAGTAAACCAAATCCCTACCAAATAGGCTTCCAAAATAAATCAAAGGATCTCAATAACCAAGACTGCAGCACCGAGGGGAATAATCCACAATTACATATTAAAGAATTCCATCATTAACAAAACCATCAACAAGAAATCAATACAAAATCAATGTCAAATATAAGGAGCGACAGGTGTAAATCCAAATACCATAATCATTCCCAACAATTCACTTGATTGCCCTAAACAAAGGTCCCTTGATGTACTTCTAAATAAAATTATACTTCGAAACAAAACTTGAGATTCAAAAGTTCATAATAGGATTCTAACACATTATATGGGAAATTGCATACCTTAACTTTGTTGGCTAAAGGATTGCAAGAGGAACGTTACCTACAGTGCCATTCTCATCAACAGTACGTTTTTTCCCTTTGAAGTGTTGAGGGTGAAACTTCTTTGTTGTAATCCCACGTCTAGCGTAACATAAAATTTGAGGACGCTGGTGTACTGTTCCTAATAATGTTCTTTTACAATCTTGCCACTGTTATGTTTCATAACGTGTTCGAGCTAAATATAAAAAAAATTGGGTGTCAACGTCGAAAAATAATCTCCTCAAACAATTTGATACATATTTACTGCAAACGCAGACGGCCTTTGTGCAAGGTAAACATGTGCTACACTCGAACCATTTCCCCCTTAAATCGACATACACAAGACAATTGATCCTCATCAGGACATCAACTTGGGTAGTGGCTTATTATTTCATTAGGGTGGACTATTATGTTGGGGTAGCAATTGATTTGGAGGTCATGTTGGCTATTATTTATTCTTTGTGCAGTTATACCTTTTTGTCTAGGCTGGAAAACCATTGCTCTTTCACCTCCCGAGCAGGTGTTAGAGTGTTTTGAATGTCATGGCAATTGTACGCATGATAGTTACCACCATGCCGACTGTCCAACTTCTAGAGTTGGAACAACAAAAGGAAATCCAAGTGTCAGTGACAGAGAAAGATAACAAACCAAGAGAAAAACAACTAACTTACTGATCAGAAGAGGTAAACGACTGGATAGCTCAAGAGAAATTGTCTTATCAATTTAAAAAGAATAGAGACGTTGCAAAGATTTGTTGTTCAAGACAAAATAAAAACAGAGATAAAGGAGATTATATAGCTAGGATAGCTCCCCGTAAGCCATTATTGGGATAACTTATCTCTTATAACAACATAGGAAATAGCGACGGAATGCAAATCACATACCCTTAAATCTTTTTGCCCAATTGGATTTTATCTAGAGGAACCTTGGTGTCGTGTGATTTGTGTTGTGTTTTATTATTGTATATTCCTTCTGTTATTTCAAATGTTATTGTTGTTTTAAGTTATTTATTGGTAAAGCAGCCATAAAGAGAATAGTAGGAGCAATTTAGTCTTAGATATCCATTGCTAGTATATCATTAAGTAACCTTACGAGTTTGATCCTATCGAACTTGTAGATTACTATTAATTAGACTTTTTTCTATCACAAAATACGCATGCTTCAATCATTTAAGCTAATGAACAAGATAAGACAATTTATTTATATTGCTTCTTGAGAAAAACATCAGGTGTTGATGGAATAGGAGCAAAACACACCTTTATTTTCACCTGAAGATGTGCTAAACAATCTCACAAGCTTCCGTTCTTGTCTGAAGCAGACGTTCCGCACCTAAACCTAAGTGTGTGAGATTGACAAGTAGCCTAGACAACAATTGAATTTATGCCTGGGTCTACTTCCCAAAATCTCCGTAGCCCTTTCTATTATCCCAATGCCAACCATTTATCCTACTAATGCAGTCTCTTGTGACAAATTGTTTATTTCTTCTGATGCAGATTGTACAAACTCCTTTTTATCACCTACAAGATTCAAAAGTGAGATCAATAGAGTCTCGAAATGACTAGCCAGAATCTTAAGTTCCCCCCTTCAAAACCAATCCATCCTTGGACCATATCCAGGGCTTTCCACCCTTTTTTTCAGGAACGACCTTTTTCTCATAAATAACTACAATGGCGTGTTTTATTCACCTTCCCCCAAAAGCATGTGTCTATAGCCTATAAATAGGCTCCATTTTAAATGGACTCAAACCATTTTAATTCAGTTGCCAGGAGGAATAAAAAAATTCTCACATCGCCCTACAATGCCTCCAGCCAAAGAGAAAGAAATGGTTTATGCTGTCTTTGTTTTAGAATAACCTATAAATTTCACCACTTACCTTTCCCTTGTGCCTTATGCAAATGTAAAAGTAAATGCAAAAGTAAATGTTATTTTATTTATTTAATTTACTTACAAAACTATTATTGGATATATATATAATATACTTCTAATATTATTGTATATTTATAATAAACCATACAATTTCCTATATCTATATTCAACATAATTTTTAAAAATTTATCCTACTTTACACACATTTATCTAAATAATAAATAAATAAAATTTATTTTCCTTCACCCACAATTTTAATAAAATTAATATGTAAATAATTAAATCTACTTTTATTCCAATTAGAACATATTAATATCTAGTTAACAATTTAATTAAATAGCAACTATAAAGCAATTTATCGACATAATTTATTTATGTAACAATAATTGTAATTTTTATACCAACTAGGTTCTTGTGCATGTAAATTCCTTTCACCACAAGTCGCCTCTAGTCCTGTTACGCACATAGGTCAAAGTTTGGTCAATGATCATTAAAATAGTATTATAAATTTCCTATTGAAAATAGGGGTCGTGACAAAAGACATGCACATGAGGAATAAATTAGATCGAATATCAATTCTTATATATCAAAATGTAGAATAATTGTGTTTGTGCATATACAAATTTGGCATATATGCCTACTTAGAACAAGTTTTACAAATTGTGGCATATATTGTTGTGATGCTTCTACACTAGATGGGCTCATGGTAGATGAAGCAGCTAAGATGGTTTTCTATATAAAAAATGATAAGAATGTAACACAATTTAAATGCACATGCACATATAATCATAGTGTCGAGAATATAAAAAAATATATACCTGTTGTGTAGCTTCTTCCAATGGGCCAGGCTTAGTCAACATGGCTATAAAAGAACCAGGTTGTTGCATAAAAAGACAAGATTACATTAGACTATCAATCTATGTAGTACATGTATTTAAACATAATAGATTTCAAAAATTAACATCTAAATAACAATTTAAATGATATCGTATACTGAGTCCCTAGGCAAAATGAAATGGCTGATTGTGTAGCCTCCTACACTTGAGAAATTTGGTCCTCTATCAGCAACTGTTAAAGATTCCACCACATAAACATATATTAGTACAAATATCTCTTATAAAATATGAAAGAATTTAGATAAAACACACTATGAAATTACTTTAAGTCTTACCAGTGCTCCCACATCGTCCTTGGTAGCTAATGTCTCTCCTGGAAATGGTCCACGCCATGCTCTTTCAACTCCTACATCTGACATATCCTAGACCTCATAGTCAGATGTGTCTATGGGAGCCTTAGTGGACTGTTGAAGAGGACCCAAACATAAATTGTTACACGTCATGCAGTAATGGGGCATACAAACATGTGCAAAAGAGGATGGTGTACCAGTCAGAACTGATGCAATAGGTGCATCACCATCATGCTAGGATGTATCAGGTGCATCACCATCATGCTAAGATGTATGAGGTACATCGCCATCATGATGGGATGCACCGTCATACGGCTGCGCAACATGATGGCTTTGCGTGACCAAATGATCACTTAATGAATGTAAGACAAAAATGCTTTGACTCCCTACATCTAAAGCAATCTCGAGTAAGGTACTGAAGTTGGGGAAGCAATAGGTAGAGCAAGAAGAATTGGGGTGACTTGGTGTGCTCTAGGAGAATCCTATGGCATCCTTTTACCCACACCTTGGAAATCTTGCATGTCAAAGTAATTGACATGCCTCCCTAGGATAAACTCAACATATAATTTTCGAAGAAAATACTGAGGGATGTCAAGATTGTTGTTGGGTGGTTTATTAAAAACCATCCACCAACGTCTCCAAAAATTAGCTAATATTCCTTTATGTGTGCACCATTTAATTGAAAAATTTGGCTTCCACACATTTATGGGTTGTCCTATTTTGGGATTGATGAATAATTGGGCTAATTAGGCTTTGTTAATATCAAGTGCCCTCATGCCATCATATGATAACCCATTGACATAAAATTTCCTTTGTTCCTCTCACCACTGTGCAAACCTATTGTGCTGATTTGCCAAAGTTTCAACATTTGAAATGATTGTTTCTAAAGTGTTTTTCATATCTGATAGCTGAGGGAGTGTATCATAAATTCAACATACATTTCTCAACTGATCTAAATTTCTATGAATAGATTCATGTATTGTTGGCACATTTTGGTTTGGAAACAACGGTCGCAGTGAAGGAGGATTTGGAGGGTTTTCATCTTGAGTGGGGTTAGGTTTTTCATGTTGAGTGGGGTTGGGATCAACCAATCTTAAGCCTGTTAATTGATAATTTTTTTCAAAATTAACAATAATTTTAATGCAATAAAAAACCTATTAAAAATCCTATTTTTGACTATAATTCACAAAAAATGTAAAACTAATATAAATTGAAGAAAAACATTAAAATCCATAAATACATTTGAAATGTGATTGATTTGAGCAAAAAGATTAACCCCCAAACGAATATTTGAGTCATTGAATGCAAAACCCCACGCAGAATGTGGAAGAAATGAGCTCTTGGGTTTTCTGTTTTTGATTTTATAAGAAATGAGCTCTTGGGTTTTCTGTTTTTGATTTTATGGAACAGGAAACGGATATTCGTTTCCTTTATGTACTTTTTTTAATAATTGGTTGGGTTCGAGACCTTATCACTATATACATATGCACTTTTTTTTAATAATTGACGTTTTTTTTCAAAATGTAAGGTAATCATTTATTATTTTATATTATAATATAAAATTATATTATATAATATATTATATATATTATATTATAATGTAATATATATTATAATGTAATATATATTATAATATAATATAATATATATTATTATATAGTATATATTATATTATATATGATATATATGATATTATTTATAATATATATAATATAATATTATATTATAATATATTCTAATATAATATTATATAATTATATCATACTATATTATATTATATACTATATACTATATTATATTATAGTATATTATATAATATTATATTATATTATATATGATATTATATTATAATATATTTAATATTATATAATAATATAATAAATATATTATAATATTATTATATAGTATAATATAATATAATATTATTGTTGGAAATTAGTGTTCACATACTAAGCTAATATTTACGGTGTGGTAAATTATATTATGAGTAATTAGAGCTATGTAACTAAGTTGTTTAATAATAAACAACTTAGATTAATAATAGTAGATGAGTTGTGTGAGTTACAACAACTCACATAGAATAGGTTTGTAGGAGATATTCATGAAGATTAGTTCTCCTTGAATATAGGAACTACCTATCCTATATATGTGTATGTAATTGTGTTATGAGAAATGGGAGATGATATTATTTGAGTGTAAAATTTGCTCATCAAATCTCTGCCCATATTTCTAATATGGTATCAGAGCAGGCATTTGACCTGAGAGGGTAGGTGATGCATTGGCCTCAAAATTTTTGCTATTCTATTAATTGATATCCTGGCATACTAAACATAGATTGAGTCCATCTATCTTGTTGCTCCAAAGCCAATTCATTTGGTGCAGATTATCAAGTCTTATTTTGGCCCGCTGAAAGGCACAACCGACAGAGAGGTCGAGTAGTGGGCAAGGCAGAAGTATTAGGGGAAAATCGGGCTGCAACGTGGGGTCTTCCTCTCTTCCCACGTGAGCCACAATATGCAGATCGCTTGAGGCATAGTGGAGGCGCCAAAGCATGTGATGCAGGTCGATATACATGGATGCTTACACCACAAAGCAGAAATGAGTTCCGTACTTCATTATTCTTCCACTCCAAAGCTCTATAAATAAGAAAATCTGCAAAGTTTATCAAATCCTGAGGCCCAGCTTGCTGCCACTGTGGTGCTCTTGTTAGAAACTGTTCAAAATTTTATTTTGGTTGAGTTACAACCTGTGTGTGTGGGCTCGACATATTGAGCAAGGAAAAATACATGTCTTGGCGTTGAAGGTCTGAGAGCCATTTGATGATTGGTGGAAGGCGTGAAGTTTATGGGAAGGCTGAGCTCCAAAGCACCAACAATGTGCATGAAAGATCCACCTAGAAAAGGCCGTTCAGATACATTCAAAGCAACCTCATCCATAGGGAAGACAAGGCATTGAGGGCTCATAAACTTGTCGGATATAGGCTTATAAACTGTGAAAATTGCAATCAACGTGCACCTCCAGGTCTAGAGTATGGAAGGGATAATAGATTTTAGATTGTTATTAAGTTTTAATGTTTTCATGTGGTTGTAGGTAATTACTAGTATATATATCTTAAATATTAATCCATATAATATTACGTTGAGATATATCATTTTGGAGATCTATTTTATTTATTTCTGATTTTTTTTGAAATACCATTAGGATTATGGTTACCTATTTAATTTTGTAGTTGGGTTTAGAGTTAGGTTCAATATTATATTATTATTATAATTTATTACCTAGTCAATTTAATGTCTAAAAATAAATATTAGTTCTTATAGAGATTTTTTTTGAGTCAAAATCAAGATGTATCATTTTGTTTAGGAATAAGGTCCATTTTTACAAGTCATTAGTGGTATTCTCATCTGTCAAAATTTTAAAATATCAAAAATAATTATTGTAATTGGATGCACTCTTGCTTGTACACGACATCCATTTTGTGGGGGGGCATTCTAAAATTGAACTTCAAAAACCAAATTTGCTAAGTAGCAAAATCGATGGAGGATGAAGGCAACGGAGGAAGGAGGTCAATAAGCAACCTCTTGTTAGTCACCAACAACGAGGCCACACATATGATATGGTGATAAATAAATATGCAATGTGTTTTAATTTTTTTTTCAGCTTTTCAGTTTGGTGTGTGAATGTTGAAAAACGATCATATTGGAGAGCAGATGACTGCAGAGATCCTCTGATTGTGGAGATACTTTGAGTGTCGTACTTCGTTGGAAGATGGTCAACTGGTGATTACGTTTATTGGCAATAATGGCCATGTGCAACAAGATTCAGACAATAGTATGCAGTATGGTATGATTTTCTTTTCAGTATTCCTGTTTGTGTGAATAAATGAAATTTCACATTGTGGGGGGGAATAATAACCAATGTTCCATTCCCATTTCATGCCAAAACGACTAAAGTCAAAGGAAACTTCTAGTGGCAGTGGCAATTGTCTATGTTGTTCGAGATTGAGTGGTAGCAATCGACATCAGTGACTACAATTAAGAACATTGTGTTCTTATGGAATGTAATGTGAAACCATTTCTAGTATGGGTTTTTTAGATTTGTGATATGTATGTTGCTTTCTCTAACTTCCTTGATGTACAAGCATAGTGGCGAACAAAAGTACCAGTGTAATGCAATTCATGGATCTTGAAAGGGTTTGTGGGGGGATCTAGAAAACCACTCGAGGTGGACAGATGGTGGAGGTTCCTGTTCACGTCAAGGTTTGTGGTAAGCCTGTTTAAAAACCATGGGAGGAGAGAGCCTTTCTTTGGATCAAGGTCATGAGTCAGTTGGACATGCCACAGGGATGAGTATACTGCAAATGAAGGGTGTGAGTTCGTACCATGTTCACACTAAGGGGGGGAATGTTGGAAATTAGTGAGCTCACATGGTTAACTAATATTTACGGTGTGGTAAATTATATTATGAGTAATTAGAGCTATGTAACTAAGTTGTTTAATAAACAACTTAGATTAATAATAGTAGATGACTTGTGTGAGTTACAACAACTCACGTAGAATAGGTTTGTAGGAGATATTCATGGAGATTAGTTCTCCTTGAATATAGGAACTACCTATCCTATATATGTGTATGTAATTGTGTTATGAGAAATGGGAGATGATATTATTTGAGTGTAAAATTTGCTCATCAAATCTATTTAATATATTATAATAATTATATAATATTTCATACTATATAATTATTATAATATATTAAATATATTGTTATATAATATAGTATTGTAATATACTATAATATTATTATATATTAAATATATTATTATATAATATTAATTTTTTTAATTTATTTTTAACGAGGGGAATCGGGTGCAGCACGGCCCCCCATATAACCCCCCACCACCGGTAAAATTTTTACCGTGACCAGTAGTGCTGGCGGGACACACCAACCGGTACCACGGGAGTGCCGAAGAGTCGAACCCATGGTGGGTGCCCTGCGACAGGGAACACCTTAACCAACTGGGCTCGGACCGGCGCCCCTTATATAATATTAAATTAAAAAGCATTACAATAATGTATTAAATATCCATGCTATATTAAAATATTATTATAATATATTAAATTAAATAAGTGGTTGGTCTCAGACCCGACCAAATTAAAAAAATTGACGTAAAAATAACAGATATCTGTCCGTTTCGAATGGATATCCATTTTGGTTTGGTTTTTTCTTTGATATCATGTACTTTCTACCTGAGCTTATGAAAAGTCAAAGCGAATTTTCACATTTTTGAGCAAGTTAAAAATGTCTTTTTTTCACATTGCCACTTTTTGGACCCCCATGATCTTGCATAGACCCTACACCCAAAAATGAACTAAATCAAAGGAAACCATTTTATACTTCACCAAATTTCTTTATAGCTATGCATAGAATAATGCAAGAAGTTTAGAGAAAATAAACAATTATTTACCACTGAACAGTGTCAATATGCACCTGAATCCGATGCAACACATTGGATTTTCTGATAGGAATAAACAATCATCTATGTAAGATTCAATATCAAGAAATATCTTTCAAATTAGCTTTGATATTAGAAACTTTTGTGGAATATACAAGGTTTTAGGCTAGAATTGAACAAAAAACATGAAAATAGAGATAAAACTGGTAAAATACCAATCTTATGTCTAACAAGTTCAACAAATTCTGATCCATTAAAATGACTAAGATTTATCCTTTTATAGAATACAAGGCCTTAAAAGAGATTCAAAAGCACATGGTTAAGTAGAACTAAGCCAATCATAGCATAACACTTGGCACAAAAGATAGTTGGCACAAGAAGATATTTGCCCCATTCTTAAAATAAGTCAAAGGAACTTTGACTTTCTTCTTTGCAGCTTAAAGCTTTGAGATCATGGGAAAATGCACTTTAGGTTCACTTGAGTTTTCAAAAATCCTATTGAAACTTTTTTGAAAATTCCTGGCCCCACCACCAAGTGTCGGGTCTAGAAATAAATTTTGCTAGTACACTTCGAGAAAACCTGTTGTTGCACCAATTTACCAAAAAACCCAAGTTTTCATTTCCCTAGTTAGCTGCTACTCCCTCAAAAATTTCTTTTGTAGATTCATCTCCACCCTTTCTGAGTCTATACTCCTCAAAGGTTTCCAACACTTGAGTTATTTCTTCCCTTAAAATATTTTGTGTCATCTTCCAATTGTACTTATGTCATGCATACTCATACATAATCTTCTTTATGGCTTCATTCCTTTGTGACACTCCAGTCTCATATCTCGCCATGTGGTTTTATACCTGATTATTTCATCAAGGATTTCCTAACTTAATGACTGAATAGGGTCACTATTTATCTTTTCAATCCAACCCCTAAACACTTTTACCTCAACATCATTGTGCCCTATTTGGTCTGGTTAGCAACTTTGTTGTATCAACATTTCCACAAGCATCAATTCTTTGTCTGCCATCTTCTCACTCTTCACAACAATATTCTCCAACACCATTATACATTATAGTAGTGTAGATCACTTTCCCATATCAATTACAATCTCCATTTCTTTAGCATCAGAACATCTTCTCCTGTAACCACCTTTTCTTCCATCAACACCTAGGTATCCACCTTGTCAATTACATCTAACCATCACATCTCAATGTCATTTTTCTCCATGCGATCCTTGCATTCCACTAAAAGTATTTTAGACTTGTTGAGCTAGCAGAATGATTCATGAACATGCCAATAGCTTCTCTTATCGTTTCCTCGCCTTGCTACAATTTTTTTTCCATCTAGTCATCAAACACATTTATCTTATGCTTCAATCCCTCAATAGCATCCACTTGTTCTTTAGACATTAGCATCGTATTGGGTGGAACCTTTAATAGTGATTGACTTGGTTAAGCTATGACATTGATGAAATTCTATAATTGAGCAACATGCTCCTTCAATTCTCTTTTCTTTTGTTTATACTTTCTCATCAGAGTAGCAGTTGCCTCTAAATTTATTCTCATTTCTTCTAACTCCTGCTCATGCGAAGAGTGTCTGAAGTTGATTGTTGAAATTTGATAATCCCTAGCCGTTACCTCATGATTATATTTCTCTCCAATGGGCATGACTATTTGTAGAATCTTTCCTCCATCTAATCTCTGCCTAATTGCATTTTTTATTCTTGGTTAGGTTTTAGGCTTTGGGGTTTCTACCTCCTACATTATACTCTTAAAATCCACAGGAACCAATTGTACCTGCACTGGTGGAGCTAATTGTTGAACCATTTAATTGGGTTTGTCTTCACTTGTCATTTCCTCTTCCTGCATCTGTTCTTGCTAGCCCTACTGCCCAAGATTATTGTCTTGTAGCACATGATTTGCATCCCTCTCAATTCCATAATCTTTTTTTACATCACCTGTCAATGGCAAGGATTCTTGATTTATTTAGTCCTATTTTCTTTGTTCTTCTTCCCCGATTCTTGACTCATTAACCCCTTTTTTTTCTTTCTTAGGGTGATCCCACAATACTAGTTTACAATTTTTGGCCATACTGGACACTAAATTGATTTTTTCTAACTAAATCTTCACTTTCGGGCACCTATAGCAGCTAAACTGTGAGGAATTTGAAAAAGATGCAAACTAGTGATTTGTGACATTTTATCTGTAGATTCTAAATATATTTTTTCAAAATTTTTGGAATCAGATTGCACTTCTTTTTCCATCTCCTTCAAAAACTAGTTTTTTCTAGTAAACACCATTTTTAAGGAGTGATGCTCACCGTATACAACATAACTTCTTTTCCATGAAGTATAAAATTTTATTTTTTTCGAATTTAGATTTTGTAACTACGATATCTTGAACCATCGGTTTCATAGTGTTTTATTGAATATTTTTTCCTTAATCAAGTTTCAAAGTCAAACCAATTACAATTGAATTAGGATTGTATACAACATAAATTTTTTGTATGTATTGAAATTCAATTTTTTTGTTGGATCAAGGAATTCAATATCTAGTGCATGATATATATATATATATTTTTTTGATAATCTACTATTTTTCACATGTGCAAAACAAAGACTTGATTTTACGTGAAAAACAGATTCCTGAAATAAAAATAAATATAATAATAAAATTAAATTTATTTAAAATTGTTTTTGGGAAGGCTATAATGGGGAACATCTTTAAAAAACATAAATTTTAAATGAATTCATTTGGTCCCAAAAGGTAATCCAAAAAGTGATTTTTATCAACATCTTGATAGGTGTAAAGGAGACTTCGTTATAGGTATGGTTTAAAACTAGTGGGGTTCTATCCAAGGGGGTTTGATCTAAGGTGGTTCGATCAAACCCTCTTCAATTAAAATCCTTTAAATGAAACTTTTAAAGGCTTAAATCATTATATTTTCTAAAAATATGTGATTTTAGCAAAAATCAAGATCTCCCAGAAATTGTAAACCAGTATTGTGGGATCACCCCTTAGCATGACTTCTTTGACTAATGATCCATGTTTCCCTTAAACAATAGGATTTTCCCTACCTGGTTGTTCTTCATTTGGGGTTTGGGAAAAATCAACATCTTTGCTTGTGTCTGGACCTTCTCCTTGACCATGAGTTTATTCTATAATAGTCTCTCCTTTGACTTCCATTTGTTGAGGTTGATCCTTAACTATACCTATATTGAGTGCTTCTTCATGCACCTCTTCTTCTTCTATTAAGGAAATGGGTGCTTGAGACGTAGCACTAATCTACTTGTCTTGAGGTAGCACATTCTCTATCATTATGGTTTCTCCTTTTGACTTCCCCACTTCTTGAGTGAGTTGACCTATTGTGACCTCCATATCTTCAGCAACACCCGAACACACTTATGTCTCGGGCTACTCCTTAGCAATTGGTTGAACCACTGGAAACTTCCCTAGTTTTTGTTGCCCCTTCATTTATTTTATCATAGCCCATTTTTCCACCTCCCTAAGGGCATGGTCCATAGTTATTATGGGTTCTTTGTCTGATACCAAATGCACTTCTCCCAAGGTATGTCTCATCGTTGTTGTACTTATTAATGGGGGATAAGTAAACATAGCAGCTACTAGTTGGGATGTTGACTTTGTCTGACTATACACATAAATTCATAGCCATTTCCTTTGAGGTCGAGGGCTCTGCTTTAGGTAATGCAGTGGAAGATGATGCCACTACCAATATTCCTAGCATATTTGTAGGAATAGCCAAATTCTCCATGTTAGGATCATCTGCAAGAAGCCAATGAAATACCATGACTTGAGACTGCAGGGATCCTTTCTTTGCTTTCCTCAATGGCTTTGGCTTCTATTATTTTCCTTTTCTTCACCAAATAGTCATCATATCCTAGGTCACTTATTAGCTTCTGCTTCATCTTTCTCCCAAGAGGATATGTGGGTGTTACTCCATCCTCCTTTAGCAACCGTATGTATCTATCTATCCAAATTTGGCTAAACTCAATTATGGGACTGGAGATTTATTATATTGTTCTTATCTCTAGCTGCTCCCAATCAAGGTCTGGAATAGGTTCATTGTAAATATTTTATGATTCACATATGGTACTTTCAACATCACCATTGTCCACTTCCACTTCCTATGGAGCATCATGTGTCCCAAAGGTCACGATTTGGGCTATTGTCAACCTCTAGTAAGACCACTTTCTAGCCTCACATTCATCTTCACAATTGCTAAAAAATTCCTCCAGATGAGGGATATGCATATATTTCTTGTTGATCTACTTAGCCAATATTTTGGATGGGTTGTAATAATTCCTTTTCAGTTTGAATGCTTCCAACCCAAATTACTTTAATTCGCCATCGAATAATTTAGCATTCTTGGTTGGATTGTATCTATAACTTCCTATGATGATGGGAAATTTAACTGGTCCCTTCTTATGAGCTTGAAGGTAGGCCTCATGGGATTGCTCACTTGTCTTGCATATTCCAACAATATCATTTTTTTTATAGGGTATTTTGGCAACATATAGGGATAACCCGAGAACCCTTCTATTCTAATGTAAGAGAAGGTGGGGAACTAAATATACTAGCACCCATTATAATGAATAGCCTCATGTGCTTCAAGAGATATTATATTGGCCTTATCTCCCTCCATCATCTTGACCAATCTCATTGAGAAGGCATCATTTACCCTTCAGTAGTGATTTCGATACTGACTAGTAATGATCTATGGAAAATGTTGATCGACCAACTTCTACCTTGGTTCTTTGTCTAGGATTCCTACTTTTTTAGCCCCTGAATGTTGGCTATTATTACACAAGAGTACATGATGTATAAAGACATGGTAAACCACCATAGGATCTGGAATGATTGAATGTTCTAATTTAATCTATCACTAATAAACTTATCCTAATGAATCCAAATAGGTTTATCCCTCATTCGTCTGATAACCTCATACATCCACAACTCAAATTTACTGGCATCTTTATTACCAACCATCCTACTTAACAAAGTTATCATGTCCTGTATATCCTGAATAAAATTCAACCTCACTATGTTCTTGGGCATTTTGGATATAGCCTTAGTCCTTTCCCAAAACCAGGTTGACAACATGAATTTCTTGTTATGTTCCTCCATATTCATGTATGCCCTAGTTGATTCCTTTATTTCTAGTGTATTCATTGTTTTGAATACTAGAATTCCAAATGTATAGGCAATACCATTTGGGTTAGGCTTGTGTATACTCTTCCTTATTTCAAGATCACCCTCTTGTCTACATTACACTAGTTCATACACTCCAAGACTAATTTTGGGGTGTCCATTGCTAACAGGAACCCTATTTCCAAATGCATCCTAGTAGCGACCATATTTTTAGCACACAGGATGGCATCGAGTCACCAAACCCTTTCCATAAACTCATATTCATTGAGACTCCCCAGATGGGTATTCATTACCAATCCATAAGTGGGAATTGATTGTGATGTGAGGAATTCAAAGTCTTCTTTGGGTTAATTTTTTTGAGAAGTGCTTATGTTTTCACCTATTTCCTGCATGATTAGTATATAGATAATCCGTAAATGAAATAGGGTAAACTCTAGCAATGCATTTTCTACACTTCAACTTCACCAAAATTTGTCACCTAGTATTGATTGTTCATCAAATTTAAGTCATTTCAATAAAAATACATGCAATCTTACTCATATAAAACCAAACAAAGTGTCACTTTTATAGGTACCTAGTGCATGCAAAAGCAATTTGCAGACACCAAGTAAAAGAAGAATACCTAGTTCTCTTAATGGAAACCCCGAGTGGATACAAAATTAAATGTTAACAATTATGTCCTAGTATCCTAGTATTTATCTTTCCTCAACTGCTTCAAATGGTGCTTCGATCCTTGGAATATTTTATAGACGTCTTTCTTTGTGTGTTATGGTGTATTGCAGAAGAAAGAAATTCATTCTAGGTGGTGACAGTTATGTGTTTTTGCAACCTGCCTTAATGAGTTATAATTATTTTGCATTAATTACACTAAAAAGGTACAATTATTATAGGTTAAGGTCTAAATAATGAAACCCTTCATTTTTTCACCTTAATTTAATTCAAAAAGGTGGCGCTAATGTTGACATGGCATGCTTGTAGGCTTTCTTAAACATTGGGTACTAACGACTCGACAACAAATTGTGCCTGGACAAAAAAAGAACCATTTCTTCAATTACACTTGAAACACCCAAAAACTTGCCTTCTAAAAGCAATGTCGGTTTTCCCTCTATTAGATTTTCAAGGGTCGGGTAAACATTTGATATTCACAAGAAGGTACTTGGATGCGGGTTTAAGATAGAGCTAACACAACGTGAACATACTTTGAGCAAAGCATTTCCAATTCATGCTTCTGAGAAGGAAACTCCTACCATTGAGTTAAATGACTTATACATTGATACAATTGGATTGGGAAAAGACTTACCCCAGATAAAAGCATAGCTGTTAAATTGCTTATTGGTACACACTACAACACTTGCAAGACTTGCACTTTACTTAATAAAACATGATGCACGAAAATCGATTACCCTATTCCCACGAGACAATAGGATTTCCCAAAAATTTGAATTCAAAGCATTTTAGCATGGAAGACCATAGTTCAACCAAAGATTAAGCATTAAAGTTGAATGACACCCATTTTACCACTTCCTCCCAAACCAAGCAAAACAAGCAAAAAGAAAAGTAAGAAAAAAGGAGGGGGTCCATATTTTGCGAAGGGCTAAATGGGGCATGTTGTGAGACCACACAACAACTAGCAACCAACAAAGCCAATCTAAATAATAAAGTATGAATTCTGGAAATGATAATAGCATCTCGAGATTTTGCAACCTTCTCAATTATAAGTAGCTAAAATCTTGCCTAGAACCACTTCCACTTTAATCAACATAATAAAATTGGATTTTATTGGGGTTAAGTGTGTGCTCGTGATTTATTTTAATACAAAAAATCCAAAACCTAACAAATAATTGCATCAACCTACATAGTTTGGTATTTCCCTTTTAAGCCAACCTTGGATATTGCTTTGCTACCAGTCAAGCGTCTATAAACTTGACAAGGTTATCTCTATAATTCCCTCCAAACATAGCTCTACTGCCAGTCAGGCATCCATAGCCTCGATAGATATTTAGGTCACCTAAAGGTTTGATTTCTCTTTTGATATATATATACATACATACATATATACATACATACATACATACATACATACATACATACATACATACATATATATATATATATATATATATATATATATATATATATATATATATATATATATATATTTCTTTTAAGCTCTTTTATTCAACTTGTTGGCACTGAAGCTTACTATTAGGTTGGAAATTATAGTGGTAGCAAATGATACCTTTATATTTTTCACTTGATGCAAGTAGTTGCTATTCCCTAAACTTCTGTAAGAATCTTTAGATTTTTGATATTTATATCCCAATGACAGTCTGATAATTTATGTTGATTAAAGTAAATAGACTCCAAGAAAATCCTTGATCACCCATAATTGAACTATTATACCCTTCCAAAATATCATCAAAATTTCTAGAATTCATGTTCTATTAATTGGAAAGCTTTCAAAGGTTGTTATTTATCTAGTTGTAATATCACACTAGAAACCCCAAAAGAGGAAAGATAACAAACCAAAATGAAAATGAAAGCAAGAAACTTATTTAAAAATATACAGCGTGAGCAACAAACCCGAACTAGGCTTGAAAATAATGCTTTAGAAACTGCCCATTGACAGGCAATCGGACATCATCTCTTGTTAGCGTTTTTAGCCTATATGTGTTGTCTCCCAAAATCTCAAAAATTTGATACAACCCAGTCCACAACTTATCAAATTTTCCATGATCACCCTTTCTCTCATGAGCTTTATCCCAACATAAGACTAGATCAAATATTCTAAAGGACTTTACCCTAACTCTTTTATGAAACTAGTGTTTAACTATGGATTGGTGTTTGGAAGAATGATCTATCACCCTTGTTTGTTTTTCTTCTAAGTGCATCAGTTGCAATAATCGTGCTTCTATTTGATCATCCAATCCTATACTGAACAAATTTCCAAGTAGGGATCTTAAGTTTTACAGGCAATATAGGATCTATTCCATAGACTAGGTGATATGGGGAATTTATTAACACAGATTTTACCCTAGTCCTGTCAACCCAAAGGGTGAATTTTAATAGGGAATATATTACATAAGATTCTTTTCTGTTAATTTCCTAATTATTTCCAATAGGTTCTTATTTGTTGACTTTGCTAATCCATTTCCTTGTGGATAATAGTTTGATGAGAACTTCAATATTATACCATACTCAAATGCCCAATTAGAAAAATTCAAAGAGGAAAAGGCAGGGAAATTATTGCATACCAGTGAATATGTTGTCCCAAACTTGGTGATGATATTCTCCTCCAATAACTTGATTACTACTTTTGTAGTACATTGTCTATTGCAGAACACTTCAGTCCACTTGGTACAATGATCAGTAACAATTGGTATGTACCTATGTCCCACTGATGATGGTGTATTTAATCATCCTGATAAATTCTAACCCCCATTATGTAAAGGGGCATAGTTCCATCATTGGATATAGTGGTTGAAAATTAAATCTCCCCTTGTCTGAGGAAGTCTAGAAAATGTAGCAATTCTTTACATGTTAAAACATGTCTTTAAAGATGATTGGTTAGTAATAACCTAATCTCAATATTGAATGTGTTGTGGCCAACGGATCTCCATGAGTTGTTCCAATCTATCATTTGGTTCCTTTAGGACATCATCTTCTTCTTTCCTACTCAAGCACCTCAGATAAATTCCTTTGTGATTTCTTTTGAAAAGGACTCCTCCTTTGATCATAGTTTTGAGCCTTGATCTTGAGGGCTCACCTTTTTGGTCTCTACATACCATTTGGACAATTATTGGTTACTAGGTATGCCAAATATCTGCATATCGTTGATCTTGTGCCCATGTGTCCAATGTATACTATTTACTAGTGATTTGTAGATCTATTTCAATAATGGACTTGACCAGTGCTTTTTTGTAAACTAATTTCATGGGTATAATTTCAGCATCAAACTCTTGTGAAATGGTAACCGATTTGTCTCTCCTCTCTCTGAGCTCACTTTGTGTAGGCAATATTTTGAGTATGAAATCTAGAATGATTGCTTTAACTTGACTCCCCAGGTTATAATGTCTAAATTTCCACACAACTTTGACCAATGCAAAGGCTTGCTTCTCTATGTTCATATACCTTAACCCATCTTGAAAGGAGCACTCATGAACACTACCAATTTTTCTTATCTCATTTCTCCTCTCTAAGTAATATGGTGGCACATGTATGACTAGAAGTAAAGGAATAGATGAAAAATGGCCTAGTGTAATCTAGACTTATCAACACCAATTTCTCCCTTGATTGTTTTAAAGGTGACCTTAGCTTCTGTAATCCACTCGATTTTTTCATCTTTCTTTAACATATTGTTTAATGGTCACACTATTTCTGTAAATCCTATAATGAACTTTCAAACAAAGTTGATTTTTTTAAAATATGATTTTAGTTCCTTCTTGCTTCCAAGTGGTTGTAGCTTCATCAACACACTAATATGGTCTAGATCAATGGAAATACCATTCTCAGATATGATGTGTCCCAAGAGCTTACCTTTGATTACTCCAAAGATGCACTTCATTGGATTTAGGTAAATTCCATATGTTTCACATTTTTATAACACTTTCCTGAGATCATCTATATGATCTCCCTTATTCTTATAAAATACAGTGAGATCATCCATGTATATTATAATGTATTTACTGATTGGATCCTTGAAATTGAAGTCCATCACTCTCTAAAATGTTTCTCCAACATTTATTAAACTAAATGGCATCCTTTTGTAAGAAAACATCCCCCACTTTGTAGTAAAGGAAATTTTCATCCTATCCTCTTTCTCGACCATCACCTGGTCATAGCCTTAAAATCCATCCAAGAAAGACATTTGTGATGCAATAATGATCTATAAAAAAATTTCTAGAGAGGAAAAGGGATAGTTATCTTTCTCGGACACTTGATTAAGGTTGTGGATATCTACACATAGTCATAGGTCTCCATTCTTCTTCTGTACTGGTACCAAATTTGTGACCTAGGTAGAATGCCTTATCGAGAAAATGATTTTGGCTAACAAAAGCTTCTACACTTCCTTCTAAATTAAAGGTTCTATCGAAGTGTTAAATGGCCTTTTCTTTAGTAAAAATAGTGTGGCATCTAGTTTCAATGGGATGGTGTGTGTTATGATGAAAGTATCATAGGCTTCCAAGTCCTCGTAGGTCCAAGAAATGACCTTCCAATAATCCTTAAGATCTTGAGAATGTTTCTACATTCTTCATTAGAACACATCTTGCCTATAAGCACATTCTTCAGATCTCCTTCATTGTTCAGATTGTATGGTTCATAAGTGCCTCTATTAGTTTGAGGAAAAAAAATTTGCCGAGCTATTTGATCTAAATCAAACAATATCTAATTCAATCATCCCCTTTGGGATGGTGTTGTCTTTCAAATTGATCACGCCATCATCTTGGACCTCACATTCAGGCATGCTGACTTCTTCAATTATTTGCACTTCAAAGATACCAGAGTTAGTGATAAATTCCAAAATATGATGATAATCTTTGAATACCTATAAATTAGTGACATTTTTAGGAACTGAGGATAATTGGACCAATTCAACAATAAATCTCTTTAAATCAGAGGTGTCTAATGGTTCTAAGGTACTAGTTGCAGTAGCTAAAGCATCAACTTTCTGATTGAACTTGCGAGGGATATGTGTAATGTTGAATGCATAAAAATCCTCGATTAAGTCCCACACATGATGTCTATAATTGGATAAACATACATACTATTTTCGGACTTGCTTAACAACCAATTCAGAATCCCCAAACACTTTAAGCACTTTAACTTTCTTTTTAATAGCACGTAGTAGGCCATGAATAATGGCTTCATACTCTGCAACGTTATTGGTACACTGGAACTGTAATCTTTACGTGGAAAGGTATGACTTTCCTTGTGGGTTGATTAATTTCAATCCCACTCCAATTCCTTGTTTGGACTTTGATCTAGAAAATCTAAGAGTCCACACTTTCTCATCTATGTTTCTAGGCCTAGGATTTCTTAACATTGGCGAGCTTACCTTGTGTTTTAAGTTTTGTCTCTCAACCAATGTCTCAGCCATTTAGTGTTCAAGATTTTTGATTTGGGCTCACCATTAGTAATATCTTGACAATGTTGGGATTCAACTCTATTTACAACCTCCAGAAACATTGTACAACTAAATTCTAAATGTGCAGAATTATGTGGCTTGCACCACCCTTGTAGTAGTGAATTTGTTATGGGGCAGTTGAGTGTATGGTTCTTATGCACTTCTTTTATCATGAGTTTCTAAAATTTATCCAAGAAACTTTCTTCTTCTTTGGAAGAATCATAATCAGACACAATAAGCACATCAATTTCAGGTGCCAATTGATCTAGTATGTTTAAGTTTCACATGAAAACCTCTTCAATTTTGATCTCCCTAGACCTAATATTGTACACACTTGGTTGAACATTAGTATAGAGAATCTCATTATTTTGATTATATTCAGTAATCATGTGGTTCATGTGTGGTTCCCTTTCTATCCTTATCTGATTCAGGATTCCTCTCCAGGGTAAGGTACTTGACTAATCTCTACTTAACAACATTTTGTATGTATCAAGGATCTCTACCACCTGTATATCAATAAAGTGTTGAACTCTAGGATCTAATGCTAATTGCATATGGATATTAGTCAGCTTTCCCACCACATTTACCTTAGTTTTGTCAAGTTGTGTAACCTTTTTTGAAGAGATTTTTGGTGTCAACCCTAAGTTTTGGCACACAAAAAGTAGCATCACATTTATGGAATCTCTTGAATCAACTAAGCAATTGTGTAAGTTATTTCTAAATATTCTTAATGTTAACAAAAATGGTGGAGAGTTTGTCTTCCCTTTGTACATGGCTACATGAGCATCATGACATAAGTAGTGGTTTTATCTTTTACTTTTAAAGGGACATCTTTGTTCTGTAGTTCTTTGTTGACTAAGCTTTCTTTGGTGAATTCTTCTAGCATGCTTAGGAAATCCATTTTAATCATCGATGTTTTAAGTAATTTAGCCAGTGATAAATTAACCTTCACCTTTTTTTATCTATTCAGATAAATAATTTATCAAGTTATCCTGCTCAACCGTTTCAGTTCTACCATACTTATGTGGATTTAAAACATTATTGTATTGCGGTGTTGCTTTGGGTGGTTCAAGATTGTTATTAGACTTACCATCCGGTGGTGTGTTAAAATTGTTAGACGGTATTGACGTAGTCAATGGTCCTTTACGCTTGTCTCCACTAGTGGTACTTCTTCTCAAGTTGTAACTATGTCCTTTCAAATATTGTTGAAAGGACCGAACCTCATCAGTTCCATCCTTAGGTACATTCTCATCCTAATAGGGAAAAGTGTAAGTTTCTAGCATCATAGATGAATTGTCTTCAGAACAGTAAGTGTTATTGTCGAAGGAATCATGTGAGTCTATCTTTGTGTAGCTATCTAAGACCAACACAGAATCATATCCCACTAGAACCAACTCATTACCTTACGATGGGTGAGAGTCACACTCATCATTATTGTAAGCCATGGCTAAGAAGATATCTAATGCAATTTTAAATAGTGGAAAATCCACCTCTGTGTGAGAACTAGTGTTGTGAATCCTACGCTAGTTATTCAATGTGATTCCAACCATGCTAACTTTTGATGACAACTTATTATCAAAGGAATTCTCATTATCTATGGGTGTTGATATTCCTCCATTATTTGGTCATGTGTTCCAAGGTCTAGGTTGCCTAGGAGCATTATATGTATGATTATGTTGATTCTGGTTGTTACTTTGTGAGTAGAGGTTTTGATTTTTTAGTTGAGTAAATTTCATTGTCAACCTTTAAGTTGAGCAGTTATTTCCTTAATTTATTCATTATCTTCTTGTGCCTTAGCATGTTGACTATCCTATATTTGTATAAGGAATTATCATTAGGATGTATTTCAGTGATTGTAAGGATGAGATGCGACACTAGTGATTAACTATTTCCTTTTTGAAAGAAACTCCCTTTTTGAAAGAAACTCCCTTGTGGATAAGTTCCATTTTGAGCCACTAAAGGTGAAGAATTAGGAATATGAACATTATTATGAGGGATTACATTCATCCCTGGCATGGAATAATTATTCAAAATGTTCCCTATGCCTAGAGATTGACCATTCACTATATGTTTCATTTCATGATTCACACTCCTCGCTTTGGCATAAACTTCAGTCAAGGTTGTAGGCGGATTCAATTTTCTCTTCATGAACATCACTGTCAAAGGATCTACTATAGTATAATAAACAATAAGAGCAACTAAGTCATCTATGACATATGGTGCTTGCAACCTAGAATATTCTTTCTAGAACCTATCATTAAATGTTGTTATATAGGCTCTCCATCAAAACACTTGATTTGAGAAAATTGGTGATATAAAAAGGCATGCTCCATAGGTGTCCTAAACCTAGCTAAGAACTAGTTTTCCATATCTTTCTAGAACCTGACAAAATTATGAGGTAGGTTGATGTACCATTGATGAACTTCATCACTCAAGGTGTAGGGAAACAACCTACACACAACATATTCATGTTGTATTCTAGATCTAAAGCACGTATCTTTCAATATACTCAAGTGTTCCTCAACATATTTGTGAAACTAATATTTCATACACAGCTTCTCCAGATTTTTTGGGAGGTCATGATATATTTTGAATTGGATGGGAGATTCTACATTAAAGAACACCATCGCTGTTGGTGGAGGTAATACAATAGGTATTTGATTTCTACGTGTTGCACCTACATAATTTAACCTTTGTCTTCTACCATCTACTCAACTACTAAGTTCTACAAATTATACACAAGTATCGCTAAACTGAGGCCTAGCAATTGTTCAGAACTCTAGCTTCATCTATACTTAAAGAGGCCCTCCTTTTAACACTAATTTTGTTGACATGGATGTTACACACACCAACATTCATATAAATATTCTCTCAAATGAACAAAAGAACCTATCTATCTTGAAAGAATCACTAAGAATTTTCTAATTAAAGAGGATCTTAACTATCCCAAGGCTCGGGAATGTCAGGTCTTAATGCACTATGTTCACTCAGGGTTCATTGTGCAAAATTTGTTGTTAATCATGAGGGTCCTATGGCCTTTTTTCTTCATGATGGTTGTACCAAATTAAGTAACATAAAGATATAGTAGATTTAGCATGTATTACTCCATAATTTTATGAATATGAATTATTTGTAGGAAATATTTCATGAATTCAAACCATTTGCAAGAAATACTTAACATCTAATTAAAGAAAAGCATTAAAGATGCTAAAATTTAAGCTCTCCAAGTTATTATCCATGTATACACTAAGAAATGAACCAAATCAAAGAAAACCATTCTATGCTTCACTAGATTGCTTCACAGCTACACATAGAATGATGCACTAAGTTTAGAGAAAATAAATGTCTATTTAAACCACTGAACAATGTTAATATGCACCCGAATCTGACACAACACATTGAATTTTCTGATAGGAATAAACAATCAGCTACATAAGATTCGATATCAAGAAATAGCTTTCAAATTAGCTTTGATTTTAAAAAATTCTATGGAATATACAAGGTTTTAGGCGGGAATTGAACATAAAACATGAAAATAGAGATATAACTAGTAAAATGCCAATTTTATATCTACCAAGTTCAACAAATTTTGATCCATTAAAATGAATAAGACCTGGCCTTTTATAGAACACAAGGCCCTACAAGAGATTCAAAAACAAATGGCTAAGTAGAACTAAGCCAGTCATAACATAACACATGGAACAAAAGATAATTGGTTTAAGAAGATATTTTCCCCATTATGAAAATAAGTCAAAGGAACTTTCACTTTCTTCTCTGAAGCTGAAAGATTTGAGATCACAAGAAAATGCATTTCGAGTTTACTTGAGTCTTCAAAAAACTTGTTGAAACTTTTTTCAACATTCCTAACCCCACCACTAAGTTTCAGGTTCGGAAATAACTTTCACTAGGGTGCTGTCATAATAGTGGTTTACAATTCCTGAGAGGAACGGATTTTAGCTGAAATCACATATTTTTAGAAAATATAATGATTTAAGCCTTAAAAAGTTCCATTTTAAGGATTCCAATTGAAGAGGGTTTGATCAAATCACCTTAGATCAAACCCCTTGGATAGAACCTCGCTAGTTTTAAACCATACCTATAAATGCGTCTCCTTTACACCTATCAAAATGCTGATAAAAAATCACTTTTGATTTAGATTTTGGGGGATCAAATGAATTCATTTAAAATTTATTTCAAATGATTATGGTATTCCTCAGAACAAGCTATCAATGAATATAATTTTAATATGTTTTGGTTTTGTTATGTATTTGTTTTTAAGTTTTATTAAACATAGGTTTTCATCGAAAATGAATTTCTTTGTTCTTCACATGTGGAAAAATAGAAGATTATCAAAAATTTTTTTGAAAAATATGAGTGCACAGATATTGAAGTCCTTGATCCAACAAAAAAATAAAATAAAATTTTGACATATACAAAAAAGTTAAATTCTACGGTCTACTTGTGTAGAATTGTAATTTGTTTGACTTTGAAACTTGATTAAGGAAAAAATATTCAATAAAAAACTATCTAACCAAGTGGAAGCACTAGATATCAGAGTTACAAATCTAAATTTGAAAGAATTAGAATTTTATCCTTCATGGAAAGAAAGTTATACGTTATCGTGTGCGTCACTTTTTAAAAATGTTGTTTTCTAAAAAAATCAATTTTCATGAGAGATGGAAAAAGAAGTGCAATTTGATTCCAAAATTTTGAAAAAAATATTTTTAGAATCTACAGACAAAATTTGATGAGACTCTAGTTTGCACCATCTTCAAATTCCTCACAGTTTAGCCGCTATAGGTGTCTGAATGTGAAGATTTAGTTAAAAATAATAATTTCAGTGTCCAGTTTGGCCAAAAATTGTAAACCACTATTATGGGATCACCCACTAGTGCACTTTGGGAAAACCTGTCATTGCACTGATTTACCAAAAAACCTAAGTTTTCATTTCCCTGATTATCCACTACTCTCCCTCAGACATTTCTTCCACAGATTCATCTCCACCCTTTTTGAGTCTATACTCCTCGAAGGTTGCCAACACCCAAATTATTTCATCCCTCAAAACATTCTTTGTCATCTTCCAACGGTAATGTCATGCATGCTCATCCATTATCTTCTTTATGGCTTCACTCTTCTATGACACTTCAATCTCATATCGCACCATGTGGTTTCTATACCTGATCATTTCATCCAAGACTTCCCAACTTAATGACTAAATGGGGTCACTATTTATCTTTTCAATCCAACCCCTGAACACTTTTACCTCGACGCCATCCTACCCTATTTGGTGTTCATAAAAACTTTGTTACATCAACATTTCCACAAGCATCAAATATTTTTCCACCATCCTCTCACTCTTCATAAAAATCTTCTCCAACCCTATTGTACATTACAGTAGAGTTGTTGAGGAACACATTTTTGCATAATGGTTTGATCCAGAAATACCAGTTGTATTGGAAATTGACTATGTCAATTCTACTTATATAGTGTTATAGAGCAATTGTTCTATAAAGCAATTATTTTTTTATATATTAGATGTATTCTATTCCAAGATTTCATCATGTTTTGATAAGTGATTTAAGAGATATGAGATACAAAAGTTTGGCCTGGAAATTACACTTGTTTTTTATACGGTATAGTTGTGTGGGAGATTTTGCACGTCTTTGCAAATGAGTTTTTGAATTTTCACTTTTGAGGATAAGTTTCCAAATGGAAATAGAGCATGGATTCCAGTTGGAATTGAATTTTGAGGTCCATGTGTCGAGATATGGATACATAGTTGAATAATTTTGTTATTAGGTCTCCAGCGGTGCTGACCTAATATGTTTGAAGGTATGCAAAGGATAAATAAATGTTGAGATCTTATGTTGGATCAATTATAGGCCCATTCCGACCTATTTCAAGTTGTTTTAAGATTTGAATTGTGGCGCATAGTGTGGATGAAATTTTGTTGAGCCAAAAAGTTATGATATGAGTATCGCATCCAATTAGGCCGACCTAATTGATGTTTTACTTGATGCAAATATAAATGTTGGATCCTTTGAATGTTTTGATGGATGGAATGAAGATATGATGCATGTTGTGAAGATTCTACATGTGAATATTATCAACGTAGTGCAAATTTAAGTTGTGAATGTTGAGTTGAAAACCATAGTGATGCGAATGTAGAGAAAATCATAGAGTTAGATCTGAATCAGATGAAGTGTGTAAAGTCAGTTTATTGAGCTTCATTGGAACCACATTTCTTGCATATGAAAGATGTAATTGTAACAGTTCAAAATAGGTTATGAGCCACCATATCTCTTCTATCTTTTTCTTTGTGGATAGTGAGTCCACCTGCAATGAACACTCCTGTAAATATACTATAACTTGTTATAATATATTGTGAGCTTCACCATGGTTTTTTCCATTTTGGGGTTTCCATGTAAAAATATTGGTGTCCATGTGTTATGTGACGTTGTGAATGTTTCATTCATTCTTTCTTTATTACATTTGAATATTTTTTGGTGATTGGATGTTTAATGTTTGAATTATTTGAGAGAATATTGATTCACCCCCCTCACAGTATTTTGGGTGTTCAACAATTGGTATCAGATCTTGGTTCCTTGGAAGGAGCTTAACCACTTTGGGAAGGTCTTGGAGGTTGAACACATAGCTGATAGAAAATTTTGTATTCGTCCAGAAGAGATTCCAACTATTGGATTCATAGAAAAATATTGCATGCTTAATAAAGATGGAGAACTCAAAGTTATCATTGAAGATCTGGAAAAGACTACAGATGAAAACAAAGATCAAAAATAAAATATCAAAGAAAAAAATGAATGCATAAAAAAATTGAGAGAAAAAATCAAGAAGTTCAGAGAAAGGTATAAGGAAGTAAGTGAGAAATTGAAGCAAGCAAATGAATCCATCACTGGTCTGAAAGTGCAAGTTGAAGAAAAGAAAAGAATTGAAAAATGCTTGAATGCAATGGTGAAAAGAAAATCAAAGGAATGCACAAGGCTTCAACAAGAAGTGGTAAATATGAGATCATATTTGGAGAAAGCAAGGATTCATGAAGAAAAATTCAAAATGAGTGCTACAAAGCTTGATGAGATGATTACAAATTAGAAAGACTCTAAAGACAAAGAAGGCTTAGGATTTGAAAAAATATGGAAACTCAAATACAAAAAAGAAGATCAATGAACCAAAGAAGACCGAAGACAAGAAGATCTATGGCAAGTAGATCCAAAATTAGAGGAATGAAGCTAGAAGACCACCGGTGAGACAACCAAATGCACAAAGATACCCATGTTTTAATGGTTTATGTTATTCCTACAATGAATTTGGACATAAGGCAATGGAATGTAGAAGTAGAATGAATCAGAATGTCCCATCTTTTTTGGTCAATGTTTTACATGTAAAATATTTGGTCATAGAGCTAGGGAATGCATAAGTCAAATGATGAATGGCTATAACAATGGTAAAATGATTCAATATTTCAATGTCTATTGTTATACATAAAATGGAGTTGGACATAAAGCTAATCAATTCAGATCTAGAGTGAATGGAAGGAATACTGTTCAGAAGAATGTCACATGTCACAATTGTAGTAGACTTGGATATATTGCTATGTTTTGCAAAAGCAAAAATACAAGGAAGGATAATCCGGTGAAAAGGAATGAACCTATGAAAAAGATTGATCTGATTGAAACAAAGAAGGAAATAAAAAATATTTGGAGAGAGAAGGAAGAGATAGAAGACAAGGAATAATTTGTACCCTCATTCGGTGTAGATGTTTCCTCTAGAAACTAAGCTAAGAGCTATGGCTTAGGGGGAGCTTTAATGAAAATATTTTGTCCCCAACCAAAGAAGAGGTTTTGATGCCTTAGCATGAAGATATGCAATGTAGATCAACATTCTTGATCTATTGGTAAAGATTGTGGAAGAAAACATGATGATGATGTAGAAGTTTGCAGAGCTTCAAAAGTTGTTTGTGCATACAGATAAAGTGATGCCAGCTTTATTGTTCAAAACATTCAATGCAAAATTAGGTCAAATCAAAGGATTATAAGTGATTTCACTAAGGAAAATTTATTTCACAAATCATTCGAGAAGGAGTGGAGTGGCCAGGAAAGAATTCAACGTGTTCAAGGAAATTTGAGTTTTAGTGCATCAAAACCCTAGTTCAACAAGCGAGGAAAAAGGTATTTACAGTCTTTGTTTTTCTCTAGTTTCATAAAGAATATTGTTTTAAGGAAATTTAAGTACATTTGAAATGACTAAACTGAGGGTAATTAAAGTCACAGAAAAACCACAACCAAAATTCAAGAAGTATCCTACGAAATCCATAGAAGATGATTCGTTAGGCACATTTTCTCATATTCTTTATGGGGTTTCACCAACTGAAGATATTAGGATCTACATTCTTGGGAAGATAGAAGAATTTCATCATTCTAAGTTAGGGGAATTATGGGTTAATGAGATTACTAGAGAAGACTTTTTCCTAAGCCAGAATTTCAAAACCTAGTCGCGAAGAAACTGGATGTATGGAAATGGTTCCCTAATTTATATTTTGATATCAAATGGGTTAGAATGGAACTTAGCAAAAACCATGATCGATTTTTTTGGACTGATATTCCTAGGTTGATAACTAAGGAAGTGATAAGAGAGGTTATTGGTCTATGCTCCACCAGACCAATTCCTATGTTGAAATTTGTTAAGAATGAAGTGGTTATGGAGAGAACAAGTGCTACATATGAGCTCTAGCAGTGAATCCCATTATAAATCTAGTTGTAAGATATGCAACAATGATGATTGGCTATAAAATTTACTTCATAAATAGGGACAATATAGTATCTTCCACCACAATTAATGTGGCATATGAGATGGTTGAAAATAGTGCAGACTATGATCTTTGTGAGTTTCTTAGGAAACAATTGATGGATAAATTAAAGAAAACTAAGGAAAAGAAATATGTATTCAAGTATGTTACTTTGGTGGTATTCTTACTTTTTTACTTCCTAAAGTAACTACCCAAAACTTAGAATGTGACATGGCTCAGAGGTAGACCTATTGCACATTAGATCAAAGACCATATGATTGGAATTGGAGATTAGAAGGCACAAGATGATTCTCTTGTTGCTTTCTTTGTGGTATTTCAAAGGAGAATGTATGAAAGGGACAAGATACCTAGAAATATGGTTGAGAAATATCAAAATGACATCACTTTTCTAGTGTCAACATATGAGTGTATGATGGAAGTAGTAGAATCGAGGATAGTATGGATCCTTGCACTAGGTTATGAGATCAATGAACATGAAATAACTGGTTATGCTGACATTTTGTTGAAGAGTTTGAAGGATGAAACTAAAGCAAGGTATGACACATATGATGAAAATTTTGTGGAAGTACACATGGAAAAAAGAAAACCTATAATCAAGAATAATGTCGATAGGATGGTTGATGTGTATGCAAAGGAAATGGGTATTTCAAAAGAACGTGTACAATATGCAAGAGAAAGAGCTAAGGTAGATTCAAGTGTTGTAGAAGGATTTGGAAGAACAAGAATATTTGGTAGGATAACTACCACTACTCCTATCCAAAAGTCCTCCAAGACTATGCCAACTATTGGAAAAAAGAGAAAGACAAATGCCATCCCTCTGGTAAAGAAGAAAATTATTGTTACTGCACCACCTGTTTCCCTTGCCAAAAGAAGAGTGTTGATGGTGTTTTTAGCACTACAACACAGATAAAGTACAAGTACTCTATCTCTCTTGAAAGGTGGTTTCTATCAGAAAACTTCAAGAAATGACTCCAAGGTCTCTAATGTCAAGTCTTGACAATACACAAACAACTCAGTATGACGTATAATGTTGGTAATCACAAGGGGCATTTATGGTAAAGCAAAAGCTGAAACTCTTAGGTCAACAATATGGGTTTTATAATATTTGAAAGAAAATATAAACCCTAACAACAATTTTCCCATATCTGTGATCTGAAAATAATACTTTCATCAAATGTAACAATTGAGTGATGCTTTCAATCCTACTCCAATAGTAATCTCAAAGAAATATCAAAAGGCAAGGGTTTAGAAAGATTTCTAATCTAAAACCTAAGTGCAATAATGAAAACAATACATTATTCAAGGTGGATCAATCTTTAATAACCAATTTCTACTTAACCAAGATATAATCTACATTATAACAGAAACAGTGCAATCTCCAATGGTATATAGGATTTTCAGACTGTGGAGCATTCACACATACATCTAGATTGACATTGAATGCATAAACACCCACAATTAAACTATTGCAATAAGATTAGGCACAGGCTAACTCTACATAGTAACTTACAATCAATAAGCCACCAATAGTATGGACCAAAGATTCCTCAAACACATCAAATACTTTATCATCAACATGAAAGAACTAAATTAAATCTGAAACTAATTAACTAGAATAGCTTTGAAACATAGGAACCATGCACATAGATGAAATAACACAGAAAATATCACCAAGCCAATGTATTCTCATATATTAACTTCACCAAAATTTACAACAATTCCAGAATCAGTCTTTCAAATGAGGAGAGACCTCATATTTATAGATTTTTACAATACATAAGTCAGCCAAACTAAAATTAAATAAGGACAACCAACATGTGTCGGCCAAGATAAGTCAGCCTTATACGCTTTCAATGCCCATTTAATTTCAAAGCAAAGTATTAAATAAATTGCTCTTACACTATTCTTTAGATAGCCGACTTGTTTTGTAGTTGATCGATGTAGTATGCACAAAACTCGAGGTAATTTCCCTAGTCGCCCTCTTCTCCCATTTGTTGCTTCTTAGAAACTCTTGAAACTTACGTAACACCTCATTGAGGTTGGTCTAACTTGGAGCTGGCATAAACTTTAATCTCAAATTAATTAGCCTTAATTCATCTTCATATTTTTTTAGAGTTTTATCCCAATCAATTTTCATCTCCTAATATTTATGCAAAACAGTGACATACATAGCTGCATCCTCCAAATGATTTCCCATGATGGATCCATATTCAACCTAAGAATACACCTCCTTCCACCATTGTTTCAATTGATCAACCTTCAAGTATTTCTTATTGATTTTCCTTCCAGTCATAATATCCAAAAAATAATATACATTCGGCAAGAATATCACTCAATTTATTTTGCATCTCTAGAATCTGTTCCAATTCCTTATCCATGATCTCTCTCTTAAATTTAAAGGCCTCAATCCATTCCTTAGGCTTATCTATATCCCCAGACACTAGAATATCTTCTTTAACCAATATTTCCCCAGGGATTTCTATTACCTTTACTAACCTGGTCATGGATTTATCATCGATTGCCTATGCTTCCACTTTTTGTACATTATCTTGAAAAGAATGAGTCTTTCAATGCAATTGAAAAATCTTCAATCAAAACAATTCCCTTTTGATATACCCCATTTATCCATTGTTGAGTCACTTTCACAGATGAATTCATCTTCTCCACTTCATTTATGGCATCTTTAGACAATATACTAGCTTAAGTAAATGTGTCTGCCTGTGTTTGAGTTTGTAGAGGCTTGACAAGATGTTGGATGTACTTTTGTAGTTCCTCAACCTACTTTTGTAACCTTTCCTTTGCTTGTACCTCTTTATCCAATCTCTTTAGAATAGTATCTACAAAACCCCTCAAATCTTTTGTTTCATGTTTCTTTGTAGATGGTTCTAAATTGATTGTTTGCACATTGTAATCTGTAGGAGTGGCCTCTTATTTATTCTTCTCAGTCATAGGGGTAGCAATGTGCAATACCTGATTAGACTCATCCATTGTAATTTTATAAATTACTTTATCCTTCTTCTTTTCTTTGGGTTTTCCCAAGCATATTAGAAAACTGCCCCAATCGGGAACTACTTCTTCAACAATCACTAGTTTAGGCCTCAAGCTCTCTTTTACCCAATCTGGAGCATTTGACTCTTCTGTATTTGTATCAATATGAGGACTATTTTTTCCTTGGAGGTCTTTTGGCTTATTCATTTCAACATCTTCTGATTGTTTCTCCTCCTCTCTTATATCCTTTTTTAGCTAATTCTTATGTTTCCTTTTCTTTATTTTTCTTATTATCTTTATTGGCCTCATCCTTTCCTTCTCCAAACTCAACATTGATTTCTTCCTTTTCAGGTTAATTTTCAACCTCTACCTTAGCAGTATCAAATTGTTTTCCAAAATTGAGATCACCATCTTTAGGAGTCTCTTGCTCCTCATCATCTAACTCTTGTTCTTTGGAAGCCTCTGTTGTACTCTTT
The DNA here is from genome assembly GCA_007258455.2 of Sequoia sempervirens. Classification (NCBI taxonomy): domain Eukaryota; kingdom Viridiplantae; phylum Streptophyta; class Pinopsida; order Cupressales; family Cupressaceae; genus Sequoia; species Sequoia sempervirens. The sequence goes on from VDFB02373365.1 coordinate 126,603,749, forward strand.
GTTATCTCCTCTTCCTTGGAAACATCTTCAAATGATGCAGTTTTGTTTCTACATCTCCTTCATTATTTGGAGGAACACCCTCTTGATGTGGCCCAGGAAGATTATCTTTTGTGGTGATTTCCTCTACAACTTCCCTTTTGTCAGATTTTGATGCTTGGGTTGCTTCCTCTAACTCTTTGCAAACTTTATCTATATTTTCCAAGTTGGGAAATGGTATCCCAATCCGAGGAGAAGCCTTTCGAGTATAGACTTGTTTTTTTCTCTAGAACTCTCTATATAAACTGCTTCCTTAGTTCCTTGTTTCTTCTCTCCACTTCCTTTATCTTCCTGTTATTTCTTTGAAGGAGAAGCACCATTATTCCTCCTTTGACCAACTTCCTTCTCTTAGGAGGTTGAGTTTCTTCCATTTCCTTAGCGACTACCTTGAATTCTGATATATGTAAACTTTTGGAATTATAGAAACCAATATTGATACTTCTTAGTCAACTCCATAACATCATTTGAAACCCTTACATGCAGTGCCTCTTAAATTTTTTTGGTGATATACATGGTGAATGCATCATTCACCCTCCTATAATTTGAAATAGATAGATGGAGCTGAGGGTAAATGTCATACAATTTGTCTTACCTAATTGTACCTTTGCAACTCAAACCTTTGTACTTCTAATGTCTTGCAAGCATGTAAACCACATAAGAAGTCAAAGTGAACTTGGTATCCTTCACAACTCTTAATTGGTTGTCCAAATTGTCACTAATCAAAATTGCCTAATGATAGTTAACTCCTTTTTCAATTTGTGCAATCATGTAGAACATCCATCCTCAAACACTAAAGCCTTCTCCAATCCCATCACTCTACTGAGAAGAGTGATCATATCATTATATACTCTTTCTTGAAATCACTTTTGTGTAACTGTTTTGGCAACCTGGAGTAGTGATATCTAGGCTTATCAATCTATGAAGCATTTATAATCTCCAATGCCTGGCCTGGATCATCAATATAAAACTTACTTGTGTCTATATTAAACTTCACTAGCTTCTTATGTGCAACAATATCAAATGCCTTTGCTAAGGACTCCTTTGTTAGATTTTCCATTATTCTACCTTGAGGACTCACTATCACTCTTCTATATGAATCATAATGCTTAGCACATTCTACAATCAACTCGAGACACTAGACTGATGGAGGGAATCTTGTTGCTTGTGTCAATCCAGTTTTCACTAACCTTCTAGCCAATTGTATGGGAGCATAGCAGTACATCCTCTGCTTGAAGTCTTCATAGTCAACATGTCCCATATTTGTATCTCCAACTTCGCCCTAGTAAGAGGCTATCTTGGACTTTAGGAGCCTTCCTTTAAAATTACTCTTCATTTTCTCTACCCTGGACAACTCCTCTTTCACTGGTTCAATTTTCTTTCCCTTAGTAGCCTTGGCCTTGCTAGACTCCACATGCATCTGATTAGACCAAACACCATAATCACTTGACATGCATCATAAATTTAATTATTACATCATTGCATCATTAGCTTAATTATCATACCCCACAAGAAATATTTAACATTTCATCATTCATCATTAGACTCAAAAGACCAAGTTCTAATTCCTTAAAAACCAAGCCAAAACAACTTTTGGGTTTTCAAGCATATCATGGATTTCAGAGATTTTGACCTCTCATGGATTTTAGGGGAATCAAAGTCTCCACAGATTCTACGAAAAAGTGACATTCGTAAAATCCAAAGGGATACAGATTTCGTGAAACTTGGGAATGGCATTGTTGAAATGATCATTAAGCTTCATATGATCCCATTGATGGCATGAGTACATTTAAACATTAAGATCCAACTTTGAAAGAACAACTCATACCTCAAACAAAGTTGTCACACTCAAAATATTGCCAACCACCTAGTTTCAGAAAATCCAAACAAGAATGGAATTTGCGAAAGCCAAATGTGGATTATGTGAAGAATAATGCCCCAAGAGTTCCAACAAGGTGTGGATTTTGTGACAAGGTGAAACTCGGGGAATCCAAGACATTAGGGATTTAGCAAAAACCTAAGTCTTTAGTGAATCTAAACAAGCGAGGATTTAGCAATAGGGTTGAAGTCTCATAAATTCCACGCATCAAAGGATTACCCGATGAACCCACTATTCGAGGAATCCAAAGGATGATGAATTCCATGAAACTCTTGTTTCAGTGATTTCTATGACCTGTGGATTCCATGACGAACTTGAAAAGGAAACTTAAGAATGCAACAAGAAAGAAGCCGACTAGGTTTTCAAAGCACTATGACGATCTTGTAATGAACCGTAATTTCAAATAGCCAAACTTCAAATTTTCATTATATACCGATGGAATCTCCTTCACAACAAGGGCATACTAGGGTTTGGAAACACATGCACTCAAACACCTTTTAACCAAGCCAACCTAGATATTATCGAATAATCCAAACCCTAGACTCCTTCAACTACCCAAATTTCTGATGAATTCAATCACATGCCATATATTACAGGAAAATTCTATCAACGCCTTCATTATTCCTTGACTCATCCCTATGCATCTAATTCATCATACAAACTAAGGTTTTCAAAGTGAAATGCATATGGTGTGATGCCCTAGATATTTCTGATTGAAATTGAAACCATCAAAATGCATTATAATTGACAATTCGAAACATAAACCCAAATTTACCAAGAAGTACACATAAAATGATGCCCTAAACTCAATCAATATTTCAAAGGTAAATGAAAATACGATAATAACAATTTTGAAATATAAACCAAACTAAATCCAACTCAAATGATATGAACCTTTGAAAATCTATGTGTGAATCAATATGAAACAAAAATTCAAGTCCAAGACTATAATGACCAACACAAAATGCAAATCGAAACACAATCCAAAGCAAGACGACCCTTCAAATCAACGCCAAATTCACTTGCAAAACCAAATAAACAAGGTTTAAGGCTCTACCTTGTGCTTTGAATGGTGAAAATATAGCACACAAACCACACTCTAGAAACCCTAGATGATGATCACTGAAATCCACCCACTTAGATCTTCAAACTCAAGTTCAATCCACCCAAACACTTGCACTTTCAATGCTTCAAGCTGCCCAATCAACAAATATAATAATGATAGTGAAAATGAGACAAAAATCACACTATAAGAAAACCAAAAGAGTCATTAATGACCACTTGCCATTTGTAGGACACAATAAAGCCTTGATTTTACATTTACACAGAGTTTTGGGGAATCCACAAAGGCAAGGATTCTCCAAAAACAAGGATTTTGGGGAATCCAAGCATGTCTAGGTTTCACGAAAAGAAGGATTTTAGGAATTTTGGAGGAGCAAGGATTTAGTGAAAAAAACTTTGAAGAATCCTCCTAGTCTTGGAATACATGAAGGTAAGGTTTTGGGAAATCCAAAGAGTCCTAGATTTAGCGATGGAAGCATTTTCGGGAAATCCACCTAGCCATGGATTCTTTGAAAAGTAATGAATTTTAGGGAATCCAAAGGGTGTTGGATTTTCTGAACTTGGACTCGTTTGATTATTTAAAAAGACTTGGTAATATTAGATGTTAAACATAAGGACAATTATTGCAAAATACATTCACCCCAAATATTAATGTGATCATTGAAATCCCAAAAGGTGAAGTTATCAAAATTCAAAGGACCCATCCCTTAAAGGGACAAAGGAAAAACCAAAAATGAAAATAGAAATCATATAAGGGTCCCCATCTCTGGTGGGGCGTGTGTGTGAAAATGGCACAACAAATGGTGAATCCTGTTGGGAAAATGCTCCAGAGCATTTCGATGAAAAACTTGAATCACGAACCTAGAATCTTGGTTCTAATCCTCGCATTAGATCAACCATTAAACCAAAGAATCAAAACCACTGAATGAACTAACCCATCATATCCTAAAAATCCAAGTGTGTGCAGGTGTATTTGTTTCCCTCCTTACACTACTACAAAAACCCAAACTTAGTCAAGTTAAGCTACATGAATGATTCTAACTCCATAAGGAACCTGGATATTGCCTTGTTGCCAGTCAGACATCCATAGCCCTAACAAGGTTATCATTGTGATTCTCTTGAACATAGATCTAATGCCAAGTAGGCATCCATAGCCCCGATAGAGTTATTTAAATCTTCCTGAAGATTGAAATTCATTTGATTTACATCCTTTTCTTTTCTTTTTCTATTTGTTTCTTTTTTCAAAATTTGCTTCTTTTTCTTTTCATTTTCAATCCATGAACAATGAAGCTCACAATCCGTGTTAAGAATCACAGTGGTGCTGAAGTAGAAATCTAATATTTTTCACTTAACAAGACCTCACAAAAGAACCTCTAGCAACCTTGGGATTCTTAAGATATATGAGAAGTATAAGATTTCAGCATACTCTAGAATTAAATCAGACCAATGATTTATCCTCTTTATACATTTAGACCATGTGACCAAATGGAGGACCTTCACCATCCATTCTAAAAATCCATGATTGAATTTTCTCAAGGAAATACTAAAAACAATCCCAGACACGTAAATTGCCCAGCTAGAAAATAGAGAAAACCCCCAAACTAGAAAAGAAAAATAAACCCAAAGCTAGACTAACCCAAGCAAAAATCTAAAACCTAAACAAAAGCAAACCAAAATAAACAAACCCCAAAAGCAAACAAAAGTAGCTTAGCCTATAGAAAAAACACTTAACACTAACTATATACAGAGTTGAGCTATAACAACTCAAGCAATGAAGTAATGCTTTAAATATTGCCCATTAAAAGGAAATGGGGCATCCTCTCCATGAGAGTCTTTAAATGAAACACATTATCTCCCAAAATATTAGATATCTGAAAGGGACCAAGCTAAAGCTTGTCAAATTTTCCATGCTCCCCTTTATTCTCATGGGATTTATCCCAATAAAAGACCAAGTTAGAAATTCTAAAGGCCTTGACTTTTTCCCTACGATCAAACCAACGTTTAATTATGCCCTGATGCTTAGAAAAGTTCTCTATGGCTTCATCTCTCTTTTCTTCCAAATGGAGACGTTCAGCTAGATGGGTTTCAAGATGCTCCCCCTCCTCATAATACTCATTAATAAACTACAAGGTGGGAATTCTCAATTGGATAGGAAAAACAGGATCTAGACCGTAGACCAAGTGATATGGGGAAGTTCCTAAAGCCGCCTTTTGATGCGTAGGACCTGCCCAAAGAGAAAATTGCAACTGGGTATGCCAATTCTTCGAGTTCTTGTCAAGCAACTTTTGGATAACTGTTAACAAATTCTTATTGGTTGACTCATCTAGTCCATTACCTTGAGGATAGTAATTCAAAGCAAACTTAAGAATGATCCCATAATCAAAGGCCCTCCCAAAAAACTTCAATGATGCAAATGCATGGCCATTATCACAAACAAATGCAAATGGACAACCAAAGTGTGTAATAATATGATCTTCTAAGAACTTAATAACAACTTCAGCTATACATTGCTTACATGGGATTGCTCCTGTCCATCTAGTGGAATAATTAGTTGTGGTTAGAATATACCTGTGTCCCACAGAAGATGGTGGATTGATCATACCAATAAATTCTAGTCCCCATTGCAAGAACGGTCATACTTCAACCACTAGTTGCAACGAAACATCAACATACTTCTCCTTGCTTGCAATAGTTTGACAAGTGTGACATGATCTTACATGTGCATGAATATCTTTGAACAACGTTGGCTAATAGTACCCAACTCAAAGAATCTAATTTGCAATAGATGGAGCAAAACCATGACTTGTCCCAAACTTATCATGAAACTCATTCATTACATGGACTACTTCCTTCCCATGACAACAAACATAGATTCCCTCATGATTTTTCTTTATAATATGGCTCCTTTTAGCATGTGACCACTACTCTTCAAACGTAACACTCTTCGCTGCATGGTATTAAGATGTGTTGGACATTTTTTATTAAACAAATAATACACATCATCATACCAATCATCTGGAGAAACATCTTCAAGACTATACTATTGTGTTGTGAGTTCTGGATTGGTCTCAGCCATGGTGCGAGTCAATGCCTGTCCTCTAACCAATTTCAAGGGTTGTATCTCCATGTCATATTCCTGCAACATTGTCACCCATTTAGCCTGCCTTTCACCCAACTTATTCTGCAGTAGTAAAATCTTCACTGTTGGGTCAGGGACAATTGCGAAGACCTTGGTCCTTAAGATACAATGCTTTAACTTCTTGACTCCCTGAACCAATACGTACGCTTTTTTCAACACTGGGGTATCGTAACTCAACATCTTTAAAAGGAGAACTCATGAATGCAATTGGATGTTCTTCCCCTTGATCTATTTTCTATGAACATATTGGCACACGAATGTTCTGAAGCAAACAACTATATATAAAATGGCTTGGAATAATCCAGGCTTACTAAAATAGGAGCTTCAACTAACTCTCATTTTATTTCTTCAAAGATCTATTTAGCCTCAAGAGTCCATTTGACTTTGGCATCTTGCTTTAACATCGCATTCAGAGGTTTAACAATTTTAGTGAAACCAGTGATAAATTTTCTGACAAAATTGATCTTACCAAAAAATGACTTCATTTCCTTCTTACTAGTAGGAGGTTGAATTGTCAGTATGGCCTGAATACGCTTGGGTTCAATAGATATGCCATTCTCTAAAATGACATGCCCCAACAACTTTCCCTTTGTCACTCCAAAGATGCACTTTTTTGGATTCAAGGAGATGCCAAATTCTTTGCATTTGTGAAATACTTTGCACAGGTTTGAAATATGATTGCCTCTTTTCTTGGAAATCACAGTCAAGTCATCCATATAGATAATAATGCACTTGCCTATCAAATCCTTGAATGCAATATATATGGCTCATTGAAATGTGGCTCCAACATTGATTAAGCCAAATGTAATTATCTTGTATGAGAAGGTTCCCCATTTCATTGTGAAGGTTGTTTTATGTCTATCCTCATACTGAACCATCACCTGATTGTAGCTTGAATATCCATTGAGAAAGGACATCATTTGGGAGCCATTAACAATCTGTAACACTTCATCTAATAATGGCACTAGATAATTATCTTTTTAAAACACACAATTCAAATTTCTAAAGTCCACACACAGTTTGATTTCACCATTCTTTTTATGCACTGGCACTAGATTTTCCACCCATGTAGAGTGTCTGAAAGGAAAGATAATACGGGCAGACAAGAACTTCGTCACTTTCTTTTGAATGATTGGCTCAAGTAATGCATTTATTGGCCTTTGTCTCTGCCTAAATAGCTTTGTATCTGGCTCAAGTGGGATTGTATGTGTAATGATTGATGTATCATATGTCTTGAGATCCTCATAGCTCCATACTATAATATCCCGTTTGTTGGTGTGAATAAGTCTTATGCCTAGTTAATTCCTTTACTAGGGACTTAGTGGACTTAATTCACATGTTAAGTTTACTTAGGATATTAGTTGTCTTATCTAGAATTTACACTTTCCTAGGTAGTTATGAGTTAGTTGTCTCATGTGATAGGATTAAGAAACTTGTCATGATCTTGTCTTATCCTATCTCTCATCCTTGCCTTTATAAGCAAGGCATCTCTAGCATATTTTGCATAACATAGCATTGTAATCTATTGCATAACATATTGATCATTTGTATCATATTGCAATCCTTGTTTGGTGGAATAACATCTTCCATTGTTGCTTCTCTCTATTTCTCGTGGAGGTTATTTGGTGTTGCATCTTGGTTGCTCACTTCAACATGGTATCAGAGCTTTGAATCTTGCAAGCCCCTTCCTTTTTTCATTTGAGAGTTTCCACCATCAAGCTATTTTGTGATTTGAGTTTCTTTTATGATCTTGCAAATTACTTGTATGCTCTTCTCTTGCATTTCGATACGATCTTGAGAATTAGAAAGGGTTTGCAAAGGTTTTTTAATCCTATATTGCATGTATGGATTTTGGTGAGATCTAGTGATTGTAGCTCTTTTGGCTATAGTGGCAGTATTTTAGAATGTCCCATTGCGTCTAGGAAGCTTGAGAAAGTTAGATTTGGCTTTTGTTTCACTCAATTTGGTCACCATTTACAACTTTGGCAAACAAGGGTTTGAAGCTCAGATCCAGGAGATAGCTAATATTTCAGAACAGTTTGGGTCAAAACAAACCCTGCAATCATGTCTGGAAGGCTCGAAAACCTAAAGATCGACTACCAAATCATCGATTTTTGACACTATTAGTTGGAGGCCAAGGAAAAAAAAAATTCTTGAATAGGCTGTACGGCCTCCCGAACGGTACAATCGACATATTTTATTATTTTCACAAAAAATATTTCTACGGGTTTTGTCAAAAAATTTGGGGAAATTTTTTTATTGTATTGGGAAAAAATCATTTGTATAGTCTCGAGCAATTTTCCTATAGTATTCGGGTGGCATATTTTTTGAAGAATCTCTACAGATTATGTTCGGCACCTGTATGTGGTCAAAATCGTCGAAGTCAAATCATAAGGCATTAAATCTTCTACATAGTCTGCGATCTATATGCCCCTTAATCGGTGTCAAAGGATACGATTTCTATTATACTACAATGTATGTGCAAATCTTGTGGGCCCGGTTATCACTGGTCAACAGCCACATCAAACTCTATCGCTGGTTCCTTGAAGCTTCCCATCGACCCATTCAAGTTTGTTGGCCCCCAATTGCCCACACCCTGATCATATCTAAACCGAACATTTTATTCATCTCTGCAGATTTCGTCCTTCCTTGTCACATTAGAGACCTGTCAATTCGCCGGCTATTACATTCTCGTCCCTACCACATCAGTTGTCAAATCACATTTCTCTAGCGTCCTTTCCTAGCACATCACATGGCTTTGCAGATGGTACCATCATTTTCATTGGTGGTGTACAAATGCAGGCCCTTGCAGGTTTTTCCCACTGGTTCAAGGACTACGGGCTTTGTTTGAAGGTTGTGGTCTTTCACCATCAACACCTTTTTTAAACCATCAAGTTTATTATCAACCAGGCACCTTCATTGTCATGCCCTCGAGGAGAAGCTAAGGGGTGGCACATGAGCCGTCGTTGAAGGTGAATCGCTGTGGTATTGCCTATCAAAGACATTTGACATCAAATTCATCGGCATACCTTCAACGTCATCGTCTACTCGCCTCGACTTACACTCCTACATCAGTGGTTTTCCTTTCAGCATTCATTTTTTTCAGATCTTTCTTACATCGTTTGCATTAATTTGTTGGGCGCATAGTTCTGTTGCAGGCCCACATACCATACTTTTGTCCACCGGTTTTTGTGTCATCCTGTTGTTCGTCGTCCCTTCTACTGTTAGTTGGTACACCTCATTAATGGTCTAGAGGATTTAAATCTTCAAAGGTTTATTTTAATATCAACTTTGTCTCTTTATTCATTGTATAGCTCACTATACATCTTTATTGGATTTCTAAAGTTTTTTTTAATAAAAACTTCAGCCAATGGTTATTTTGTGATCGCAGGGTGGGGTAGCCCATGGGTGGCGTGGCCACCAGGGGACCACCCCTGCTCTGCCCGCCCACCACCCACTGTGGCGGGAAAATATTTTTTTTAACCTTTTCAGCATGATGCAGTCCTATGGCACAACCTGGGACAACGTTTTTTGCAGCCATTTAGTCTGTAAGTTTTTGCACCTTTTTAGCATTGAAAAGTCCCTCTTCTAGGGTTTTTTTTGGTTTTTGCATAACTTTCACTCCATGTGGCGAAATTTAAAAAAAAATATTGTCGGAAAGTTGACGAGCTCAACTTTTCAGTGGTATAGGAGTTTTTCAGAAATTTTGTTGTTTGGTTGCTTTTATAGCCTATTGAAGCTAATGTCCTCTTTGCACTCCCAAGCTCATAACTTTTGCATCGTTCCTCCATTTTTCATGATCCTTGCAGCATTGGAAAGGTATTTCTGAGCTCTTTAGATTTATTCATGCACTTTTTCCAAATTTGGCCTTGGGTATGATTAATTCATATTTTTATGTTTTAACACTTTGGTTAATTACTTGGATATGTTAGCACTTGGAATCTTTTTGTTCGCATGGAATGGCTTCATTTGGGCTGCTTTATATAATGTATTTCTTGCATTTTTTCCTTTGTGGGCATTTCGAGCATCATTTATAAGCAAATTCGTATATGTAAACACACTGAGATAAAGTGCCACACAATTGTACATATATTTTGGGGATTTTGCACATAAGTTTGTGCTTTATTTTGTACTTGTAATGTATTATAAAGTGCCATGGGGGGGTTGTGTAGTGCCTTTGTTATTTTCCATCACACCTTTTTCAAGTGAGTGTCCCTCCAAGACAACAAAGAATCCAAATGATTCTAGCCTCATGCATGTGTGCTCTGTTTCTTCACACCCTTTTTCAGTTGCAAGTACATTCTTGTGCACTTTCAAATGTTGTTTCTTCTCTTTCATGCACTACATGGTGATACATAAAGTTTCAGTGGATCTGTCATGCCTCTCCCAATTCAACATTATGGGGGGGTATTATACTGTTCGTTCTAATTATTCCTTGGTTTCGCTTTGGAGTGAACTATGTATCTAGTATTTGTTTCTATGTACTAGGCAGATGTAGCGGTTGGTTACCCATGCATTTCGGTGAGATGGAGCATTTTCCATATAAACACTCTTGCATTCCTGTGTGTGGAGGAAACCTTTCATCCTCAATTGATCAGTGTTCTTCAGACTATTGGCACCTGTATTTTCAACTTACTTTGGTTGAGTAGTGTCATTGGGGTCACTTGTACAGATTCATGTGCCATCTGTATTTTCAATTGACATATGTTTTTCCTTTTTTTTTCCATCTGATCATTGTTCAAGTAGTGACATTGGGAGCACTCATGCAGATTGTTGTCTTCTTGATCCTGATCATCCTATTTTTCAGACGAGGTTCTTTAGTTTTTGCACTATAATAGTCATATTTTGATAGTTTTTTGCAGTTTCTTCATGCTTTAGTGATATTATTCATGCTCCTATTCTTTGGGACATTGTTTTCTTTTCATATTTTTCTTTCTTTTGGAGAGGAGTTTTATCCCACAGGGTTTTTCTCCTTTTCTCTGTTTGTAAGAGATTTTTTTGTTTTGTACATGGGTACCTCATCAGGCCTTGTTGTTAGGACCCATCTTTTGCATATTTTCATTGGTTTGTTCCTCCCTAAGTTGCACTTAAGGGGGGGTGTTGGTGTGAATAAGTCATGTACCTAGTTAATTCCTTTACTAGGGACTTAGTGGACTTAATTCACATGTTAAGTTTACTTAGGATATTAGTTGTCTTATCTAGACTTTACACTTTCCTAGGTAGTTATGAGTTAGTTGTCTCATGTGATAGGATTAAGAAACTTGTCATGACCTTGTCTTATCCTATCTCTCATCCTTGCCTTTATAAGCAAGGCATCTCTAGCATATTTTGCATAACATAGCATATTGATCATTTGTATCATATTGCAATCCTTGTTTGGTGGAATAACATCTTCCATTGTTGCGTCTCTCTATTTCTCGTGGAGGTTATTTGGTGTTGCAGATTGAAGATCTTGGTTGCTCACTTCAACACCATTATTGATGTAACGTATTGATTATCCCTTTCTTCTCTTTTGGAGTACAGACCTTGCAAATAAAAGCATTCTTTACCTCATTTGTAGTACCCATGTCATGTATGTCACATTGGTTGACTACTAAGTCTTTTCTGGCCTATTGATTCTGATCCCTTATTTTGTCAAAATCAAAGATCCTTCAAGCTATACCATTCCTCTTGGTATTGTATTGGTCTTCAAATTAATAACCCCCTGCATATCAAGTTTTGCTTCTTCTAGTCCTACTCTATCAATAATCTGTGAAGCAAAAACATGTAAACTAGTAATAAAATATAGAATATGCTTATCATCTTCAAATACCTTAAAAGTAGTAACATTGTTAGGAACTGATGGAGTTGGGGTGAGTTCAACCATAAACTTATTTAATCTGGATAATGACAAGGGCTATAAAGTACAAGTTGCTTGAGCTAATGCATCTGCAGTATGATTTTTACTTCGGGGAACTAGTTGAATATTGAATTCATAAAATCCCTCTATCAAATCCCATACTCTATGCCTACAATTGGCTAATCTTCTATCATGGCATGAGTATTGCTTCCTAACCTACTTTATAACCAACGCTAAGTCTCCAAAAGCTTACAAAGTTTTAACTTTCTTTCATAGTGCCATCAACAACCCATGTACCAATGTTTTGTATTCTGCTACATTATTCGTACAATGGAATTGTAATCTGTGTTGCAAAAAATGTCTTACTAGTTGGATTAATTAATTCAAAGCCTGCACTATGTCCTTGTTTCAATTTAGAACCATCAAATCACAAATTCTAGAACTTAGTGGGGTGTACACCTTTTGGACTCATCAAACATACCTCATTCTTGGGTAAAGTATCATCTTTTAGATTCTGTTGTTCACCTTCTAGTTTATCCCAAATTTTTTGATCACTAGTTTTGATAGTTGTTGGACTTATTTTCCTTTTAATTTCATAAAAAATTGCCTAGAAAAGGCATTATTCAAACTCAAAATGGGATGCATCATGTACTCTACACTAGCTAGGCAATAACAATTCCTTGAAATCCATTCTACCACCAAGGTTGACCTAGTCTTAGGTACATTTCTTCATGAACTCTTGGAAGCTTTCGAGAAGGTTGATATTACCATCAACTTGCAGATCTTCATCATCAATTTCAATTACTACCTGAGTAATGCTTGGAAGTTAGGTCAGATCTCTTATTTTATTGTGTAACATCAAAATCTCTTCTATTTCTTCCCTTTCATTTGTTGTTGCAACATGAACATAATTCCCTAGTTCAGTTTTAGAAAACAACACTTTGTTCATTGTTTTTTTATACTCATTGATCATAAACTTCATCCTTGGCTCTCACTATATGTGAATCTGATTAGGCATTCCTTTTCATGGGAGCCACATATATGAATGTTTAGTAGAAATATAACCGTTAAGGGCCCTCGTGAACTCTCTGCCCAAAATCACCCCATATGTATCAAGGATATCAACCACTGAATGTTAATCATTTGATGCACCCTTTGATCTGATGCAATGTACATAGTAATTCTATTTAATTCTCAAACCACACTCACTCTATCTTATCCAGTTGAGTGACCTTTCATTTAGAGGGAGAAGGAGTGAGGCCCAATGCCTTACTGAAAATGACATGAAATTTGTAGAAGCTCTAGAATCCAACAAACAATTGTGCAAATTCTTTCCAAATAAACAAATGGTAAGTAAGAAAGGAGGGGTTTCAGGTTTTTCCTTGAAATAAGCTCACTGGAGTATCTACCTGAGCAACTTGAGTTTTATCCTTCTCTTTCCCCTTAGCCTGCACCTGAGCTTGATCTTTGGATAATTTCTTGGCTTGATCTTTAGTTGGTTGTTGATTTTGAGCCTTCCCCACAACTTCTCTGATTACTCGTTCACTTTCAAGAGTGTTGAAAGTGACCTTTACAATAGCGTCTTGTGAAGACTTAAAAGGTGCAATGCCATTCAAAGATCCAAAAAAATCATTCCTAATTGTAGACACCCTTAATAATTAAAAATCAAAACAACCAACTTTTACCTTTTAAAGTTCTTCCACGACATACTCTCCCATTTGTTCTATATCAACTTTAGATTGGCTACTTCCAGTTTGATCTACTTGTCTTCCTTTGATGAAATCAATTGTCCTCCTTTGGTGAGATACTGCATTGGAACCTTTGGATAAGAATATTTATTACTCGCATTAGGATCTAGAGGTATACTAAGATTGTTTGGTAGGATGGAGATGGTGAAAGGGCCTCCAACTTGTTTGTTTCATAGATTATAAGGTGTGGAATGCTGATGGAACATTTGAACTTCCTCCTATTTTCGCTCATCTTCATCTCTAGGACCATTATCAACAATGTCACCCTTCTCAAATAGCTGGGATAATGTCTCTTCATTGCGAACATGCTCTGTTTTGATACCATCTTTAGTAGACTCTTCTTCTGGCTGATTTTCTTCACTTTTAGGGAAAGGAGCTTGGTTCAACACCAAGACTGAATCATATGACTCAGATGGCACGATCTCATGTCCACCTAAACCATCTCTGCTAGTAGCATGATGTACCTCCATTTGAAATATTGCAGCAACAACTTGGAACTCTAGGCAATCAAGTTTGAAATGCTTGTTTGTTTGATGAATCTTGCACCATCCAGACAATGTAGCCTTGGCTAGATATACTCCACTTGATGATATTTTTGGATTTATAGGTGGATCCAATGGTGTTGGAACTCCTCCATTATTAGGCCTTGTATTCTAGGTTTTGTTTTACCTCAGAGCCTATCTCCTTTTGAAATTTTGTCTCGAACCTTGTCCTCATTCAAAATTCTTCCCAGAGCTTTATCCCAAATCATGGTTATCCTGACTATAATTAGCTTGAATACTCCTTTGCGATGCTTGCAATTGATTATTTTGATTCCTTAGATAATTGGATTTTGTGGTCAGCTTCTTCACCTATTCAACCAATTCATCTATTTTCTCCTTTTTTGCATTGTTCTATGCTAGGACAAAATGTTGCAGATAAATAGTGTGTGTTCCAGAAGAATTATGTTGATAAGTAGGGACCTCATAATTTTGCAAGTATGACGGGATCTTGACTTGTTGAGGATATGTTGACGAATTTGAGATCTATAAATAACTAGGGATTGGTGGATCTTGACTCAATGGTGGACCTAGATGAGGTACTAATGACAATTGAGGAATTTGATTCATCAGGGGTGTTTGATTGGCCAAACCTTGATTCAACCCTTGAATCTTCCCAGGATTAGTAGTAGGTCTGAATAATGGCAAAGGCTCGGTTAAATGTTGTCCTGAACTAGTACTTTCCCTAACTACCTCAACATATGCATCCACAAGGGTAGCTAGGGGATGATGTATCTTTTTAACTAGTGCAGATGTAATGTTATCTAGAGTAGAATAATAAACAACTTCGGCTAATGTATCATCAACAACATAGGGAGGTTGCAATAGGGTATAAGTCCTATGAAACCTATTATTAAAGGAACCTATGGGCTCATTAACTTCCCTCCTAATTGACATCAATTGCTGATACAAATAAGTGGGACTGACAAGTATTTTGAATTTATGTAAAAAAATATCTTTCATATGACCCCATGTTGTAATGGAACCAGTAGGTAAGTGAATGTACTAGTAAAACACCTCTTCACCTAGTGAATATAGAAAAATACTGCAAGCCACATCCTCATGCTCAATCTGCCTATCCTTAAGAGTAGTTTGGAAGATTTTAATGTGTTCTTCAACTTCCCTATGAGGATTGTTGGTATGATAGTCATTGAATGACAAGGGTGATGGGTTGTTATCCAACCAAGCCATTTGTGGAGGTGGAGGTGGTAAAGGCTGGGTTACAACAACCTGTGGCTAAGATACATCGATTTGAGTATGAATGGAAGGTGAAAATGATGAAATAAGTGATGTGGATGATGGAGAAGGCGGAGTGGGAGTTTGAGTGGGTGGTATAGATGATAAAGTTTCCCCTTTCTCGGTTCTTCTAACCCTCGTAGGGGTATTTAGCTCGGTGAACTCTCCCTTATCTGGTGTAGATATGGTAACTCTATAAAACCTTTGAGGAGAGAATGACCCAATCCAATCCATCTTTGTTCCAACATCCCTCCTTCTAGCGTCAATTTTGTTTATGGTGCTTTTAGAATTACAACACAGATAAAGTACAAGTACTCTATCTCTTTTGAAAGGTGGTTTCTATCAGAAAACTTCAAGAAATGACCTCAAGGTCTCTAATGTTAGGTCTTTACAATACAAAAACAACTCAGTGATGATGTATAATGTTGGTAATCCCAAGGGGAATTTATGGTAAAATAGAAGTTGAAACTCTTAGGTCAATAATATGGGTTTTGCAAGATCTGAAAGAAAATATAAACCCTAACAATAATTTTCCCAAATCTATGATCTGAAAATAATACTTTCATTAAATGTAACAATTCAGTGATGCTTTCAATCCTACTCTAACAGTAACCTCAAAGAAATATCCAAAGGAAATGGTTTAGAAATATTTGTAATCTAAAACCTAAGTGCAATCATGAAAACAATGCAGTATTCAAGGTGGACCAATATTCAATAACCAAATTCTACTTAACCAAGATAGAATCTATAGTATAACAAAAATAGTGCAATATCCAATGGTATATAAGATTTTCATATTATGGAACATTCAGACATACATCTAGATTGACATGAAATGCATAAACACCCACAATTGAACTATTGCAATAAGATTAGGCCCATGCTAACTATACACAGTAACTTACAATGAACAAACCACCAATAGTATAGACCAAAGATTCCTCAAACACCTCAAATAATTTATCATCAACATGAAAGAACTGAATTAATATGAAACTAATCAACTAGAACATATTTGAAACATAGGAACCATGCACATAGATGAAATAACATAGAAAAGATCACCAAGCCAATGTCTTCTCATATATTAACTTTACCAAAATTTACAACAATTCTAGAATCAGTCTTTCAAATGAGGAGATACCTCATATTTATAGAGTTTTAGAACACATAAGTCCACTTCCTTTATCTTTATGTTGTTTCTTTGAAGGAGAAGCACTCTTATTCCCTCCTCTAACCAGCTCCCTTCTATTAGGAGGTTGAGTTTCTTCTGATTCCTTAGCGACTACATTGAATTGTAATATATGTAAACTTTGGGAATTTTAGAAACCAGTACCCATACTTCTTGATCAACTCCATAGGATCATTTGAAATCCTTACATGCAATGCCTCTTGCAAACTTCTGGTGATATACATGGTGAATGCATCATTCACCCTTTGTAATTTGAAGTAGATAGATGGAGTTGAGGGTAAATGTCATGCATTATATCTTGCCCAATTATACCTTTGCTACTAAAACCTTTGTACTTGTAATGTCTTGCAAGCATGTAAACCACATAAGAAGTCATAGTTAACTTCTTGGTATCTTGCACAACCCTCAATTTATTGTCCAAATTGTCACTAATCAAACCTGCCCAATGATAGTTGACTCCTATTTCAATTTGTGCAATCACATAGAACATTCAATTCTCAAACACTGAAGCCTTCTCCAATCCCATTTCTCTACTGAGAAGAGTGATCATATCATTATACTCTTGCTTGAAATCACTTATGTGTAATTTTTTTGGCAACTTGGAGTAGTGAGATATAGGCTTATCAATCCATGAAGCATTTATAATCACCAATGCCTAGTCTGGGTCATCAGTATAAAACTTCCTTGTTGTGTCTATATTAAAATTCACTAGCTTCTTGTGTGCATCAATATCAAATGCCTCTGCTAAGGACTCCTTTGTCAGATTTTCCATTATTCTACCTTGAGGACCCACTATCACTCTTCTATTCGAATCATAATGCTTAGCACATTCTACAATCAACTCGAGACAGTAGACTGGTGGAGGAAATCCTACTGCTTGTGCTAATCTAGTTTTCACTAACCTTCTAGCCAATTTTTTGGGAGCATAGTATTACATCCTTTGCTTGAAGTCTTCATAGTCAACATGTCCCATATTTCTATCTCCAACTCCTCCCCATTAAGAGGCTATCTTGGACTCCTGGAGCCTTCCTTTATAATTGTACTTCATTTTTGCTACCTTGGACAACTCCTCTTTCACTGGTTCAATTGTCTTTCACCTTTAGTAGCCTTGGCCTTGCTGGACTCTGCCTGCATCTGATTAGACCAAACACCATAATTACTTGACATGCATCACAAAGTTAATCATTACATCTTTGCATCATTAACTTAATCATCACTCACCACAAGAAATATTTAAAATTCCATCATTCATCATTAGACTCAAAAGACCATGTTTTAATTCCTTAAAAACCAAGCCAAATTTTTTTTTCGGGTTTTCATGCATAACATGGATTTCAGAGGTTTTGACCCCTCATGGATTTTTCAGGGAATACAAGCATCCATGGATTCCACAAAAAGTGACTCTTGGAAAATCCAAAGGAATGCAGATTCCGCGAATGACATTGTTAAAATGATCATTCAGCTTCATACTATCCCATTGATGACATGAGTACATTTAATCATTAAGATCCAACCTTGAAAGCACAATTAATACCTAAAACAAAGTTGTGACACTCAAGATATTTCCAACCACCTAGTTTTGGAAAATCCAAATAGGCATAGAATACACGAAAGCCAAAATTTTACGTAATGCAAGGGTTTGTGGATTCTGCGAAGAATAATGCATCGGGAGTTCCAATAAGGTGTGGATTTTTTGATAGGGTAAAACTCAGGGAATCCAAGACATTGGGGATTTAGTGAAAACCTAAGTCTTTGAAGAATCCAAACAAGTGAGCATTTAGTGATAGGGTTGAAGTCTCAGAAATTCCATGCATCGAAGGATTACGCGATGAACCCCACTATTCGGGGAATCCAAAGGATGATGGATTCCGTGAAGCTCTTGTTTTGGTGATATCTAAGACCTACGGATTCCACAACGAGCTTGAAAACCAAACTTAAGAATGCAACAAGAAAGAAGTCAACTAGGTTTTCAAAGCACTATGATGATCTTATAATGAAACCTAATTTCTAACAACCAGGCTTTGAATTTTCATTATATACTGATGAAATCTCCTTCACAACAAGGGCACACTAGGGATTCAAAAAAAATACACTCAAATACCTTTTAACCAAGCCAACCTAGATATTATTGAATAATCCAAACCCTAGACTCCTTCGACTACCCAAATTTTTGATCTATTCAATCACATGCCATCTATTACAAGAAAATTCTATCAATGCCTTCATTATTCCTCGACTCATCCCTATGCATCTAGTTCATGATACAAACTGAGGTTTTCAAAGTGAAATTCATATGGCATGATTCCCTAGATCTTTCTTATTGAAATCAAAACCATCAAAATGCATTAAAATCAACAATTCAAAACATGAACCCAGATTTACTAAAGAGTACACAAAATGATGCCCTAAACTCAATCAATATTTTGAAGGTAAATGAAAATATGATAATGACAATTTTGAAATATAAACTAAACTAAAGCCAACTCAAATGATATGAACCTTTGAAAATCTATGTGTAAATCAATATGAAATGAAAATTCAAGTCCAAGACTGTGATGACCCACACAAAATGCAAATTGAAACACAATCCAAAGAAAGACGACCCTTCAAATCAATGCCAAATTCACTTGAAAAAACCAAATAGACAAGGTTTAAGGCCCTACCTTGTGATTCAAATGGTGAACATGTAGCACACAAACCACACTTTGGAAACCCTAGACGATCATCACTAAAATCCACCCGCTTAGATCTTCAAACTCAAGTTCAATCCACCCAGACACTCACACTTTCAATGCTTCAAGTTCCCCAATCAATGATTTGAAAATGAGTTAGAAATCAAACTATAAGCAACCCATAAGAGTCATTAATGGCCGCTTACCATTTGCAGGGCACAATAAAGCCTTGATTTGACATTTACACAAAGTTTCAACGAATCCACGAAGGAAAGGATTCTCTTCAAAAAAGGATTTTGAGGAATCCAAGCATGTCTGGATTTCACAAAAAGAAGGATTTTTGGAATTATTCGGGGGAAAGGATTTAGCAAAGAAAACTTTCGAAGAATCTACCTAGTCCTGGAATACGCGAAGGTAAGGTTTTGGGAAATCCAAAGGGTCCTGGATTTAGTGATGGAAGCATTTTTGGGAAATCTGCCTAGCCATGGATTCTCTGAAAAGTAATGACTTTCAGGGAATCCAAAGGGTGAAAGGGTGTTGGATTTTCCGAACTTAGACTACTTTGATTATTTAAAAGGACTTGGTAATCTCAAATGTTAAACATAAGGCCAATTATTGCAAAATACATTCACCCCAAATATTAATGTGATCATTGAAAGCCCAAAAGGTGAAGTTATCAAAACTCAAAGGACCCATCCCTTAAAGGGGAAAAGCAAAAACCAAAAATGAAAATAGAAAGAATAGAAGGGTCACCACCTCTGGTTCGGCGTGTGTGCGAAAATGGCACAACAAAGAGTAAAAAAAAAAGGAAATGAGAGAGAAGGGTGTAGGCATCAATGTTACAGAATAAGAAGAAGAAGAAGAAGGACCATAGTTAGTCTGGAGAAGAATAAGTGATGCTTCACAAGGTGAATCAAGTGCCAAAAGAAAAAGATATGGCATTATTGATACTAAAAGTGAAGAGGAGATAGAAGAAGAAAATAAATTTTTTGTTGTGCATATGAGGAAAGAAGATGCTTAGAAAGGATCACTAGAGAAGAAGGAAAATGAAACAAGTCAAAAGAAGAAGACTCCAAGTGAAAGCAAAGGAAAAGAACAAACAAAACCAGTAAGGCCTCACTCACCTATAAAATTGGAGGCATTATTCAATAATATTTTATAGAATGATATGCTAGGGGAGACTGTGACTCTATACAAAGATGCATATGAGATGGATAGGGCCACCATTATTGATGCTATTATCAAGTGCATTGTTGTTCTTGAGGTGGATATGATGAAATCAAGAAACATTTACTTGAAGATTTGTGGAAAATTTTGTTGGAAAGAAGTCAAGAAGCTATAATAGAAGAAGCAAGGCTAAAATAAGAAGCATTAGAAAGAGTGAGTGCTCCTCTATCTTAGGAAGATAGAGCCACATTGGATACTATATACAACAAGGAGCTAAGATTTAAAAGTGAAAACGCTTATGGGAAAAGCTAAAAGTGATTTTGAAAGAATCAAAATGCAAAGCAATGAGAAGGTAGAAGAGAGCACATAAACTAGGGATGATACCAGATAATAAGGAAGAAGTGAATATGGAAATCCCTGCTCTGGAACCAAACATTGAAGAAGAGGTACAAACTAATGATGCTCAACATGAGCATGATAGAAATGAAGAAGCTACACAAGATAACACACCTCCAGAAGTGGAGGATATGCTAGAAATAAATATTGAGGATGCAATGATCGGAGAAAAAATTGCAAAGGAAAATACCATCATTCCTCTGGTACAGGAAGATGTTACTCCTCTAGTAAACACTAAAAACCCTGCAGAGGTAGATAAGGAAGAGAATGTTGATGTGGAGAAATAACATGAAGAAGAAGATGAAGACAAGAATAAGGATGCATCTGGAGATGCACAAACATAAACAGAAAAACCAATAGTCTCCGGTAATGCTGAAGAGAATGAATCAAAGGGAAAGGTTGCAGAGACAACAAATGTTTTTGGTGAATCCTCTGACTCTTCTGAAGATTCCTTGAAGAATCTTCTAAGTATGTAGCCAAAGTTTCAACCTATTGTGTCTTCACAATTGTTGCAATTGTCGATGTAGCAAGATAGTGTGGATATGGATAATATCTCTCCCATCTGTAAGCTACAACTGGGAGATGTATTTCATCCATATGCAAGGAAATAAATTATTGAAACACACCAAAGAAGTGGATAATTGATGGAGGAAGTAGTGAAAGCACTTCAAGAGACCATACCCAATGCAAATATTGATACATCACTATCCAGTATGGAGAACTTGAAATTGTTAACTGATTCATTTAAAGTATATGCCTCTAGATTGAAAGAAGCAGAAAATGAGGTTGAGAAAATAATACATGATAAGAGGATGTTAGAAATTACTAAGAAATGTGCTTTAGCACATAGAAAGTTTTCATATTTGATGAAGGATTTTGAAGAATGCATTGATGAGGTGAAGGCTCTATATCAATATGGTATGAAGTGGCCTGGAGCCACATAGAGCATAAGGAAGGAGATGGTCTCTATTGAGTCTCATATAAACACTACCTCAAGTTCCTATGATCTGATGGTTGATCTAACTAGAGAGACAAGGAGTATAATAGAGGATATGCATAAGAAATTATTTCAACTACAAGAATAGAAAGAGCACATCATCCTACAGCTTGGAGAAATCAGGGATCTGGTCAAATCCCAAATTTATAATTTTTTCAAAAGCTATTTTAAGCACAAATAAAGCCAAGAAGATGAATCCAGTACCTGGAAATCTGGAAGAGGGAGAAGAGTTATTGTTGGAGTTTGAAAGGAAGTGTATATTTCTTGTGAAAGCTAAGAGAGAATGGGAAGATGGAAGGAAAGCTTGGCAAGAACATTTGAAGAAACTATAGGTTTCAACCACCTTCGGTTGACTTATTTCTTATCTCTTTATGCATTTCCAGTATTTCAATTCAAAATATTTGTACATATATAGACTTTACAGTGTTATTTCCAAGTATAGTTTTTGGGTTTTTTCTTTGGTACATGACTTAGGCGGAGTCAATCCATGTTTTTAGTTTGTATATATGCTTACATTTCTCAAGGGGAGTTTCTGGTGAAAGTCATAACTATTGTATAGGTGCCCTTTGCCCTTGATGTCAAAGGGGGAGAATGTTTTGGAGATTTTGGCATGTTTCCATCAATGACAAAGGGGGATATTATTGGAAGTTTGGGGAGATTGTTGGAAGAATATCATTGGCTATGTTTGTTGGCAACATGAACAAAGAAGGCACATAAGAATGTGTTGTAGTGTCGTCATTAATGTCAACATTGTAACTTATGTGAATATTTTGGTTGCAGACCATTTTGATTAGTTCTAACAGGTTTTTCAGTTGTTGAGGAAGACATTTTTGTATAATGGTTTGATTTGAAAACATCAGTTGTGTTGGAAATTGATTAAGTGTCAATTTTTCTTATACAATGTTACAAAGAGATTATTTTTGGGTCCGCACCACTCTGCAAATAAGGGTTTCACTCTACGCTTATAACATTATTTTGTTGGATATTAGATGTATTTGATTCTAATATTTCATCATGTTTTGACAAGTGGTTTGTGAGATATGAGTTACATAAGTTCGACTTGGAAATTATAGTTGTTTTCAATACAATACAGTTGTGTGGGAGATTATGCACGTCTCCATGGATGAGTTTTTGACTTTGCGCTTTTGAGGATAAGTTTGCAGATGGCAATAAACCATGGATTCCAGTTAGAATTGAATTTTTAGGTCCAAATGTTTTGATATGGATACACAGTTGAAGAAATTTGTTATTAGGTCTCCAATAGTGCTGACCTAATATGTTTGAACATATGGAAAGGATAAATAAGTGTTGAGATCTTATGTGGGATCAATTATAGGTCCATTCCAACCTATTTCAAATTGTTTTAAGATTTGAATTGTGGCACGTAGTGTGGATGAAATTTTTTTGAGCCGACAAGTTATGATTTGAGTATTACATCCAATTATGTCGACCTAATTGATGTTTAACTTGATGTAGATATATATGTTGGATCCTTTTAGTGTTTTGATGGATGGAATGAATATATGATGTGTGATGTGAAGATTCTACATGTGAATATTATCAGAGCAATGTGAATTTAAGTTGTGAATATTGAGTTGAGGAATATAGTGATGTGAATGTAGAGAAAGTCAGAGAGTTAGATCTGAATCAGATGAAGTGTGTAAAGTTAGTTTATTGAGCTTCATTGGAACTGTATTTCATGAATATAAAAGATAAAATTGTAACAGTTCAGAATAGGCTATGAGCCGCCATCTCTTGTCTATAATTTTCTCTGTGGATACTGAGTCCACCTACAGTGAGCACTTCTATAAATATACTATAACCAATTATTTTTGGACTCAAGGAACACTGAGAGGGGGGGTTAATCAGTGTTCAACAATTTTCTTATTTTATTCTAGATCTTAAACCATTCACAACACTTAAACAAAAATAAAGAAGCAAGCACATGAAGGAGACAATAAAAACACCATAACACCAAGATTTTTACGTGGAAACCCTATTAGGGGAAAAACCACGGTGGAGATTAATCCACAATTTATACTATGTTAAAAGTATGAGAAAATAGGGAATGCACATGCATTCAGGCACACTGCCTAGAGCTCACTACTCAAAAAGCTCAATGCTTACATGAAGGCTCACTGCCTTACAAAATGATTGGATAACAACAAAAGGTTGAACTGAGAGGATAGCATCTGCAAATGCCTGGTATCAGTTCTGTTGAAGCTCAACAATCGATCTTTTGTCCTTCTGACTGATTCAACACTTCTGCTCTGCTCTGCTCTAACTCGCATCACAAAACCTTTAATGCACAAGTGAAATTGTGCATAAATCACTCAAACACCCTTCTGATATTCGCAACACACACCTGCTCTACTTTCCACACCCATTCACACACCAAAATGAATTACCAATCTCATATATATATATCTGCTACCAAGATTTCAATCGCTCTAGGTCGACTTCAACAAAATATGAAATATTCTCCAACAGTCGACTCAAATCCCAAATCATATTTAATGTGCACCAATCAAAGTCGGCCAAATCATAGCTAGGACCCAAAGAAAAAATGCTCGAACATCCAAACAATTAAACAATTACTCCTTATACATCTGTGACATGCCAGATTCACTTAGTCGACCTTCAAGAACAAATAAACATAAAATCATCCTACTGGATCTCCTAACTTATACACCGATTTATGTGACACCACAAAAACTTAGCAATAAGGTAATATAGATGCTTAAAAACTTTCCCCAAGATCCACAATGCAAAATGATGATCCGGTGAAGCATACAGATTGACATACTAACCAGATACCTTGTTCTTCATTTTCGCTGTCGGTAAAACTCTAATCTTTACTCTACTTGTTGGTATGAACGAATCTTGATCTGCAAATCAGACTAATGACTTAGGTTGCTATCAATGACAACACTAGAATCCATATTCCAACAAACAAGTCATATGCCAACAATCTCCCCCTTTGGCATTGATGGCAACACTTAGTGAAAAATGACTAAGTGTCATAACCAATATGATTGTGCTTTGTCTCCCATTTTACATTTCAAAATTTCAAAATTCAAAACACAGCTTCCCCTTAGAATGATAGGGCATTTTTCACTACTCCTTCTCCCCCTTTGAAATCAATGAAAAACATATTTTCACTGCACTCGTTCCCTCTTTCAAAAAATTCAAAATTTGAAGAAATACAACTGTTACTTGGTTCAGAAAATTATTTTGTACTTATCTTTCATTTCCGGAAGAAACTTTTTCTATGCTTCCACTGCAATCCCAATGATTATGACCAAGTTTTTGTTTTCAGAAGTCCTGTTAATAATATGAATGAGGGATTCTGGAATAGTGATTGCCTCTTCTAATTTTTCTCCTTTCCTCAGAACCTCAATCAATTGCTCCAATCTGCATTCGGTTAAATCCTTCACCTTCCAAAAGGTGTCCACAAGTTGTTTTTGGTGAAGTGAACTTTTGCATGCTTAGACTGCAAATCTCCAATCCTTTTCTTGACTGCACCATACTTATCCTGAAACATGTTATAATCCTGACCAATTTTGATTAACTCAGCTTCAATCTGCTCGAGCTTTTCCTTGTATCTCCCAATGACATGAGGCCAATGAAGACAATAGTTGTAAATGCTATTTGCTGAATTTATGCATTGCCTCAACACATTCATTTTCCTTTTCAATTTGGTAAGAGGTAGCCTGAATTGCTCTTTCAGGTGTAGAATTATTTCTTCCTCTTTCCTGTCTGGGGACTCAGAGACCATAGCATCCTTAATGCATTCGATCATTTCTTCAGAAAATACATTTTGCAAACTCTCCAAACGAATGCTATTGTGCACAAAATAAGTACTCAATGTGCTCTCGATCAGGTCTTGCTTGTATGAGGGTCTCTCAGACCATAAGTCAACAATTTTATGCATCCCATCTTTCTCTTGAACAATGTGCAATATCTTTGCTTTGGATAAAAAATATTCTTCTTCACTTCCTTATGCCATAACTACATCTGGTTCAACTGATTCCAGTTCTTTCCTTGGAGTGTACTCATCAGATTCCTCATCTGGTATGTCCACAATTACTTGTTCTTTACCTTTTCATTCAATTTTTGGAGACTTGTGTGCTGAAGGAGTGTAAACAACAATCTCTTTAGCTCTTTTCTTCTTCCTTTCCATTTCACCAAAAGAGGATCCAACCTCAAGTGCTTTTACCAGAATAGAAATGCTAATTGCACTAAACTTCCCTAGCAATTCCTTAAAGAAATTTGCATACTCTTGCTCACAGTTTTCCAAAGTATTAAAATGTTAAAAAATTTGTTTGCAAACTGACTCATTTTCTTTCCAAACAATATTATCGATCTACGACAAGGAACTCAGAAAATATATCACAAGATGTATGACTGAGGTACCAAACCTAAAGGGGTAATCTGCCTCCTTGGTAAGTTGCACATTTTCCAACAACTGATCTTTTAGCAATCTGTACAGATCAAAATCTTCATCCTCCATAATCATTTTATGAGAAATATAAATTGCGCCTGCTGAGGTTGCGCCTTCCGTATTTTTGAAAAAAAAAATTGTAAGAAATTCCATGCGCAATGTACCTTGTTATCATATCCTTGATCATTGAAATTATCAGAGCCCTTTGATCTCCTATTAAACTTCGGTTAGGGTTTCGACCTCCTTGTTCTAAATCGACTTCTTTTTTAGAATATCCCCAACATTGCATAGTCCAGTTAAATTTTTGATTACCTCTTTCGAAATGTGATAGGGTTTATCCAGAGTAAGAATGTCATCATTCAATCTGTTCAAGATAAACCTGACGACTTCGACATTGGAAAAATAAGGAAATTCATTCCAAATGTCTAAACTTTTGTGTTTTACACCTTCAAGCCATTTCAATTCATCAGCCGACAACATATTTCTCACATCCCTAATCTTCTTACTGCTATATTCATCCAAATTTACCATTCCTTTGATTTTCTTCATTTTTCGTACCGAACGAGTTTCTACCGAGCACTAAATTAAGTGAGAATTTTGTAAGCAAATAGAATACCTGATGAATTCGCCGCCGAAATAACCTTTACTCCTTCGAAATTCTGTTGCAGAGGCTCTCCTATTCTTCTTTGATGCAAGGTGATAAATGAGGGTTCCAAATAACCTTTTATAACTTCACACAAAAACCTTTTTATCGCATTAAATGTTTTTCCCTAGGAGTCTGGGTACTATCTTTTCTCAGACAGTGAAAAAAGAATTTATTTACGGACCTTCTACTCCTCAAACTCTTTGCTCAAGTGATCACGGATATATTTTCAAACCTTTAGCACAACTACTTACAAATTCCTACATTTTGGTGCCAACTATCAACAGGGGGACACAAATTTTCTTGAAAAACTCCCCCTAGGCCAATGGGATGAGATCAATTTCCTTAGGAATTACCAGAACCTTCTTCTTGTGCGGGCTTATTTCCTTCATCAGATTCACTTTTCCTTACCCATGTTTTCTTCATCTGATCCCTTATTTCTTCCACAGTCACTTTCCCTTTTCCTTTATCATCTTTCTGTGAAATTTTTCCTTGGTATACCGGACCTCTTCTATCCATGTATTTGTTTTTGCAGAATCTTGCAATGTGACCAAATCTGTTGCAATTGTAACACACAAAATTTCTTTCTCTAGACCACTCATTCCATTTATTTCCTCTTGACCTGCATTGATTAGCAATATGCCCATATCTTCCACAGGTGTAACATTTGACATTCCTTACACTGACAGACATACTTCTGCATTCAATTGACTTATGACCAAACTTGTTGCAACTAAAACACTAACTGGAAAAAGATGGACTGCTTGAACTTATTTTACTTCTACAATGAGAATCCATATGACCAATTTTATTACAAACAAAGTAGTGACCATTAAAATTTTGAGCATTGGGTTGTCTTACTAGATATTTTCTGCCTTTTTTCATTTGATTTCTTTGTCTGGAATCCTTATGTTCAGATCCAGAGCTTTCTCCCTTCTCATATCCAAGACCTCACTTGTCATTTTCATCCTTCTGTCCTTTAGTTAGCTCACCAAGCTTAGCAGAATTGATCCTAAACTTCTTGTATTCATTTGCAGTTGTGAGTTCATTTTTGAGAATAACTATCTGTCTTTCAAGCTCTTGTTCATTATTTCTGGATTGTTGCAGTTCAATCTCCAACTGAAAGAATCCACCATTTACTTTGCTGCATTCTTCATATTTTTCCTTCAAGGACTGGGTCAAATTTTCCTCATTCTTTTTTTTTTCTTCAATCTCCTTAGTCATCTTCATTGCCATAGATTCCATCTCAAGCTTTAGAGCAGCATTGTCTCTAGCAAGCTTTTCACATTCTTCAATTATTTCTTTTAGGGTCTGATTCAGATGAACATCTTCCAAGCATTTACTTTATTTCTGCTTGAGCTGATCACATAGTTCCTTCCTCTTTTCTCTTGACTCATTGATTTTATCCTTCAAAGATTGAATGAATTTTTCAGCATCCTGAATATTTGCTTTTAATTCCATAACTTCTGCTTTAGATTGATCAAGATCATCAAGTGCCACCACAAGCTGTTGTTGAAGACCACCAAAGTCCATTGCTTTCCAAGATCCACCTCAAGTTGTTAAACTTCTGCAAAGGAACTTTGCCCCGATACCAATTGTTGGACTCAAGAAACACTAAGAGGGGGGGTGAATCAGTGTTCAACAATTTTCTTATTTTATTCCAGATCTTAAACCATTCACAACACTTAAACAAAAATAAAGAAGCAAGAACATGAAAGAGAGAATCAAAACACCATAATACCAATATTTTTACGTGGAAACCCTATTAGGGGAAAAACCATGGTGGAGATTAATCCACAATTTATACTTTGTTAAAAGTATGAGAAAATAGGGAATGCACATGCATTCAAGCACATTTCCTAGAGCTCACTGCTCAAAACTCTCATTGCTTACATGAAGGCTTACTGCTTTACAAAATGATTGGATTACAACAAAAGGTTGAACTGAGAGAATAACATCTATAAATTCCTGGTATTAGTTCTGGTGAAGCTCAACAATCGATCTTTTATCCTTTTGACTGATTCGACACTTCTACTCTGCTCTGCTCTAACTCACATCACAAAAACTTTAATGCACAAGTGAAACTATGCATAAATCGCTCAAACACCCTTCTGATATTCACAACACACACTTTCTCTACTTTCCACACCCATTCACACACCAAAATGAATTACCGATCTCATATATATATCTGCTACCAAGATTTCAATCGCTCTAGGTCAGCTTCAGCAAAATATGAAATATTCTCCAACAGTCGGCTCAAATCACAAATCATATTTAATGAGCACCCATCAAAGTCAGCCAAACCATAGCTAGGACCCAAAAAAAAATGCTCAAACATCCAAACAATTAAACAATTACTCCTTATACATCCGCGACATGCCAGATTCACTTAGTTGACCTTCAAGAACATATAAACAGAAAATCATTATGCCGGATCTCCTAACTTACACACCGATTTATGCAACACCACAAAAACTTAGCAATAAGGTAATATAGATGCTTAACAACTTTCCTCGAGATCCACAATGAAAAATGATGATCTGGTGAAGCATACAGATTGACATACTAACGGGATACCATGTTCTTCATTTTTTGTGTCGGTAAAACTCTAATCTTTACTCTACCTACTGGTATGAGCGAATCCTGATCTGTGGATTGGAATAATGACTTAGGTTGCCATCAATGATAACACTAGAAGCCATATGCCAACAGTTATAATATATTGTGAGCTAATCCTCACCATGGTTTTTCCCATTTTTGGTTTTCTACATAAAAATATTGGTGTTCATGAGTTATGTGATGCTGTGAATGTTTCATGCTTTCTTTCTTTATTACAATTGAATATGTTTTGGTGATTGGATGTCTAATGTTTGAATGGTTTAAGAGAATACTAATTCACCACACCTCTCAGTATTCTAGGTGTTTAACACAAGGTTTTTGTCATGATCAATTACAAGCTCAACAACAAGCACAAGCCCAACAAATGTATATTCAACAACAATTTCTTGCTCAACAACAAAATTTGAAATATGGTCCTCAAGGTTAATAATACCCTCAATCTCAAGGAAATGCCACACCATAATACCAAATTGGTGGAGCATATAACACATCTCCCACACCACCATCTAATTCTCATTATCACTCATACAATACACCTCCATATCAAGATCATACATATGTTCCACCATTCATTAACAAAAACATGGGCATTTCATCACAAATATAAACATTGACCCAAAAGATACAAGATATTCAAGTAGGAAAGGTAAAGAAATCATATGCAGTCCAAGACTTATAACCCTATCCATTTGATAGAAGCATCATGATGATACATTTTCCTCCAAACTTTGAGATCCCAAAGTTTGAAAAATATAAGGGAAGAGGAAATATTGAGGAGCTTATAAGAGATTTTTATGTTGCTTGTATGGAAGTCTCCTACAATGATTCATATCTTATGGGACTATTCCCAAGAAGCTTGGGTGGATTAGAGATGGAATGATTTTCACATCTACCTCCTAGAATTTAGATATTTCAAGAGATCATAGATTAATTTTTCATGCATTTCCCTTATAACATTGATGCCGATCTAACATTGGAGAATTTGTATTCACTAAAACAAAATAAAGAACCCCTTTCTACATTTTTGCAATGATGGAGACACAAAGAAAGCAAGTGCAAGTGGCCTATACCAGAAAAACAACAAGTTCAAATACTTGTTGGGAATCTAGGTACTAATTTGTCCTTTCAATTGTGTATGCAATGTGTCTCTACATTTGAAGAATTAGTCTTCAAAGGGATTACTATTAAAAGATCTCTAATTGATAAAGGGTCCATTCAAATATCTAATGATAACCATCATCTAGTAATAGTGACAAACTGTAATTTTTGGATAAAAATAAGAACATTACAAATGTTGGTGTTGTGGATGTAAAGGTGATCATTAATGATCCTCCTAAACCAAATTTTCAACAAGAAAATCAGAAATATGCGCAAACTATCAATAATCAACAAGTTCAACAAGGGCAACAAAGGTCAAATAATTATCCTCCAAGGAAAAAATACACTCGTTTGGGAGAACATATTGAAACCATCTTGACTAAATTAATTCAAACTAATCTTATCAAAGTTCTAATTTCCGTCAATACGAAGAACCTGAATTTAAAACTCTATGGTACATAGACACTGATTATTGTAAATACCATCATACCAAAGGTCACAAAATAACCAATTATATAAAATTGAAAAATGTCATTCAAGATCTTATAGAACATGGTGATATAAATTTCAATCAAAGATTAGGAACTTCAAGAAACAATGACCTTGGAATATACAAGAATATAATGCCAGACCATGGACAAGGAAATGATGCAAAAAAAGGAAAAGAGAAGGTATATAACCAAGTCAACTATACCTATGACAATGTCGTAGGCAACGCATATTCATTTGATAATCATGTATTCATTATTACCATCCAAGGAAGAAATCCAGAGTGTGGAGTCACCACACAACGGGGGAAGGTAACCATACAAGGGGCTCCTTTACAACCAAGAGTACCACCCAAAGATAATGTCAATGATTATAGTCTTCTTGATCAAATAAAAAAGACACCAATCCAAATATTTATTCTAGAGCTTTTGAAAATTTCACCAACCCATAAGGAAATTCTAGAGATAACCTCATCTTCATCATTTGTGCCTAATGACATTGATATTGAACAATTTCAAGTCATGGTGAGACACGTCTCGTCCACTCACCATCTTTTATTCACATAGAATGACCTTACGTCCCAATCATTTCACAATTGTGCATTGCATCTTGAGGTATTGGTGCATAAGAACAAGGTGAAAAGAGTCTTAATAGATGCAGGTATAGGTTTAAACATTTTTCCACTCCAATTAATTACATGCTTGGGCTATTCAGAAGGATTCATAGGAAGAAGAAAAGGAGCAACAATAAGAGGCTATGATGATGAAGAGAGATTTTGAAGGGACCATCACATTACCTATCCAAGTAGGACCAGCAATAACGGAAACAACATGTTAAGTTTTGAATCTTGACTTGCCATTTAATATTCTCCTTGGTCGACTATGGATTCATGCAATACAACTTGTGGCTTCTACTTATCATCAATGTATTAAGTTCCCCTATAATGGCAAGGAGACTACTATTCATGTTGATCCAAAACCTTTCTATTATTATAGAGGTCTAGAGGAGAAATATTCCAAAGTATTGCAAGTTTCAAAGAATGATGAAGTTCCTATACCTTCTTCTTATGTAGATCCAATAACACTAGAATCAACTTCAAGTTCTACATCTAAATCTAGGAAAGAAATACTAGATGTCAAAATTCAATCCAAGGATAGTTGTTGTGGAGAATACAACCTCTCATATTCTTTCCTAGGACAATTGAGTTCAAATCTAAAATCTCATGGTGAACCCCAACACATTGGGAAATTCACCAAAAAAATCAAGAAAACCAGAACTGGGGAGAGCTAAATTTTGAAGTCATCGATGATGGGAACATATCGCAATGGATTTATCAAGATAAGAGAGAAGAACTTCCATTACCAGTGGACACAAGTAGCAAACGATTATGGGGTACGCAGGCATAGGTGGCCTTGGCTTAAAATACCAAGGGATGAGAGAGCCAATAATTCTTGAGCAACATATAAAGAACATTGGTCTTGGTTACACCTCAATCAAAAATTTGGTCCCTCATGTTAACAATATTTCAATTGAAGAGGATAAAGCTTCCGCTTAGTTAAATACATCTGAGTACGAAAATATCGATGATGCTCTAATGTGCATCATAGATTTATTTGAACATGCATCAATATACATGATCACTACTACCTCATTTTCCTCGCCAACTAAAGACAAAGAAATAACCCTTATCTATCCTCAATTAATTGACTAGGAACAACAACACACACTGGTTCTCGATTCCTTCAAAAATGATGAGGTGATTTTTGAATTCATGGGAGCTAGAGACCACATATTTGGAGATCATAAAGTAGGTTTTGATATTGAGTTAGACACAAGAGCCTATTTTGGGGAGTCGATTGAGTCATTAAGTTGAAAAATAGATATTTAAGTGAAAACCACAACGTGACACTTTATGATCCTAAAAGAGTTAAAATAAATGATGCATCCAAAGGTGAAAACTTCTCTGAGATACCTAAGGATGGAGGATTCAATATCCCCCATCTAGAGTAGGAAAAGATAGTAGTTCTTATAGATCCATCCAAGCCGGTCAACGTAGGAATAGAAGAAGGTCCTCAGATAGCAATCTATGCTTACTCATTAGATGATGAAGAGACATAGGATTTGGAAAAATTTCTTAGAGAAAGGTAGATTTTCTTTGCCTGGTCATATGTTGATATGTCAGTCTAGATACATCCTTAGTAGTAGACCATCTCACAGTTCACCTAAATGCCAAGCCAGTTAAATAGAAGCTATGAAAGATGC
This sequence comes from Sequoia sempervirens, assembly GCA_007258455.2. Taxonomy (NCBI): domain Eukaryota; kingdom Viridiplantae; phylum Streptophyta; class Pinopsida; order Cupressales; family Cupressaceae; genus Sequoia; species Sequoia sempervirens. The sequence continues at coordinate 126,637,206 of VDFB02373365.1, forward strand.
ATCCTCAAATAGAATTTCTCGTCAAGGTAGAGTTGTAAAAATTACTTGATGTTGGTTTCATTAGGTCGATTGGCTATCCTGAGTGGGTTTCCAACTTGGTTCTAGTTTCAAAACCCACTGGGGGAATAAGGATCTGCACAGACTTCAAGGACTTGAACAAAGCATGCCCTAAAGATGAGTTTCCACTCCCTAATATAGACATCATTGTGGATCTCACAAATGGTCACGAAAAGTTATCTCTTATGGATGGATTTTCAAGGTATAACCAAATATGGATGGATTTTCAGGGTATAACCAAATAATGATTGCTAAGGAGGATCATCACAAAACATCTTTTACTTGCTCATGGGGGACGTATTATTGTAACATGATGCATTTTTGTCTAAAAATGTAGGGGCTACATATCAAAGGGAAATGCGACAAATCTTTCATGACATTTTCCACAAGATCCTTGAGGACTATGTAGATGACATCTTGGCTAAATCTATGACAAGGAAAGGACATCTAGAGGTACTAGCTCAAATTTTTGACAGGTTGGAGAAATATAGTGTAAGTTTGAACCGAAAAAAGTGTGTCATTGGCATTACCATTGGTAAACTATTGGGATATATAGTGTCATGGAGGATCATTGAGGTTGATCCAACAAAAGTAAAATCAATTATGGAGATTCCACCACCTTAAACACTCATGCAGCTAAGGAGCCTTCAAGGTAAATTACAATCAATCAAGAGATTCATTGCCCAAATGGTGGATAAGTGCCACCTATTTACCCATCTCCTTCACAAGGGTGTAGCATACAAATGGGATGATAATTGTGAGCAAGAATTTCAACAACTAAAGGATTAGTCAGTGGCACCACCAGTCTTAATTCCACTGGTAATAGGAAAACCTTTATCCTATATATATCGGAAACCTCAACAACGTTAGGAGCTCTCCTAGCTCAACATGATGAAAATGGAAAAGAGCAGACCATATATTACATCAATAGAGCTCTAGTTGGTTTTGAGCTTAATTACTCACCCATGGAAAGAGCTTGTTTAGAATTTGTGTTTTCTTCTCAAAAGTTGAGACACTACATGTTATCCCATCAAGTAAAACTCATTTCCAAATTGGGTCCTTTGAAATTTTGCTATCAAAAGCTACACTCACCAATTGTATGGTAAAATAGGTGATGATCTTGAGTGAATTTGACATTGAATATGTGGATTGAAAATCCATCAAGGGACAAGTTATAGAAGAAAAACTATTTGAGTCACCATTATGTTTAAAGAACCCATTAGTATCAGAGTTTCTAGATGAGTCCATCTTCACCCTTAGAACATCCAAGCAGTGGAAGTTATATTTTGATGGATCATAGACACAACATGGGTGAGGGGCTGGAATTTTCTTCATCACTCCACAGGGGGATTGCATACCCACATCTTTTAGATTGGAATTTCCTTGTACCAAAAACATAATAGAGTATGAAGCACTTATCACCAAATGAAGGACTACAATTCAATGGAAAATACAAGAGCTTCAGGTATATGGAGATTCACAATTGATAGTGAAACAAGTTAATGGTGACTATAAAACAAAAGATGATAAGCTCACACCATACAAGAAAATGGTGGATAGTTGCAAAGAATACTTCATTGATATAAATTTTAAGTAGATACCAAGGATTAACAATAGATCAGTTGATTCCATGGCTACTATTGGCGTTTTATTGGACATACCAAAGAATATCCCAAAATATGAATTCCTTGTGGGGTAGCTTTTCATGCCAGCATTTGAGGTTTCAGAGTCAGAATTTGTGTGTGAGATTATTGGTTCTGATTCACCCTAGTACCATGACATATTTACCTACCTACATAGAGGTATATTCCCCACTGGTATCAGCTCTATCTTGTGAAAAACCTTTATCAAAAGAGCCTCATTATTCGTCATTGTTGGTGATACCCTATACTGAAGAAGTTTCGATAATACGTTACTCATATGTTTAAACCAAGAGGAAGCTTACGTTTCTTTGAAAGAAATACATGAGAGAATATGTGGGTCACATTCAAGTGGCATAACCTTGGCCAAAATTTATTGAGAATAGGATATTATTGGTCCACCATGGAGCAGGATTCAAATAAATTTGTGAAAAAATGTTTACAATGTCAACAACATGGAGATCACATTCATTCTCTAGCACAAGAGCTCTGACCAATGGTAACTCCATGGTTGTTTTCTCAATGTGGGCTTGATATCATAGGTAAAACTACACCTACTTCTTCCAATAGACATAAGTTCATTATTACTGCCACAGAGTATTTTACAAAGTGGATAGATTCCATTCCTATGACGTATATCATTGGGAAACAAATCTCAAAGTTCATCTTTAATTACCTTATATGTCATTATGGATGGATAGATGAATAAAAAGGTGGAATATACGAGTATATTCAAAAGAACCCCTGCAGATCATAAATGTTAGAGAGACATCAACAATACATTAACAACAAGTTAAATATAATAATATGGAAACATAATTATATATATATACATGTATTCATACCAAGAAATTATTATAAATTGAAAGCAGTTGGGAATAATAATATATATAAATTTATATAGAATATATAAAAATATTACTCATAAAATCACACACACACACACACACATTTATGGATAAGTAGATATGCGAATCACTTGTGAATATACAATAATGATACTTACAACAATTATTAAGCCTTATAAGTAGTGATGACTCTTTAATATAAACATAAGTAGATTATGTATATTTATGAATTGTCCTCATCCTATGATCAATCCAGTATAAGGTTGAAGAAGGTGAGTAAGGAATTAGAAAATGTAGAGAGATACAACTCAGGTGATGCCTTCACTTAGCGCTAATATTTAGATATTCATATTTAGCAATTCCAAATAACAAGATTCGACAATCATTCACATGGTGGGTGTTTGAGAATCTTGGCCCTTAGAAATTATGCCTTGCAATTTGTTTAATACATACCTTGGACTGTAGGATCTAATGATTAAGTTTGTTGCACTTCTATGATTATAGATTCAGATTTATGTATTCATAAGTGGTTTTATCTTTGGCATACACGTTCATGGAAGGGCTATTGATAGGATTGACCATATTGCAGATATATAATTGTTCTTCCATTCATTCAGATTTTTCTTTAGCAATCAGATGATGCTTAGCCATTACTTGATTATTAATGATTATTGTCATGATTAAAAATGTTTAGATTTGATATTTACTCAAATGATAAATTGTAAATGGATTTGATTGCTAAAATATTGTCTTCTTTTTGCTTGTGAACCTATCAGGAAGGGTGAATCATGAGTGAGTTGGCTTGCCTAAAAACCCCACCTAAGATTTCATCCCACAAGCCCGAGTCAAGGGTTGGGCCATGGAGGGGTGGGGGTCCCACCTAAGATTCTACCCCACAGGCCTAAAGCAAGGGTTGGGAAATAGTAGGTGGTGGGCCTTAGGGTCCCACCTAAGATTCAGCCCCATAGGCCCAAAGAAAGGGTTGGGCAATAGGAGGTGGTAGGCCTTAGGCCACTTGGACTCTATAGTTCCTCTCCCCTAATAGGACGAGTGTCTTCTGAGGTGTTTCCATGAGTGGAGTATCCAGATACTAAGCCATTAGGCAAGAAGGATTGTGATGGACAACCTCTTGAGCTTTATATGAAGGCTTCAGGGTGGATCCGCCTATGGAACTCCTCTTATGTCTTCATTATTGCTTTACGATTATGAATATATTTTGGATATCTAGATATTAATGCTAACAAATATGTTGATTAATATGGTGAATATAGATTCCAATCTAGGGTTATTGCATTAGAAGGACATCCAACACCATTTCTCAACCCTTTATTATCCACAAGGAAATGGCCAAGATGAAGCCTCAAATAAAATCATCATTAAGATCCTTAAAAAGATGGTTAATGACATTGGTCGAGATTGGCATCTGAAATTAAATATCACTCTTTAGGCATATTGAACTAGCATTAGAACAACAACTGGAGCTACACCTTATGCCCTAGTCTATGGTAACAAAGTCATTTTTCCTATTGAGATTGAGCTCCCCTCATTGAGAGTATCTCTACATAACCTAATCACTGAGGAAGAATATAGAGTAGCAAAGCTAAATGAGTTGGAATTGCTAGATAAATGATGTCTGAAAGCACTTAATCATCTTCAGGTATATCAAAGCAGACTCAAGAGTAGTTATAACAAAAAAATCAAGGGTCAAAGCTTCGAAGTGGGAGATCTTGTACTAAAAGAAAATTAGAAGAATATACTAGACCAAAATAGCAAGGGGAATTTTAAATCAAATTGGTTGGGACCCTTTGTCATCACATCTTGTTATGGATCAAGAGCTTATCATCTCACAACACGAGAAGATCCATTTCAGGAACCTATGAACAATATGCATCTCAAGAGGTTATATGCCTAGTCCAAGAGAGACAATATTCTAAAAAAATTAAAAATTAAATTAAAAATAAAAAATCCAAAAAAAAGAAAGAAAAAGGATTGAAAATAGTAAAGGGAAAAATCATCCTCTAGTGAAAACCACTTCAGTGGCACTTTGGACAAGTACCTTGGTGAAAACCTGGTAAACATCTGTCTTACATAAATAAAATCCATCTCCCATTTATTAAGTACTCTTATCACTCCATCCCCTTCATAATAAATTAGAATCCATTTTTCACCCATCTAATTTCATCCCTACCATCGCTTGGTATTCAGGAAAATTTATTTTCGTCCTATTGAGTTGTACCCTTAGGTCATCCTCTCTGATTCATATCAAAGTTCCATAACACTTGACTGGGGGCATCTTATACTTTTTCACTATATTGGATTCTTGTATTGCCTAATTCTTATAAATATCATTCCTGAAAAATCCAAAAAATATTAGAAAACATCAAAACACTAAAAAAATTTACAAAATCATCAAAATCCTTAAAAACATCCAAACATTTATAAAATTTAAAATCCCCAAAAAATACCAAAACACTTGTAAAGTTCAAAATCCAAAAACATCTAAATCATCTTGAAATCCAAAAACATTCATAACATCTCAAAAATGTCAAGATCGCATTAAAACCCCTAAACAGATCTAAAACATCAAAAAGTAAAAAACACTTGTCGAACCATGTTGTCTTTACACTTACATAGGCAAGGCCATCATCAATGTGCCCCTGAAGCATTAGGTTGGTCCTTTAGGAGTCCATCATAATAAACTGACAATTCAAAATGTTTATATCTCATCAATAAACAGTCACTTGTTAGGGAGTTAGTCGAACTATGTTGTCTCTATGCTTACGTAGGCAAGGCTATCATTGATGAGCCCCTGAGGCATTAGGTCAGTTCCTCTTAGGTCATGTTCTTGGTCTAACCTTGGAAAACACAAAAATATTTGGAAAACATTCAAAAACCTCAAAATATCCTCAAATATAACTCGAAAACTTTAAACATTCAAATAATTAGAAACCCTAAAAAGCCTCAAAACATTTCAAAATGTCAAAAACATTCAAATGTTCCAAAAAGCTCAAAACTACCCATCTCATTCCATTTTCACTTGTAATAATCTTCATTCATAATAAACTAATCATCGTTCCCACCCTTTGGTGAAGCACACAAAAGCAAGTATAACATTTTGGAAAGTAAAGTTTAATGAAAACAAATCGTGAAGTCAAGGTTAATCTCAAACACATTAATTAAGTTTATATCAATGGCCTAATTATTTTAAAAGAACATCATTATCCAATGCATGTCCTAGGATATATCATTTCAACAATGGGCATCATAACACCTTCTTTCTTTCTTTTTTGTCTTGTGTGACTGTTGCTTTATTAGATTGCTGCTTGTATGGTTGTTAGTATATTTTATTTAGTTGTTAATATATTTTAAATGTTTCTTGTTTAAAATATACTTATTATTATTATTAGTTGTTTTATTTTTATTTTTTATATCGTTTAGTATATATTTATATATATATTATAATGATTATAATTACAATGATTTTTAAGTTGTCAATATTTATTTTGTATTGCCAATATTATAATATTATCTTATCGTAATGTATTTTATTCATTTATTCTCTTTTCAATGCATCACAATTTTGGGGACATGACATTTTGGGTATCATCTAAGAACTTCAAAATCTCTTTGGCAATAGATATGAATAGCATTGACTATTTTTTCATTTTAATCTTTTCCTACTATTTATCTTATCGGTCCATTTTGATGGTCTCTTGATGATGTCTATCAAAATAATTTAGAGAGAAAGGAATGGGTCATTGATCATTACTTTTGTTTTTTGTGCTTGTTGTATATTCTTGTAGTACAACCTCAGTGAATACTTATCTTGCATGTGGTGGGATAGTCTCAAGTAAAACAATGGCCAGGACATATCAGGTTCCTCATACCTTTTGTGTATTAGTCTCCTTGCTTTGATGGCTCATTCTTTCACATGGTCAAACAAGGTTTTCGTATGTTAGGTATGAACAAGGATACACTTGTCAGTTTGCAGAGTCAAATTCCATAGCATTAGGTATAATGTCGCCCTAGTTCTTCATACCTTGGTGCATCGTATCTATTTGTTGTATCAAAATTAAGGATTGCTATGATGAATTAAATAAAGTCTTAAAAAGCAAAGCAATATCATCTCTCTCATCACCATATCTAATAAAATCGAATAATTATGATTTTTTGAAATTATAAATCAATCTCAATAAAGAAAAGCTAATCAATGTACATCTCTTCTACTTTCTATCCATTTTTCTATCTAATTCTTACCAACATCCAAGTATCATGGCATAACCAAATAAGTGCATGCATCCTGCATCCATAAAACGTCAGCATATCATGACATACATCCTACATATGCATAACATGTCATATCAAAAACACCAAAAAAAAACATCCATATCAAATTATAATGCATCCATGAATCATATGCATCTACATCATCGACTCATAAGCATAATAAATACATCACCTCTGTATACATAAGCATATATCATCCATAATGCATCCACATAGAATCATAATACATCCATCACATAAAATCATGAACATGAAATAAGGTATCATATAAACCACTGCATCGAAAATCACCTCATATATATCAAAATCATCAATGTCATGATACAAGTCAAATATATGATATACATCAAAATATAGACATGAGGCTATAAAAAATGAGCCAATGAATGGATATACATCAATAATCAGGATCAAAAAGGTGTCTATATCTGAGGGACTATCCTTTACTCCCCTATTCCTCCTATCAAAGTGGTGGTTGATGGCTACTTGATGGACCCCTTCTATCTGACTGGCCTATGGACGACCTACTTGTTAATCCACTCAGTGCCAAACCACTCCTATGTGAAAAATCTAGTTGTTTCTAGTGCCAAGGGACCTTGTGATGGTACAAGGTCTGGTAATATGAATCCTATTCCATAGCTTGGTCATATAGGGTGATCAATACCATAGTACCCTGTCCTTGTCTAGAGCTTGCCTCCAACTATTTCCCTTGGGCAGTCTCTTGTGCTAGCTACAGGTCTATTTGTTGTTACGGTTGTCTCTCCATGGCTAGTTTGGCATAGGCTTGATCTCACTCCTTCCTATACCTATCCTGCTCGGCCCAAGTGGCATTCCTCTCCTGAATAGCGGTATCCCACTCTACTATCTGTTGTTGTAGTAATACCTGAGGATCGGTACCCCTCAAAACTTGTACTTGTTGTACATGTGGTTGTATCTATGGTGGTTGTTGGGGTACTTGCCCGGGAACCTATTCGAGAACTTTTTCATCATGTTGAGGAACCTATCCTCTACCTCAGCCTACACCATCAACCCCTACTGGGTCTGTCAACCTGATGGGATGATGCTGAGCAAACCATGCATCGTAAGTCAAAGTCATCTCAAGATCATCTACACCACTCACATAAACCCATGGCAAGGTAGCCAACTATTTAAATTCAATAATAGCCACCTAAGGATCCGTCTGAGGTCCCCAAGATCTAATCTCTTTGAAGGTGTGTGCATAAACACCTCTATATCCATCCCTAGGACATCCTGTTGGTCCCCAAACAGTCTTGCTACTTAGTCCGGAAGGTACCTCTCTATAATATGAATCTGGAGACCCATGAGCCACCATGTCTGTCGAGCATAAAATAGTTGGTCCTGGTCATCACCCCATTGCTATGTCTATAGCCAGGGTCTCCACTTGAATATTGATATCATCAAGAACTCTCCTTCAGTATGTTATACCTAACACCCTTGTATGGTAGAATGTGGACATACCTACATATCTGTATACCACTAGGTCCTCCTCATTGATGTCTCACAAAGTAATAATAGGTTTGAGCACCACAATTTTCTCTTGTAGAAGAGGGGGATTCACTACTCATGAGTTCTCTTCACTCAGAGAGCTTCACGGGGTGAACTTCCCTAAACTATCTCAGGAATCAATGGCGATATTTTCAGAATCTGAAAGAGCAGGTCACAGAGATTTTTTGGACAGGCTGACAAGCTCTCGGCCAAAGGATGTCAATGTAGGATACATATGACAGTGTGGTGCGTTGGTGTCCCAAAGGTGCGCTGGCGTATCCTACAAACCAGAGAACGAGTTTATCACAAAAAATTCCTAAATGACTGCTAGCTATCTAATTGCTAAGAATTTATAGAATGTGATAAAGTAGTAGAATGCAATAGAACTACAATAAAATGAAGTAGAACTAACAAATATAAGAAGAAGAAAGGAAATAAATACTTACAACCACACAAATGATGAAGCCTCCACCAAGTGGATGTCTTCAAAACCTACGTCTGTAAGATATGGAGAAATTGTTGGGGCTGTATAGGGGTTTGCCTCAGTCAAACCCCTGTTTTGGTGTTCCCACCTCCATGGACATCCAAGAAAATAGAGAAAGAGAGAAATGAACAAAGCATGTGGTGAAAGAAAAACCTGCTTAGGAGTAGAACCTGCACCACCAAGTATAAGTGATAAAAGCAAACCACACTCGAGGAGGATAACCCGTATCACAAAAGAGGTGATAAAAGCAATCCCCACTCAAGGAGGAGAACCTGTATCATGAAGTGGAAGTGCAATAGAGAGGGGATATGTGAAATTCCAAGATGCTCACAAGCATGAGATGAGGGAGATGAAATTGCAAGAGTGAAGGTAATAGAGCTTGGAAGTGCTTGAAGTTGCTATGGAAAGCTATGTGCAAGCAAGATTTGGATGGTAGAAGGTTGAAGCCAAAGCAAGAGAGAAGCTAGAAGCAAAAGAATGGAGCTAGATGAAGTTAGAGAAAGTTAGAAGATACAAATGGAGTGAAAAGATTGCTTTTAAGGAGAGAAGAGAAGCTTCATTAGTCGTTACAAGGTGTCTCAGGCCATTACCATTGACAAAAGGTGAGGACAAGTGGCAAGCATGCTCGAAGATAGTTGTTTGAGCATTTGAAATGTCGCAGGATGCTAGCACGGTGCATAGACATCCACACGACGCGCTAGTGTCTGGACACGTCACGCTACAAAATGACGAGAACGGGAAAAGCACAAGGTTTGAAGCAAAGCTAATGTGCAAGGATAGCTGCTGAAAAGGGGTGTTGGAGCATCTTGAGAAGGGAAAAAGGCTAATGTAGGGGCTAAAATGAGCCTACTCAAGATGCTAAGGGAGTGGACACTAAAGCAGACACAAGAATGTATGTGAAATTGCGAGGGGTGCAATTTTTCGACTATACATTTTTTCCCCGCGTTAGCGGGCATATGAATCTACATTAATATGCACGCTAAAGGAAATATACCAAACATAAATAACATCATATGCCAAAAGGATACTGTAGAGGAAGCAGGTAACTCTTCGAACCATGGAAGCATGCCCCCACTGGGCTGAAGACCTACAAAACAAATTTATTAGACAAGAAATACCTACACCAGACAACAATGTTAGAACATACAAAGCTAAAGGATTTGAGTCAGCAAAGTAAAGAGACCTCGATGTAAAAATTTGTCTCAGTACCATGTGTCGTCGCCAAATTAAAAAAACTAACACAGAAGAATTCTAAGACAAAGAGAAGAAGGAGCATATACTCAGGATGAAGAAGATGTAGATCTTCGATCTGATATATACAATTGAGAAGAAAGAGAATTTAAGAATGTAAGTGCCTTACAAGCTCATAGACCTACAAGGAAGGTTTCCTCCAAGATCTCTCACATGAAGGAAACCAAGAAAAGCGTCTTACAAACCTACAGACCTACAAGGAAGGTGTCCTCCAAGATCTCTCACATGAAGGATATCTAGAAAGCACCTTACAGACCCACAGACCTATAAGGAAGCGTCCCCAAAGATCTCTCACATGGAGGAAGCCGAGAAAGTTCCCTACAAACCCACAAACCTGTAGGGAAGGTGTCCTTCAAGATCTCTCGCATGAAGGAAAATAGGAAGCATCCCCCAAGATCTCTCACATGGAGGAAGCCAAGAAAGTGCCCTACAAACCTGCAAACCTGTAGGGAAGGTATTCTCCAAGATCTCTTGCATGAAGAATACCCAAGGAAGCATCCTACAGACCCACAAACCTGTAGAGAAGGTAACCCCCAAGATCTCTCGCATGGAGGAAACCTAAGAAAGTACCCTACAGACCCGCAAACCTGTAGGGGAGCCACCCCCAAGATCTCTCACATGGAGGAAACTCAAAGGAAGCGCCCTACAGGCTCTCAGACCTGTAGGGAGGTATCGCCCAAGATCCCTCACATGGAGGAAACCTAGGAAAGCGTACTACACAGAGTCAAGAAGTGGCCACATAGGCAAGTGAGTGGATAGTCGCGTAAACCGTCGATAGATTGGAAGGCTTTCAAAGAGGTTCCTGGGGAACCTTTCAAAATAAGTGGGGTCCACTCAAGGGATGCTCCTATTGAAAGGCACAGAGAAGAGAGGGGGTCCTTAAGAAGGGCACACATCTCCAAAATGAGTTATCACTTCCCCTAACATAGAGGGGAGGAGAACTATGCAAGATACTTAGAACATACAGGATAGAGGTAGACCTCGATATCACTTGTCATGCAAAGTAAAGGCAGGTGCATCAATCAAACAGGAGTTTGATGACACCTGAATCAAGAAGTTGTTGTATCTTATCCTTCAAGGCCTTGCATTCACTAGTGGAATGGCTAGGCACTTGATGGTATGCACAAAAAGAATGTTCTTCTTTATCACATTCATTAGATTTCTTACGTGTAGGAGAAGGAAGAGTGATTAAGCGGGCTTTTAGAAGCCGCAAAAAAATACACTCTCGCTCAGATAAAGGATGAGGAGCAAGAAGCAACCCTTTCTCTTGTGGAGAAAGGTTTGAATTCTCACAAGAAGAAGAAGAATGCACGAAGATAGAAGACAATGGAGGAAAAATCTTTTCAACAGAATGAGGTTGAGAAGAATTCATGTCACTCAACCATGGCTTTCGTTTAGACCGTTCCTTCGAGAAACCAAGTCCCAAAGTACACTTACGGGGTGTGAATTCTATAGGGACTTGAATGCCTTGTTCGTTATGCCCACAACCTCTACACTCATAGCCATATTTAGAGACAAGCTTAAAGTCAAGGACATAATGTGTTTGCAAGTCTTGAAAAGGAGGATCCTCATAAAGAGCATTGTCCCAAAAACACGGACCACACTCCTCTATGGGATCGCCTTTGTCCTCTTTAACAGGACTATCAACATTATCCTCTTTAGCATAAGCGTAATCCTCTTCCTCAGAAGGAGGATAAACACTAAGAACATTACAATTATTGCTCACACTACCCTGCGATACATAAGAATAATCATTTTTTATAGCGGGTGTGGATGATATTATTGGAAGGTTTGAGTGGATCGGGTTGAATTTATACTCCCCATTGAAGGAGTCTAAAAAATATAAGGAACCCCAATCATCACCAAGAAATGCATTCCTTTAGGGAGAGGTAGGCTTAGGATTTATTTCCTTAGAAGGGTCTTCCTCAGGGACGTTTATCTCAAGAGTGCCCTTTGTAGTAGGTACTACTGGAGTAAACATTGACACATTGGAAGACACTGAAGGAATAAGAGTAGGAACAATTGAAGCTCAACCAGCAACTGCCATCTCACATAAGTGCATAGCATCAAGATCAACCTTAACTATGACTACTTTATTATTGCAAGTGAACTTAAGAGATTTATGCAAGGTAGACAGGACTGCACCCATAACATTAATCCATGGCCTACCAAGAAGAAGGTTACAAGGTAATTTTCTGACATGACATATACAAGGGTAGGTATGGTAATGGTTCCAAGTTGCAAAAGAAATACCATCGTGCCTAGGGCTTGTCAAACGACATTATCAAACCCACAAATGACAACAGAAGAAGCATTAAGAGAAGATGATTCAATATTAATCTTAGGTAATAGATCAACACTACACACATTGAGTGTTGAACCAGCGTCAATGAGACTACGTCTAATGCCAATTTTATTAATGTTGACTATAATCATTAGAGGGTCTACTTGCTTTTGTACTTCTGGAGATGGGAGCTCCTGCAGATAGAATGTGATATGTGGCGAATCCACACGAATGTACGTCATCAACGCATTAGCATCCGTTGGCCTAGCGGAAGAAGGAAAGAGGATCTTTTGCAAGGATTCCTAAAGCATTCCTTGATAAACCGGAGCAGACTAAAGAAAGTCCCACAATGAGATCTTATCCAGAGTAACACAAAGTTTCTCGACAAGATCGTAACCACCAGGTGCTTTAGTTGTAAGTTTAGGTGATTGAGGAAGGCTTGGTTGTTTATTCATACTATTCTCATCAGCATGGGATACCACTCTACAAGAGGGATCCATAGAAATATTAGGACAATCTTTATCCAATGGAAGACCATCAATAAAACAAATACTTTTAGGAGGACTAGCTGGAGTCACATAAATGACTGGTCTCTTAGGCCTTTGAGGGGTAGCAGAGACATAGATTACATTTATAGACTCATCACAACTAGTAGAATAATTATTTGAAGACATATTCTCAACATCAATCCAAACAGGATCAAATGTGGAAGGAGATTCATCATTTGCTAATGCATCATCTCTAGAAGAGAGTACATTGGAATAGATAAGAAGTTCATCATTAAAAAATGCAACGTCTCTAAAAGAGAGTGCATCAAAAGGTATAAGAGATTCACCATTCACAAATGCATCATCTCTAGAAGAGAGTCCATTGGAATGAAGAGAATGTAGAGTAACATTAAGAAAGGTATCAATGATTTCATCTTCTTGCAACAAAATATCCTCTGAAGTAAGAGGACTTTCGTGAGAAGGATCAAAGATACCAACTGACATGGGAAAAGACAAGTCACCATCAGATGCATGAAACGGAATATCATTAACATTTTGAACAAAATTAGATACTGAACTAATAAAAGAAGATATTAAATTCATTACTTTTTTTGGTATTTTCTATGTTCTAGTAATTTGCATTTTTGGAGGTCTTTGGAGTAGAATTTGAGGTCGAAACTTGCGTCAGACCCTAAAATTCAACTACCGAAGGCAATTGTATTTTAGGGATTGACTTAGTTCTCGAGGAGACCTTTCTGATGGTGCAAACGGTTCTTAATTTCGAGCACCGAGTCAAAAGTTATGACCCCACCAAGTAGGGGTAAATAAATCCCTAATTTTTTGGAAGATTTTCTCTTCACGTCAGGTTCACCAAAATTTAGAAGAGGGGGATTCGCTACTCACAAGTTCTCTTCACTCAGAGAGCCTCACGGGGAAAACTACCCTAAACTACCTTAGGAATTAGTGGCGAGAGATTCAGAATCCGAAAGAGTAGGTCACAAAGATTTTTTGGATAGGCTGACAAGCTCTCGGCCAAAGGATATCAATGTAGGATATGAACAATAGCACGGCGTGCTGGCGTCTTGTACGGACCAGAGAACGAGTTTATCACAAAAAATGCCTAAATGATTGCTAGCTATCTAATTGCTAAGAATTTATAGAATGCAATAAAGTAGTAGAATGCAATAGAACTACAATAAAATGAAGTAGAACTGATAAAGATAAGAAGAAGAAAGGAAATAAATACTTACAACCACGCAAATGATGAAGCCTCCACCAAGCGAATGTCTTCAAAACCTACATCTATAAGATCTGGAGAAATTGTTGGGGCTGTATAGGGGTTTGCCTCAATCAAACCCCCGTTTTGGTGTTCCCACCTCCACGGATAGCCAAGAAGATAGAGAAGAGAGAAATGAACAAAGTGTGTGGTGAAAACAAAAACCTACTCAGGAGTAGAACCCGCACCACCAAGTATAAGTGATAAAAGAAAACCTCGCTCAAGGAGGAGAACTTGTATCACAAAAGAGGTGATAAAAGCAATCCCCGCTCAAGGAGGAGAACCTGTATCATGAAGTGGAAGTGCAATAGAGAGGGGATATGTGAAATCCCAAGATTCTCACAAGCATGAGATGAGGGAGATGAAATTGCAAGAGTGAAGCTAAGAGAGCTTGGAAGTGCTTGAAGTTGCTATGGAAAGCTATGTGCAAGCAAGATTTGGATGGTAGAAGGCTGAAGCCAAAGCAAGAGAGAAGCTAGAAGCTAAAGAATGGAGCTAGAAGAAGTTAGAGAAAGTTAGAAGATGCAAATGGAGTGAAAAGATTGCTTTTAAGGAGAGAAAAGAAGCTTTTTTAGTTGTTACAAGCTGTCACAGACTATTACCACCAACAAAAGGTGAGGACAAGTCGAAAGCATGCTTAGAGACAGTTGTTTGAGTGTGTGAAACATCATAGGATGCTAGTGTGGTGCACAGATGTCTGCACGACGCACTAGTGTCTAGACATGTCACGCTACAAAACAACGAGAATGGGAAAACACAAGGTTTGAAGCAAAGCTGATGCTGCTGAAAAGGGGTGTTGGAGCATCTTAGAAGGGAAAAAGGCTGATGCAGGGGCTAAAATGAGTCTACTCAAGATGCTAAGGCAGTGGAAACTAAAGTGGATGCAAGAATATATGTGAAATTGTGAGGAGTGCAATTTTACGACTATACAACTCCCAATTCCAAATGTGCAACAATGTAACCCCAACATATAAGTTATTCCCTCTCATATAAACTACCTAATGCATATCATGGTATAGTGTAGCTAAAATACATATACCCCATGTATAATTGCACACATTCTCCACCATGCCCTCTAGGACTGTACCCCAACTGACGTTGAACCCTCGACTATGCCTTTTAGGAACCAGGACTCCCATAATCAGTCCTGACAATAACTAATGTCAAGTCACTGGCATGTCCATGGTGCCTCCGCAAATCAATTTGAGAGCTCTCTACCTCCAACATCCTAGCTCCTAGTACTCAGAATATAGCATCTAGGTCGAGGTATGTATCATAAACAACTCTCTCTCCATGGATAGGAACTCTCAAGATGCACAAGACATCCTTGAGGGTAATAGTCAATCAACTATAGGAAGATGAAAAGATGAAGTCTTAGAATGCCACCTCTCCACTAGCGTGGTCATCATCACCAAGTGGGTCCTGATCTCTAGCATGTATGCAATGTAGTATAGATGGATGGAACCCAAGAACTCATCATCCTCATCCTTAATTCTAGCCAATCGCCATAGAATCCTAGGTCTCCTCTCACGAGAAAGCAATGGATGGAAGCTCTACTGCATGCACAACATACACAATGTTAATTTGCTAAAAAAATTGATAACAAAATTTTAGTCAAGAACTCTAAATACAAGTGTGAGCCTTTATGCAAGTGTTTCGTTCTGTCATGATAGCAATTGTTGTTTAATGCACATAAAAACTGAGAGGGGGGTGAATCATTTTTACATTAAACCATTATAACCCTCTTAAATATTCAGATCTACATTGGTCCTTAAACCCTTAACAACCATTAAACCCTTATCATGCATTAGCATAATGTAAACATGAGAAATGGTAATGCAAACACATCCAAACACATGAGAACACCATATTTACATGGAAAACCCAAGAAGAGAAAAACCACGACGAGGATTAGCTCACAATATAAAGTAATTACAACACTGAATACAATAGGCTCACTGTCAGAGGGCTCATTGCTGAAAAGAAAAGAAGGGCTCATTACCAAATTACAAAAGATAAGAAAGAAGAATGTTACAATGAGAAATCCATCTCAAAGCAACAAAAAGATCCACCATAGTATCACTAGTACATCTACAACCTCTTTGAAAGATGTAGACACCTTCTACTCACTGCTTCCAATAGTCTAACACATTAAATCTCACACTGCATTTCGCACTTTTGTACTTCACAACTCTGCACTTCGCATCACACACCACTACACAATTCTCCATCAACACACATTTATACCATCCTCAACATTGAAAATAATTGACAAAGTCATCCATTTACCTCAACCATGCAAACTCAAATTAGGTCGACACTAAGCATTCTCGTGGTGGAAAGGAATGAAAGCAGAGCACACCACATCTTAACTCAAACCTAAATACACATATACACACCATATCATGCTTACACAAACACTGAAGCATATATGCAATCAGTGTAAACACACAAGGTTGGTTAAACCTATGTCAACACCATTAAACATTAAGTACATGATTCCTTTGATCCAAAGATGACTCACAAACAACATACATCACTTGAACACAATCTAAAATATTCTATAAACACCCTAAAGTTCAAAAAAATTCTTCGCAACAGCTTTCACCTGAAGAACATACTCATCCTATACACCCAATTAACCTTCCTCATACTATAACACATGAATCCAACCTTAAGGAGAACCAAACTTTGAACAACTCAAACTAAAAATAGATATGATCAATATAAGCACACTTCCAAAACTGCAAGACCAAAAACCAAACTGTATAAAAATACGAAGCAAAACCATTTATCCTCGACATTACTAGAATACACTATTTACATACTGGTGAACACAACTTTCTCTGTACAATGATCCAAAATTTAAAACTCTAGATACAACACCCTTGAACACCTCTGATCAACATAACCGAACGTAGAAGAATATTTTTAAAACAAAAGAAATGCAGAGAAAAACTGGAACACTACTTTGATACACAGAACATCTCTCAACCACACTATTTTCTCTTTTCTTCAATTTTTTTCAAAATCACTTGGAAACCAAGCACCACAAACACATTCTCATTATTTGCAAAATAGAAACTCAACCACACACATACTCATCAAAGAAACACTAGAGGTTGACACCAGTGATACTACTAATGAAAACATAATGCAACTAATTGAAGCATCACCAAGGTTCACATCAATGCAACAACAACATAGATTTGTTGACATCAATGACAACACAAACTGCACATACTTGCAACAATTGTGTTATTATTTGGAAAGTACATCACCAAAAGACAACTACGTGGCGGTATTGCAATTGTGTTTTAATTTTATGTATGTTGGACTAAAACTATACAAGTGCATCATCGTGTTAAAATCAAGTGCATGTGTGTGTCTACAAGTGCGTCAATGTATACTAAATCCTAACATAGTTTCTCTAGAGAGATGTTATAGTGCAAGTGCATCGTTGAATCCAACAAGTGTGTCATCAATTGTAACAAGAGCATCGTTGCAATAGTGATGCATTTATATATCGAATTTGACCCTACATTTAGCTACATTGAAAAACATGTAAGAAATTTTTTTTGGGGTACATACTGGTGGTCCTACGTCAGCTGGCCGCTAGAACTCACGAACTTGATTTGTGCGATGTAGGGGAAGCACACGGTTTGCCATTCTACCAGCTGCTCAATAGGGTCTCTCATGAAACCACTCTAAGCTCTCTCAAATTTTCAAATTTCAAGTGTGTAAATGAGCTTGAAAGTGACCCCAACCTCCTATGTATGCATGAAAAATTAGGGTTTTCATCTTAGGTGCATTGTCAAACATAGGGTTTTGACCTCGCATCTCCATTTTTGAGTTTTACAACCTATCATGGTTATTTTATCAATGTCTTGAGGCTTATTTTTCATCCTCTTTACAATTGAACTAATCTGGCAGCAATGTCGTGAGCCTGATCAAAAAATTAGTCTTTTCCGCTCAAACTCTCGAGGGGGCAGTATACCAATAGTCATTTCTTCTGCTAGGGCATAGTGGGGTATTGGGAAAAATTAGGAAAATTTTAAATTTTGATTCAAGCAGCATTAGTTCATTGAAACAACACAACGAGTGCATTGCTTCAATGAGGGGAAAAATGTAGACATCTAAAACTAGCTTGATGATATCGCATACTTGATTTCTCATATTAACACTATTCCTACTCTGTTTCACCTAATTCATCCATTTAATTAAATAATGTCAATAATTTAGTTAAATTTATATTTTATTCTATTAATTAAATAAATCAATTTTATATAGTTAATTCACTTTTCTCCATACTAAATCTATTCTCATTTGATTAAATAATGCAAATTATTTAATTGCCATAATCATACTTTGATTAAATAATTCATTATTATTTAATTACAACCTTTTCTCATTCACTTGCACAATTAAATGATTTTAATTAATTGTTTAATTAGCTAATTTCTTTCAAATCCTCCAACTTTTCTCACTTGCACAATGAATATTAATCCCTTGGAATATTCCTCCCAAATAGAAATATCTCCAACATCTCTCCAACATAATTCCAAAAAATTAGGGAATTAGTTGAGTCTCTCATGGATTTGAGACCATTGCTTTGATCCTTGATCCATGATGTCTCATGGATTGTCAACCGTCAGATTCATCCTTGATCCATGTGCATTCCTCTCATTCGATTTCATCCATTGATTAGCCTTTTTTATCCTCACCATTGATCCTGATTTCAAAATTCTATAAATAGTAAGCATTTTTCCATGATAATTCATCCACAAGCTTTGAGTAAAATTACTCACCTGAATTAATTACCCAATTTGAGAGCACTTTGAGTCATTTGAGTTCATTTCTTCATCAATTGTTTTTTCATAATAATGGATTTTTTTGAATTGAAGCACTCCACATCCAATTTGGGAATAATCTCACAATGGGATTGAGGTTTGAATCTCTTAGTTAGAATTTCATTTGAATTAATTTATTATTTCATGTTTTTGAATTCTAATTGAGTCTTGTCAGAAATTTCATTGGATTGTGTACTTAATTGATTATTTGCTTAATTATTTTAGTTCATTTAATGTAATTTGATCAATCAATTTATACATTCACAATTATTATTTGAACTTTATAAGTATTTCATGTTTTACTAGGAGTCATTATTATCTATTGATTTGAAATCAAATATCTTGAATAGAGGACACTAAGTTCTCGTTATAAACCAATGGCCATAATACCAGAAGATTTTAAGGTGCAAGAGCACAGATATTTCACAAATAGAAAATATTCTACAACTTGGATATAAACTTATCATGCATTTATGTATGAGTATATATGTGTCATATAGAAGGATAAATATATGAATATGTATATACATACAAACATAGGTATTTTACACAATTATACAAAGGATAGCTCGAGATAAACCTTTGAAGAATCTTGAGATTAGTTGGATATTTTCTCAGTTGAACTTTTAGAAGTTAAACAGATTAATATGTTGAATTATTAAAGGACATTACTTTGGATATAAAGTTTTATATTGATTCAAATTAAATGATATTTAATATCACGATTGACCAAATTGGTTATGGTGTACTAGAAGAATGAAACCACACTTGGTATGGCAATGAAGAGTTTGAAACATTATTTAAGAAGAAAATGATTGTCTACTTATGTTAACTTCAAGATTAATCGTATGCAATATGGTGTTCTTAATGAATGAAACCATAAGAATAAACATTGGACATCTAAAACCTTAATACGAAGAATTAATCTTCAATTTAAGTTTAAGATTAGATTATTATACATATCCAACCTATTATCACTGCTTTTAGATTGAGACTAGGTGAGTTTAGTTGATGACATTATGTCATCATTATTAACTAATTGTGCATAAAATAGGAGAGTATTTACTCTCATGATTAAAACTAAGGTCTTGAGTAAGAGGCAGTTGTGAAGTCCCAAAAACTTACCTGAACGTAACTTCGATGTTCAAGTCAAAAAAGTATAATCAATCAAGTCATTTACCGACTTAGTAAGAAAGGACTTGAACAAGTGGCAGTTTCTAAGGCCCAAGACATTACATGAACATAACATGTGTGTTCAAAGTCAAAGAATACGTAACCAACCTAGTCAAATTATGACTTTAGTGACTGTTGTGCAATTTTGCACACATGCCCCACTGAAAGTAGGGACCCTCTTTTTGCTCTGGCTTTTGGTGTCTTTTAGCCCCTTAATTTTGTTGATTTCCTTTCCTTTGGAGGTCCTTAGATGTTCATCTTACTTGCCAAAGTGATTTCCCCAGGTTGCACTTTGAAAAAACTAAGTTCTGAGCAAAGTCCGGGTTTTTACCCCAATCCGGGATTTTCCGGTCCGTCCGGATTTTCCCGGATTCTGCTGAAATTCCGGCTCTGTGCAAAAATCCGGGTTTTTAACCCAATCCGGGATTTTCCTCCATCCGATTTTGATTTCCATGAAAATTCAGTTCGGGATTTTCCGGATTTCTTCGATTTTACCTGCTCGATTTTCCTTTTTCCTGATTTTCCCCTTGGTCCGGTTTCCCGAAATGGAAATTTTTCAAAATAATTATTTTTTCCAAAAGTGGAAATTTTTGAAAAATGCTGAAAATGAAAATTTCTTGAGATAAAATTGAAAATAAAAATTCCAAAATGGAAAAAATTCTGAAAATGGAAAGTTTCCTTTTAAAAATGTAAGTTTTTTAGAAAAGGTCAAAATTTTATTCAAATTTAATTTGAACATGTGGGCTATTAATGATGATATATGTTTTTCAGGACCAAACAAGTATTAAAAGGGGGACTTGCATATGGATTCGTGCCAAAAGGGGGAAATCTGGAAGTGTTCAGATTAAATTTTCAAAGTGGGACATGCCTAAGAATCTGTGCCAAAACTGTCTACAGCTGGAGGACTTTCTGGAAGATACGTGAATTTGATCTTGCTGGAGATCATAGGCCGACATGGATAATATTCATGCATTTAATGCAAATCTTGTCTTATTTTGAAATCCTCTTGGCCGACCTGTTTGAGGCCAGTTATTATTGTAAAATCTAATTAGGCCGACATGTTTGGGGTTTTCTATAAATGGCATTTGTGCCTCATTTGTAAGGGAGATTTTTAGGAGTTTGACTAGGCCAGAATTGGCAAGTAGTTTTCAGAATTAGTTGTAGGAGATGAGAGACTTGAAATTGTTATGTAATGCTGGAGAAGTAATGCAATTGGGTTGTTGATTTGGCAAACTTTGTATTTATTTTCAACAGTTTTTTTATGGTTTCTTGTTCATGATTCTCATATGTTAGATGTTAGATGTTAAATGTTAGATTTCAGCTCTTTTACAATGGTGGTGAAATGTTGATAATGTTGATCGATTTCCAGTCCATACTTTTAGCAATTTGCTGATTGTAGATTGCTGTGTAAAGTTAGTTTGGGCCTCACTTCTGTGCTAAGTTCAACTGTGAATGCTTGTTTACATTGCGCCAGCAGTTGGGTATGTGAATGAATGTTCAAAGTCTGAAAATCTTCAGATTTCCCCAGAAGATCGCACCATTTCTGTGTAGTTGCAGGTTTGTCCTTGATCAAGCAGAGATCGGTTTTATTGGGGATCTGTCCATTTGCAACTTTCATCATTATTGTGATTGATCTTAGGAGTTAGAATAGAATAGAATCTCTCTAAACCCTTATCTCTTTTGCTGTTTATTTTGAATCTGGGTTAGTCTTAGGATTGAAAGCATCACTGTATTGTCGCATATGATGAAAATTCACTTCCAACATTGTTCATTTGTAAGGCCCCTTGTGATTACCAGCATTTTTACATATTATCTGAGTTGTTTATGCATTGTCATGACCTGACACCCGAGAGACCTTGGGGTGATTTTCAATGATTTATTGTTGAAAATAACCTTTCAAGAGAGATAGAATATTGCATTCTGTCTGAGTTGTTGCTGTGCAGAAAACACCATCAACAGATTGGCGCTAGAAGGAGGGTCGGACAAGGTGACATAGCTGGAAGATCGAATGAGCCTCTATGTTGAAAATCTGAGATATGGCAGATCTCAAAATCTGAAAATTCAAGTTCTGAGTCAAGATGGAAAATCAGCGTTATGTTTTTCATAATGGAAACAGTCTTCAGATTGACTTTTTTCAAATCTGTAAGTCCCTGAATGGGAGGATAAATCAATAGAATGGCAAGGGTTTACATCATTGTGCATTTTCAGACAAGTGTAGGCTTCATAATACCTGTAGACACAATGAGTTTGAATGCTTGGCCTTTCTAGACAACATTGAGATGGTCTTGCAAAGGAACCTTTTCATGCAAAATCTGTCTGAACCATTAGCCACCTTAGATCTAGGGTTTATTGAGGTTGTAGTTGAGGCATTTACACAGATAGTTGAAGATCAACTTGTTGGTGGTAAGCATTTGCAGGATCTCCTTTCGTCTAAATGGTGCAGAGTCCATGATGCAGCCCATTCAGAGTTCATATGTCGTTCGTGTGGGGACATTATCTTTAAAGTTGGAGAATACCTGGAGTGGAAAGGTGAGTTAAGCAAAAAATGCACTGCAGAAGGGCTGACTACTTCTGAATCCAGGGATGGCATTGCAACTGATGTTGACGTGACTTTGGAAGGAACTGAGTGTCATGAAGATGAATCTGAGGCATCAGAGATAACAGAGGAATATTTAAGTGAAGAATCACCTATGGGGATCAAGGAGGATGTTCTTGTTGAGGCTAGTCAAGTTCTTGAAAATATAGTGGAGGCTGAAAAAGAGGTTCATGTCCAAGACGAAGATGTGATACAGACCAGATACAAAGATTGGTCAAGCCTAGGTTTTGGATTCTACCTAGAGGAGCTGTTGTTACCAGCTTGGTGCAGGATACATGAGGAAGAGCATTCAGAATTCATCTGTTTCCAGTGTCAGACAGTCATAAAGGAGGTGAAGGAGCAAGTACAGCTACTCTTACATGCAAATGATACACAGACAGATGCATTAGACAAGTCTCTGACTGAGGAATGTCAACCAGTTGCTGATGAATGTCTTGAAGAACATGAGGAAGCACTCAGTGAAGTGGTCAACGTTCCTGATGACTGTGATCAAGATTCCGAACTAGTGCCAACAGAAGATGAATTCAGGGAGTCTTCTCATTTATCTAATTCTGTTTTTCCTCGGCTTATTGATGAACTGCACAATGAAAGCTCACAGATTCTATGCATTATTGATGGGGTAGCTGATGTGGTTCACGCTAATGTGCAGGAAAATATGAATGATGTTGAAAACAGAAATGTTGCAGTCAGTATTGGTGAACATGCTCCAACTTCTCCAGGTGAGAATGTGCTGGAAGATCAATCTGTGATACCTTCGGATGAGCATCCTGCTGAGGAAATTGTTGTACAAGATAATTCCCCTGCGTTTTCACTGTTGATCCCTCATGGAAATACTCAAACAGGTGAAAAGTTCCATGTCCATAGTTTTGAAAGTCTTCGATATGAATTTCACTCTGCATCATGTAATGATTCCTCTAATTCAATCTTGCATGTTTCAAATGCAAGTGGAATATTGCGCCATCAATGGAGACCCCCTGATGACACTGTGATCAACTCTTCACAAGTGCAGGATGATGAACACAACATTCAGTCTGCAGAAATGCAAAATCAGGTTGTTTCTTTCTTTGCTGGAAATTCTGAATCTTGTCAATTTGATTATGGAGATTTAGGAAAGACAACTTGCATATGGGTTCATCATGGTCCTAATGAGTTACCTCAGTTACTAGTTATTCCTAATCTTGACATGGAGTTTGAATGCTACAACGCAGAGATTTATTTTTTTGAATATAAAGACAAGTTTGCATTTCTGAGGACCGTTACCTTCACCTTATTGCTTGTCCATGCATTGATTAATCATATGGGGATGAGTCTCAGTTCATCCTATCTAATCATGAGCCACTTTGAGTCTCTATGTACATAGTGTTGATCTGAATAAATGCAGCTTGGCCTGCTTTTCTTTTACTTTTCTCTGTTTTGTTTTCTTTAGGATAGATTGCTTTAGTTTAGATTGCTTTTCTTTGCTTCTGTTTTGGCTAGTTTAGTTTGCTTTGGGTTTCAGTTTGGTTGTTTTGCTTCTCTGGCTTGGGTTTTCTATTTTTGGTTTGGGAGGTGTCCTTCCTGTGCAATAATTCTTTATTATCTGGGATTGTTCTAAGAGTTTTATTGATGGACTTTAGTCATGTCTTTGGGATTAATAGTCAAAGATCTTTTGTTAGTGTCAAGCAGTCTGAATGTCTGATTTAAAGAGAATGGGTCATTGGTCTGACTTGAACCTGAAGTATTCTGAAATCTCATATCCTTCATACATCTTAAGAATCTGAAGGTTGCAGTAGGGTCCTTGCAAGGTCTTGTTGGGTGAAAAATCATATTTCTGCTTCAGTGCCACTGTGGTTCTCAGCCCTGAGTGTGGACTTCACTGTTCATAGGTTGAAATGAAAAAGAGTAAAAAGAAAAGAAAAGAAAATATCAAAAAAAGAAAAAGAAAAGAAGAAGAACAGAAAATATTGAGAATCAAAAGAATAAATTCAACTTATCAGGAGTATCTGAATATCTCTACCAGGGCTATGGATGCACGGATGGCAGTAAGCTATGTTCAGGAGAATCACAGCGATATCCTCGCTGAGGCTATGGATGCCTGACTGGCAGCGAGGCTCTATCCAGGTTGCTTTTGGAGCTAGAATCTTTACGTAGCCTAACTTGACTGAGCTTGGTTTCTACGGTAGCTTGAGGAAGGACTCACTTGCACACACTTGGATTTTCAGTCTATGGAAGTTTCAGTCAGCCTTTGGTCTTGATTTTCTTTGATCTTTCATTTTGATTTGTTTGCCTGGTAGGGAGATCGAAACCAGAGATTCTGGGTTCATGATTCTTGTTCATCATCAAAATGCTCTGGAGCATTTTCCCAGCGGAGTCGCCATTTGTTGTGCAGTTTTGCACACACGCCCCATTGAAAGTAGGGACCCTCTTTTTGCTCTGGCTTTTGGTGTCTTTTAGCCCCTTAATTTTGTTGATTTCCTTGCCTTTGGAGGTCCTTAGATGTTCATCTTACTTGCCAAAGTGATTTCCCCAGGTTGCACTTTGAAAAAACTAAGTTTTGAGCAAAGTCCGGGTTTTTACCCCAATCCGGGATTTTCCGGTTTGTCCGGATTTTCTCGGATTCTGCTGAAATTCCGGCTCTGTGCAAAAATCCGGGTTTTTAACCCAATCCGGGATTTTCCGGTCCATCCGGATTTTCCCGATTTCCATGAAAATTCCGATCCGAACGAAGTCCGGGTTTTTGCCTACGTCCGGATTTTCTGCCCGACCTGGATTTTCCCGGATTTCTTCAGTTTTCTGGATTTTTGCCTGCGTCCGGGATTTTCCGGTCGACCTGGATTTTCCCGGATTTTCCCCTTGGTCTAGTTTCCCGAAATGGAATTTTTTTCGAAAATAATTATTTTTTCCAAAAGTGGAAATTTTTGAAAATAATGCTAAAATGAAAATTTCTTGAGATAAAAATTGAAAATAAAAATTTCCAAAATGGAAAAAATTCTGAAAATGGAAAGTTTCCTTTTAAAAATGTAAGTTTTTTTTAGAAAAAGGTCAAAATTTTATTCAAATTTAATTTGAACATGTGGGCTATTAATGATGATATATGTTTTTCAGGACCAAACAAGTATTAAAAGGGGGACTTGCATATGGATTCGTGCCAAAAGGGGGAAATCTGGAAGTGTTCAGATTAAATTTTCAAAGTGGGACCTGCCTAAGAATCTGTGCCAAAACTGTCTACAGCTGGAGGACTTTCTGGAAGATACGTGAATTTGATCTTGCTGGAGATCATAGGCCGACATGGATAATATTCATGCATTTAATACAAATCTTGTCTTATTTTGAAATCCTCTTGGCCGACCTGTTTGAGGCCAGTTATTATTGTAAAATCTAATTAGGCCGACATGTTTGGGGTTTTCTATAAATGGCATTTGTGCCTCATTTGTAAGGGAGATTTTTAGGAGTTTGACTAGGCCAGAATTGGCAAGTAGTTTTCAGAATTAGCTGTAGGAGATGAGAGACTTGAAATTGTTATGTAATGCTGGAGAAGTAATGCAATTGGGTTGTTGATTTGGCAAACTTTGTATTTATTTTCAACAATTTTTTTATGGTTTCTTGTTCATGATTCTCATATGTTAGATGTTAGATGTTAGATGTTAGATTTTAGCTCTTTTACAATGGTGGTGAAATGTTGATAATGTTGATCGATTTCCGGTCCATACTTTTAGCAATTTGCTGATTGTAGATTGCTGTGTAAAGTTAGTTTGGGCCTCACTTCTGTGCTAAGTTCAACTGTGAATGCTTGTTTACATTGCGCTAGTAGTTGGGTATGTGAATGAATGTTCAAAGTCTGAAAATCTTCAGATTTCCCCAGAAGATCGCACCATTTCTGTGTAGTTGCAGGTTTGTCCTTGATCAAGCAGAGATCGGTTTTATTGGGGATCTGTCCATTTGCAGCTTTCATCATTATTGTGATTGATCTTAGGAGTTAGAATAGAATAGAATCTCTCTAAACCCTTATCTCTTTTGCTGTTTATTTTGAATCTGGGTTAGTCTTAGGATTGAAAGCATCACTGTATTGTCGCATCTGATGAAAATTCACTTCCAACATTGTTCATTTGTAAGGCCCCTTGTGATTACCAGCATTTTCACATATTATCTGAGTTGTTTATGCATTGTCATGACCTGACACCCGAGAGACCTTGGGGTGATTTTCAATGATTTATTGTTGAAAATAACCTTTCAAGAGAGATAGAATATTGCATTCTGTCTGAGTTGTTGCTGTGCAGAAAACACCATCAACAGTGACGTCATCACTTTTGAATAAAAATTTGTATGAAAAGTTAACCATTGGTTCAAACTATAAGTTGAGTTAACCTTAGATAAGTTAAGGTTTCCAAGTCAAGTTAGAGGCAGGTGAAATACGACATCGCTTCCTTAGAAAGTGGATGAATATATTTCAAAACTTTGGCCAAAGTAATGTTGCAAATATGAAGGTGTTGTCATTGGTGATAGTATTGCAATGGTTGTTGCTTTGATTAGTTGCATTTTGATTCATCAGTTAAGTTACTTATGTTAACCTCTCGTGTCTCTTTGATAAGCTTTTGTTTATGGTTTCTAGATGTTGAGGATATTGAGAAAATTGATAAAGTAAGGAAATAGGATGTTGAAGAGGTATTCTGATTTATAGAGGTGTTCTAGTTTTTCCTCACATTTCTTCTGGGTTGAATATTTTCTTGTATGGTTTGGATATGTTGGACATAGGTGTTTAAAGTTTATTTATCCAGAATTTTGGCTTTTGGATCAATGGTCAGAAAAAGTTATGTTCACTAGTGTGTGAATCAGTTTGTGGTGTTTCTTACAGAAGGTGTCTGGGAGAAATGTCTTTTCTTTGTGTTTCTCTGCAGTTGTTCTTTAGGTCTTGTGATTCTGAAGGAATGTCGATGGTGTTGATCTATTTCCTATGTCAAGAGGATTTGTGATTTGGTGCTCTGAAAGTTTGATTTTAATGTTGCAGTGTCTGGTAGTGTAGTCTAAATGTACAAGCTATGCACATTCTGAAGGTGCAAATTGTTACGAAGGAGTTGATGGATTTCTGACTGATAGAGGAATATTCTAGATGGTGATGAAGTGTGGTGTGTGGTTTGCAAGTCATCCTTGGTTTGAGGAAGCATGTAATTCAAATTTTAATGGTGTTTGCACGGGTAACGGTCGACTTGGTGTTTACACTACATTCAAAGATGTTTAAGCATTAATGAAAGTATAGCGTGGCATGTGAGTTAATTTGGGTCCCAGCTAAGATTTTTATTGGTCCACTTTCATTCATATCCACTGCAAGAATTCTTAGTGTAGACACGTCAAATTGACATTATGCATCACATTCGCTCATCAAGTAAATAAATCAAGTTTATTTGTCAATCTCCTAAAGTCATCAACTTAAATCAAATAAATCAAACTTGATCTTATCATCAAACTTTTTAATCAAATAAATCAAACATCCATCATAATGCATATTCCATCCTTCTTGATTTAAATAAATCAAATATCTAAGTCAAAGAGGTCAAACTCATCATAATCATCATCCTAGCTAATTAATCCTGATCTAATGCTAATCTCACCCACTTGCATTCTCTAGATTTAGCCACTTGCACATATAAATCAATTTATTGATTTATTAAATCCAAGATTTTCCATCAATATGGCATTTATGGGGAATATTCCATCAACTTTGAATTCAAAGGCAAGTTGATTTGCTCCTCCAACATTGCATTTATTGCTCATTTTCTTGTCCCCCACTTAGCATTTACTCTCAAATTTGAATTCAAATTCTCCCTCTCATGGGCACTCTTCCCAAATCTTGCACATAAATTAACCAATCACCACTTGACAAGTGTCCTTCTTTCATTTGTCTAATCTTAGTCCCACATTGGTCTCTCTTCAACACTTAGCATTTTGAAAATCCTTAAATAGAAGCTTCAACATTGAGCAAATCCTCCACAATCTCTTGCAAGGTCACTCTCTTCATTTGAGAATTGATCTTGTCCATTTCACTCCATCATCTCCATCATCTACACAACATGATGCAAGGTCATTCTCTTTGAGAACTGATCTTGTCCATTTATCATCTCCATATCCATAGCAATTTCATCACTAGCTTATCAATCAAGGATTGGGAAAGGGTCACTAGCACATGTGACACCAATCCAATATGGGATAGATTGATTTCATGTTTTTCTTTGTATGCTTTTATGTATCTTGTTATTGGATAGCATTTTAAAACATGTTAGATATCTCATATGGATGTTGAAGGTTTGCTTTGCTTGGAAACTAATCATGCTTGTTTATGTTAGTTACTAACCATTTGCAGAATTTCACATCCACATAAATGGCGCTAGAAGGAGGGCTCACACTACATTTTGTAATCTGCTTTGTTTACATTGTGTTAATTAAAACACTGCCTATACTTTTGTTCGAGGAATTACATATGCATTATGGGGTCTTCAATAGGAAGTTTCTTGAATCTATAATGACTCGCATACAAATGAAATACTCTTTAATCTTGAATTTCTCTTAGCAAAGCTATTAAATAAATAATAAATCTGTTAACAATTTTTGGAGTTATCCATTTTGTATTTGTTCTGACTCTACGTTTATTAGTTAAATCTTTGGATCCATTCTTAGTTTTATAGCTCTGTTTTAGCTATTGGAGGCCCAAATCATTGTATTTCTTTGAAGTATTCGGTTAAACAGATGGCGTACCCTCTTCATGCTTCTATTATGATGCCATAGGTTGTGGAATCTTGTTTTACACCTGCCAATAGCATTTGCTTGAAACCTTACTGCGAACTGCAATCCTAGAATCCATTTTAATTCAACAGCCATTGGCTATTAGTTTTTTTTTTTTTAAATCCTAAATCATCTGCATGAAACAAATTATATAGCTGATCTAAGGGCTTCTTGGAATCTGGTTTGAATTTTCCTAAAAAAAATCCATGTTTTATTTGCAAAAGCTGGAGAATAGGTTTTACTTCTACTCAAGTTGTTTCTTTTAGGTTTAATAGTAGGAGGTCGTTCATATTTTTTGGTAGAAACCGATGGAGTCGCCTTGGATGTAAGCCAATGTTGTCAGAGTTAGACAATTTCAGTGAAGAATCAAGATGAATACGTGCAAATGTTTGTTTGTGTCGCTGTAAGTAAACGTTGTTCATTACTGTTGTGTCATAATCCTATTGTCCACTGGCAGATTTTGGCTGATGTCAAGCCACTTAATGATTTTTTTTTATATATTTCTCTAGAAGCAATGGTAAATGTTTCCCTATTTGAACCCCAGCCAAATACATTGAGCATCAAATTTAATTGTTTTTCTTGAAGGAATTTGTGACTATTGGAAGAGTGTCTGACTAGAATAGTTATCCCTTGCGTGCCAGCCTTCATCCACTTCATCTTGTCGGTGCTCAATGCGCATTCAAGATTCTATTAGATGCATTATCAAGCCTACCAATTGTACATCTCTTGTTCCTGTCCCATCTCTTATCAGGCTCACCAGATTTTATTAGAAAACAAGAAAGTCATTTCAAGTCCCATGAATACTGTCTGAGAAGACATCGTGTAGTTTGGAAGGAAGGCGTTTGAGATAACAATGGATATCAACTCCTTGATACGCTTGGTGTAGTTTTAATTTTATCCTACCTTCATTCCATCAAACCCGTGGCGAAATTGTTTGTTCAAATATCCCTATACCTCGCAAAAACAACTTGTGTATGCAGCTACTTCATTATCAACAGGAAATAATATATACATTCACTTCATGATACGAATAGAAGGCGTGGGCGATGAGGATGCTGGCAAAGGTCTGGCAATCATCTCATTCTGTAAAAAATTTGAGAATTCAGCTCTACGCCTGTCAATTACATTTGCTCGAAAATTTCAACAACTTTTTTAACAAATACATTTGGTGCATATCCTACAATTACTGCAATCTACAAGTTAATGTCTCTCTTAGGAATTATGTCAAAGGTATTCATTGTTTTGATTCGCTTTTTTGATTTCCATCAGGAGCAACAGGTAGCAGTCCATCTCTCATTAATTTTCATCAACGATCACACCTACGAACATGGGTCACGTATCATATCAGAAGGAAGGGCAAGTCATGGGAGCATTGAATGAACGTGATCTAGAAGTGTGAGGAGCTTTCCTATCAGTCTCTTCAGTGTGTCCACGTCGCTTGGATGGAACAGCTGCTTGAGAAACCTATGCACTAAATTTTTTGGCGTACTATCAATGTTATCTACCTTTCTATTTTTCAACGCTTATAGAGGGCTTACTGAAATTTGTGCCAGTAAGTGATTTGTCTCCTTAATAGATGTTAGTTGTTGCAAGCAATAATGAGATTAGTTTCTGCCATTTTAAAACAATCTCTTTTTTTTCCTACGCCGCACCAACACATTGAGTCAATCTGGTCTTTGTTAATTTCTTTGACTTCAGAATTCGGGTGCAATTACTCTTGCTTTTATTGTGCTCATCTTTAGCTGGCGTATGATCTTTATTGATACCCAACTACTACAAGAGGCTTTGCATTTGATTTTTTTTGCATTTAGTTTTGAAAGTCAATACAACTTTATTTAAATCTCAAAGTTGACTTTTAAGGCTATTTATTTGAATTTTATTGCATGCATTGAATAACTGGTACAAGTACTTTGGCATTAGACTTGATCATAATTGCAGCTTCATAATCCAGCTGGACTTAGCATACTAGGCTCAAGGCTAATGAATGTGAATGTGTAAAGTCAGACTCTTTCGTAGAGTTAAAAAAAAAGGGGGTTTCTTGTCATTCATTTGGTTATCATTCTTAATCTAATGGTATATAGCTCTAACATATGGATTTTTGTTTGCAGTTTGCATAAGGAAACAATGGTGGTCTCTCTCACATAAGAATCAAAATATCAAACACATTCAAGTTGGAGAATTGAAGAAAGCATTTTTTAATGCTTATTTTTGATAACTTGAAACATCCATTTCTTGTTCTCGTTTTCTGCTTTAAGACAATTCACTTTCAATTTGGATTTAAAATTAATCATTGATTGTTTTTTTCAAAGTTGGCCTAAAATTGAACCTTACAAACTTACTAGCTTTTTGATTTAGGTTCTAAAATTGAACAAGACAAATTTCACACTTCATCTTGGTGCTTTAAAATGAACTCACAATTGCTTTGAAGGCTATAAAACGAACAAGTGCTTGAATTGTGTGATTTTGTCTTTGGTGCATTTTGAGTGCGTATCCTCTCCCCTTGCGCTTCGTGCGATCTAGGGTGCAAGAGAAACACTCCAAATGCATTTTATTGCTTTGAAACACTTCGATTTGGGCTTAAAATTGAACAATATCTTGTGCGAGTGTGAGTAGGGGCATTTTAGCGTATATTCTCTTTCTTTGTGCCATCAAAGATTGATCGAGTTACGAATTTTTTCTTTGCTTGCTTTTGTTTATCCTAGAGGGCCTTGGGAAAAAGTACTCACCCAAGGGAATGACTCAACCGATAACACTCTAAAGCCAAGAGTATTTCCAGCCGGGATATAAAAGTGGGTATTGGTTAAACGCCATTATCACGGTTGGCTCCGACAAGATGGATCCGAAAGGGGACTCTTGCCAAATGGGTCAATCTCCACGAACGAAAAGTCCTTACTAGAACCCATGTGCTAGAATTTTCCAAAATCCTTAATCTATTTGTTGGTGCAAGAACGGTCGTTCTGAAGCCACCCCACACTTTTACGGTCTTTAGTAGAAATGGAAAACATGCCATGGGAGTTTCATGGGTGTTGATGCTTGGCTGCCCCGTTAATGAGTGTCGTGGAGGGGAGCTAGTGGAGTCAAGCATCTAACCATTCGCATAGCTGGACTTGTCCATGTGGGGATTTAACAAATATTGTCTTTCACATCCATAGGGCTTGTACTTGTTCTTGGTTCAAAACACAGTGCATTTATCGAAAACATTGCAAAACCAACATTCAACATCATCATCAAAATTTCAAACCCCTTAGTTAGAGCAAATACCTTTGACAAAACCCAAGAACTATTGCTTACCCTTGGGATTATGTCCTTAGAGGTTTCTAAGTAATTGGGTTTACATCTTAATTTTCTCTTACAAAGGTCAACATTAGGCAACCCTTGTCCTAATTTTATTGGAACTTCCACATAGCACTTTGTGGGACGAAAAGAAGTTGTGACATTGGACATTCAGTTTGAAACCTAATCAAGAAGTGTGTTTTTGGTAAAAAGTACTCATTAAGCAAAGATAACAAATTGGACCCCACACATGTACTTGATATCTTTTGGTCATATTGGTCTTTTGATTGCTCTTAGAGAAAAGTGTGTTCTTCAATACCTTGGCCTAGTAAACAAAGTCTCTCTAAGTCTCTTAGGATCAAATCAAACACTTCATCCATCCAAACACTTATCAAAATCCATCCCACCAAGCGACTTTAGAGCTTTGAAAACATCATTCTAGACTTGGGTAAATCATCCTTAAATCAAAATCATTTCTTTAGTTAAATATGTGGGAATGCATCCTTTCTCATACATTTAATTAAATCAGAAAATCCTTTGAACAAGTTCATCCTAAGATCACATCCAACATCTTAGGATTTACAAGTTCATCATCCAAACCAAACAATCAAAATCAAACCCTAAGTCTAGCTTTGATCCAAAGTTCCTAAAATGTTCAACACTCATATAATTTACACATTTCATCCTCCATCTCGTCATCGGTCCTAAGAACCTTAGAAGTCACTTTCATAACAAGGTCAAAACACAAGGAGACCATGGAATACAAACTTGATCCATACATCTCGAGTAATCCAAATCAATTGAATCTTCAAAGCCTTACAATTCCGATTGATTATCAAAACTCGCACTTATACAGTCCATGCATGGGATCATTACCTTCGACAAATGCCAATGGTACAACAAGTGTGAGTATGCCCAAGTCAAAGTTTGGAACACATTTCCCAATGATAGATCTAAGTCCAAACCTACAAATCCACCAACCGAACAAACAAATCATGAGCCTTCAAACGAACAACGTCATCTCACCAAATCCCTACATGCCAAAGGAGAATGTACCAAGTACAAGTTTTCAAAACATGAATCCGGAAAACTTTGGGATGGACACATATGCAAATCATACAAACATGAACAATGGTCAATTTCAACCTATCACGCCAAATCAAAGCATCATCCCAAATCAGAACGTCATCCAAAATCCATTCGTCCATGATCCCATTCAAAAACGACAAGCATGCATGCCAAAACTACTTGAACACAAGCCAAATCAACTATATCAAGGGAGTCAAGATCGAAATCAAGAACAAATTTGGCTAGATCAAATTGCTACACTTAGCAAAATAGTTGAGTCATTGTGCCAAGAGACATCTCCACCACCATTACCCATATCAACATCATTCCTTGGTTTAGGGCTTCCCCCTTTACCTAGCACCAATCACTCCACCCAAACCAATCCACCTAATGCCAATCAAGCCATCACATCAAATCCTTCGAATATACCATCGACATCACACCAATGGATGGTATCTAATCAAACAACAACGTTGATCCCAAATCAAAATACGGTCTCCCAAGGACCTATCACCTCGGTTAATCCAACCATCCCTATCACTTCGATTATTCCAAACACCACTATCACACCCATCACATGTCAACCCCTCACTACCATGATCGCTTCGAGCGAATCTCAAACACTTGTCACTACATCCAACATGATTCCAAATCCACCACCAACCCCACCACCACCAACTTCCACCACATCAAGCCAATACAATGCGGAATTACAAGCTACTTTTGAAAGGGGATTCCAACAATATCTAGACACGCAACAAGAAACACAAACTCAAAAAGCTTCCCAAGCCTCTCAAGCTACCCAACGAACACAAGCACAAACACAAAAAATGACAACTGTTGAGAACAAGGATCAAGATCAATCCATCACTAAGCACCTTGAAGCTATGTCTACTTCATCCAATGATCAAATCGACATATTTCAAGAGTCACTTTTGAATCACGATCAAAATCCACCAACAATACTTGACAATGAGCCAATTCAAGAAATATCAACATCACTTAACTCTATGGTCGAAGACATTCACAATCTCTCCACCGCAATTGTTGAAAACAATGATCAAAATCTCTCCATCAAGGAGCACATTGAGGATGTATCTACACAATTCGATGATCAACTCACCATACATCAAGAGCCACTTTTTAGTGATCTCTTTCAAGGAGTGTTAGGATTGTTTGATCCTATTGACATAATGCACGATCCGTTGACCAATGATCATATTGAAATTGTCTCTACATTTCCTTATGAGTTAGAGGATATATCTCAAGAATTTATGCCAAAGCATGATCAAAATCCTTCACCAAGGTCTAGCAATGGTCCCTTCCAAGACATTTTGACATCCTTTCACCTCATGGTTATAGAAACTGAAGGAACCCTAGAATCGACACTTGAAGATATTGAACCACTTCACATGCCTAATGAAGATATCCAAGCACCATTTGTAAGAAATCTATCCTTTGAAGCTGCCCCATGTCAAGAATTTGATCCAAAGCATGATGAAAACAACTCCGAAATCATTCAAGATCAATAATTTGTATCTTCGAGCTACTATAATGATCTAATGGACACTCTCCTATCCATACAAGATGTTGCAAATGATGATCACACCAGCATAATGCATATTCATCCATCTACCCATGAGATGCTTTCTATGGATGGACACATAGATGATCTTCATCTAGAACAAAATTGTGTTACACAAAAAGAGCAGATTCTTAACTCCTACAATCAAACGGAGTTGTCAACATCAGGATCAAATATGTCCCAAACTCAAATTGAGGACATCATGAATAAAGATATCCATCATTATCAGCTCAAGGAAACAAGTCAGATAGAACAGTATAATCCAGAGTTAGCAAAGCGGCAAATTGAAACAATGTCATCTACAATGGTCATTCGTCAGAGCATGTGTACTAAACAAAACATCTTGAAGCAAGCAGAATCAAGGAACGAAGGTGCTACTACCACCATACATGGTTCATTTTCATTGATCCTATCCTACCCACCTTTATCTGAGCCACAAAGCATTATCCAAATGAGCATCCTTTCTCCAAACACCTTATCTTATCGCAAGATAAATCCTTGGCATATTTTGCGTGCTTACCATATCCATCCATCCATACACCTATCCAAGCATCCATCCATGACAGTCTATACATTGCTAGACACTGGGGGCAGATATATACATCTTGCTTCGAGAATAAATCTTAGTCTATGTCCCCAACTTATTGGGCGATCTGAACATTGGCAAACGTGAAACCAAATTGGTCAAACCACTTGAGAGAAGAAATCCAAATCACTAGCCCATGGCATATTTTGACAGAAAGACACTCCTTATCAAGTCTTCATCTTTCATAGAACATCAATCCAAACAATCACTATCAGTCGCATCTAATTTGCATGCCAAATGTCACATCAAATCATTCGAACATCTTTTGTTCCAAATCAAGCTTCAACAATCCTGATCAATCGAATCCAATCAATCCATAATCTTGGGATATCCTTCCCGATCATTGTGTTGCTTAACACTATCCTTGCATTATTGTGCATCCTCAACAATGTTATCATCATCAAATCCTAATCAATCAATCCTTGCATTGTTGGGCATCCTCAACAATGTTATTGTCATCAATCCTGATCATTCAAATCCTTGCATTGTTGTGTATCCTCAACAATGTTATCATCATCATCAATCCATCGATCTAATCAATCAACCTTAGCTTGGTTTTTAGCAAAATCCCCAAATAGAGCACTGATATCATCACACATGTCCATATCCAAATCGTCAAAATCATGCAAAAATCCAAAAACATCATAAAATCAGAAAATCCAAAAACATCCAAAACATCAAAAAATCCAAAAACATTCATAAAAGTCAGAAAACATCAAAAACATTGGAATCTGAACTACATCGTCTCTGAGCTTAAACGTAGGCAAGGCTCATATTTGATCAGCCCCCGAGACATCAAAATCTAAAAACATTCAAAAAACACAAAATCCAAAAAAAAAATAAAAAAAATCGAAAGACATCAAAATCCAAAAACATTCGAAAAACATCAAAATCCCAAAACATCGTAAAATCAAAAAATCAAAACATTTGTAAAATCTCGAAAAACACCAAAAACAGCCTCAAAACATTGTAAAATGTCAAAAAATCCAAATATTTGAAAAATCCATCGTCTCATCTCGCTTGCACCCAATAATCAATCATCCATAATAAACGATTGTCATCTCCATCCTTTGGCAATGCAAACAGAAACAATCATAGCAGTCAACAATAGCAAACTTCAATCGTAAAATCTAAATCGAAACAGCAAACCGTTAAAACAAAATCAAACTCTTGATCAGTCGCAAACATGTCAATCGACCTTATATCAATAGCCTATCAATCAACTTATCAAACCATCATCATCCTATACAATGCATGTCCTAGGATATATCGTTCCAACAATGGGCATCATTTTGGATATCACTTTGGATTCTTATCCTATCAAAACACATCCCTTTGGCTAGAGGTATGAAGAACATTGGCTTGTTTGCGTACTTGATCTTTTTCTTTTGACTTATCTTATTGCGCTCAGTCCAAGGACCTCTCGATGATATCCGAATGAAGGATTTAGAGAGATAGGAATGAGGCAACAATCATCATTCTTTTGTCTGCTGTGCTTGTTGGACATTCTTGTAAAATAACTTGGTGAATACTTGCTTTGTTAGATATGTATAGAGGATTTTTTGGATGGCTTGTTGACTATTGCATTGATTGGTTATACCTTTCCATGTTTTTGTCTGAGATGTCTGAAACTTCTGAAGTGCATCCTAGAAAGGTTTTCGTATGTCAAGTGTGAACAAGAATACTCCTATCTATTTGTCGAGTCAAAGTCCATCACACTAAGTACAACGCCATCCTGGTCCTTTATACCTTGATGTATCATGCTTAGGCGTGTTATCAAACATAAAGTAAGTGATCCTTTTAAAATCCCAATCCTTGATAAGCAAATCATCCATCTATCATCATCATTTCTCATCATCATATCTCATAATGTTGGCTTCTTGGATCCTCTTGTCATCATCTCACTTCCGCATTAACATCGCATCATGAATAGTCCATCATGCATCCATCCATCATGCATCCATCATGCATCCTGCATACATCTTGCATCCACAAAACTATCAGCATACCACATATCATCCATATCATACATCATAGGAAACATCGATCATTTCACATGCATTTCATAATCATCATCATAATATAGATATGTTAGTCTAAGCATCTGCATAGAGCATCCATTGCATAATCACAACATATCACATCATCCATGTCATCCATCATCACATCATATCATCATTTAAGTTGTTTAGGATAATATAGATTTGTTATTCGAAGCATCTTAAAATCATCTCATTTGCATCATCATCCATAATCATCCATTTTGAACCTCTTTATCGCGAGATCAACCCTCAAATCGAATCTTTTCGCTCGATCTCTTGAGGGGGCAATGTACCAGTGTACTTTCCGCTGGGGCATCAAAAAATTAGAAAATTTTTAAATTTCGATCACGGAAAGTTTATTTTTTGAACCAATGCAACAAGTACATTGCTTCAAAGAGGGGCAAAATGTAGACACGTCAAATTGACATTATGCATCACATTCGCTCATCAAGTAAATAAATCAAGTTTATTTGTCAATCTCCTAAAGTCATCAGCTTAAATCAAATAAATCAAACTTGATCTTATCATCAAACTTTTTAATCAAATAAATCAAACATCCATCATAATGCATATTCCATCCTTCTTGATTTAAATAAATCAAATATCTAAGTCAAAGAGGTCAAACTCATCCTAATCATCATCCTAGCTAATTAATCATGATCTAATGCTAATCTCACCCACTTGCATTCTCTAGATTTAGCCACTTGCACATATAAATCAACTTATTGATTTATTAAATCCAAGATTTTCCATTAATATGGAATTTATGGGGAATATTCCCTCAACTTTGAATTCAAAGGCAAGTTGATTTGCTCCTCCAACATTGCATTTATTGCTCATTTTCTTGTCCCCCACTTAGCATTTACACTCAAATTTGAATTCAAATTCTCCCTCTCATGGGCACTCTTCCCAAATCTTGCACATACATTAACCAATCACCACTTGACAAGTGTCCTTCTTTCATTTGTCTAATCTTAGTCCCACATTGGTCTCTCTTCAACACTTAGCATTTTGAAAATCCTTAAATAGAAGCTTCAACATTGAGAAAATCCTCCACAATCTCTTGCAAGGTCACTCTCTTCATTTGAGAATTGATCTTGTCCATTTCACTCCATCATCTCCATCATCTACACAACTTGATGCAAGGTCATTCTCTTTGAGAACTGATCTTGTCCATTTATCATCTCCATATCCATAGCAATTTCATCACTAGCTTATCAATCAAGGATTGGGAAAGGGTCACTAGCACATGTGACACCAATCCAATATGGGATAGATTGATTTCATGTTTTTCTTTGTATGCTTTTATGTATCTTGTTATTGGATAGCATTTTAAAACATGTTAGATATCTCATATGGATGTTGAAGGTTTTCTTTGCTTGGAAACTAATCATGCTTGTTTATGTTAGTTACTAACCATTTGCAGAATTTCACATCCACACTTAGTACCGACCTATTTTGAATTTGTAAAGAGTAAGGTGAGTGTAGCCGACTTGAAGATGTTTTCCAAGTTGTGGATGGTATAAATGCAAGGTGAATTGATACGAGAGGAAGTGTGGAATAGAGTTGAATGTGGTGATGGGAAATTAAGTGTAGAAATGTGAAATGCAGTGTGAGCTATAATGCAAGATTGATAAATCCAGTGAGCTAAGGTATCTTGATCTCCTAAAGATTGCAAGTGTTGTTGAAGTTGTGGTAGATTTTATGTTGCATTGAGATCATGTTCTATGTGTAACATTCTACTTTCTTCTTTCTATTTCGGTTGTGAGCCTTTTTGGACAGTGTGTTCTATTTTGGCAGAGCCTCTTCATACCGATTTTGCAATTACTTATATTGTGAGTTAATCCTCACCGTCGTTTTTCCATTCTAGGGTTTTCCACATAAATCTGGTGTTCTCTTGTGTATGGTGTTGGTTGTTTTTAGTTTTTGTTATCTACTTTTCATGTTCAAACATTATAGATTAAGAGTCTAATGAATGTGTGTGGATTTGATTACTGTTGAGTATTTTAATGCTCTAATTTGATACAAATGATTCACCCTCCCTCTCATTTGTCTTGCTCATCAACAAGTAAGTGCAAAAAACTCTGCTTGCACTTTTCGGTTCACTGTGCTCCAAGGTTGCATAAGTTGTCAATATTGTCATGCTTAGATAATGTCTATAGTTGTATGATTGTACTTGTTATGTAGGACACAACACTAGATACTCAGATGACAATACTAGAGGTTCCTATATTATACTCTTCATTGAAGGGTAGGGTCACTTCCAGTTGGAAGGTGTGTGGGGGACCATCGGTCTATGGTTGAAGGTAAAGCACTTGGGTGATGCTCTCCTTGTAGATGACATGTTGAGGCTTGTGAAATAGAAGAATAATATAGATAAGGATATCCTAACCTTGTTCTCATTTGTAAATTATGAATCAGTTTACTTGATCATTAATCTTATGTGCAAACTGTATTTGAAAATATGTGTTTCATTTGCATGATGCTAAGTTGTGCTATTTCAAATATGAAATGTTATATGATTTCCTTTATGCATAATGTAAATTGTGAAATTAGAAAAGAAAAATTTTACCTTTTTTTTTTTAAGGCATTAATTATTTACTTCTTGTATTAAAACCTAGGTGAAAACTAAAAGAGTATGCTTAGAGATGTTACATATGGTATTAGAGCAATCAAGTTCAACACATGGACCTATGAGCTCATTATGTAAGTTATTCCTCAAACATTTTCAATAGCTAATATTTAAAATGTTCTTATGTCATAATGGTGAGAAAAAGAACAAGGAAAATAGTAAGGAAGTTAAATTTCTAAAACTTGTCTAACATTAGGACTTAGAAAGAGTCATCCCCGGAGGTTAAACTCCTTAACAATATTAGCTACACAATAGGTGCTCGGTTGGCTAACACTAAGACAGTAGCTAACACACTCAAGCGTATTAGGCTAGAGAAGAAGCAACAGGATATGGTAGTTGTGAAGGCCATTGTTCTTATCTTTATGGTCAAACCAGTCAACTCATAGGGATATGCCCTTTGGTTGCGATAGGAATGCACCTTTGATTAGTAAGGAGGTTATGGATGAGTACCTGCAAGTACAACCACCCTCCAAAATTGTTTTAGTTGACTCTGAGGGTGAGGAAGAACCCGAGTACATCCACCCTCCAAAATTGTTATGGATTAGTACATGTGAGTACATCCACCCTCCAAAATTATTTTAGTTGAATCTAAGGGTGAGGAAGAACCCGAGGAGATCCCTCTTTATGATAGCAACCTGTAGTTGCAAAGAGTCAAAGTTATTGTATTAAATAAAGATACTATGTAATCCATGGATAGTATAATAAAAAAATGGGAGTTTAAAAAATAATCTCTCCATTTGATTAAGTTGAATGAATGAATATGATTAATGTCTATAGATAGAAATGCTAAATTAGAGGAACTAATTGTATGCATAAATTGAAAACTTCAAGTGAAGTAGAAATTCAACATGATACAAACCAAAACAAACTTTGGAGGTAGCTAGGAGGTAGGACAACCTTCTGGAAAACTGGATTCAAAACTAAATCTAATCCTAGTAGTGATAATTAAAACAAGAGTGAGAATTGGTACCTTGGAGCAGAAGGTCAGAGGCCAGAGTACGTTTGAAAAGGAAGTATCTCACAACAGTGTTCAGATGAAAATAGACATGGACACACCAACCAGAGTGGACGTGGAGAAAACAACTCTGAGTCAAGGCTTGTTAATGAGAAAAGAAACCAATTAGCCCTTGAAGTATCTAGGATTGTGAAGAAGGAGAAGTCAGTAAGAATTATATATAAATTTCTTAGAAATTTGGTCGCATGGAAAAACTCTAGTCAGTAAGGTATGCTAACCAAACAAGAGCTCTAGTAGAGCAGTGTTTGTTTGAAGCCAAGATTGAGCTTATGAACCTCTCAATTGAAGTAAACCTATTTGTAGCACCTTAAGATCTTATGATGTCATCCTAGGAATAAACTGGGTAAGGAGGCATATGGCTAAAGTAGACTATTTTTCCAAAACTGTAGAGTGTTTGGATGACCTTGGAAAAAAAAAATTCCTACAAGGTTGACCTAGTGAGGTCAAGATAAGGAAAATATTAGTAGTCAGCTAAAGAAGGCCAAGCAAAAAGGATGTCAACTCTTTACAGTCAAAATGGAGAAAATGGATGATTGCAAAGAGTTCATTTTCTAGGATGACTTGATTTATTATGAATCCTAGAAATGCCAAGGAGTAGAAGAGGAGGAATATATGGATCAAAAAAGATTAAATACAGAGAAGTACCCTATTCTATGAGATTTTGAGGATGTATTTCCAGATAAATTTCCTAGGATTACTTCCTAAGAAAACTTTTGACTTCTCCATAGACATAATTCTGAGATCAAAACCTTATATCCAAATTTTCTTATCGAATGACCACATCAAAGTTGTTGGAGTTGAAGGCTTATCTATAGGATCTGTTAGAAAAAGGTT
Organism: Sequoia sempervirens; assembly: GCA_007258455.2. Classification (NCBI taxonomy): domain Eukaryota; kingdom Viridiplantae; phylum Streptophyta; class Pinopsida; order Cupressales; family Cupressaceae; genus Sequoia; species Sequoia sempervirens. The sequence continues at coordinate 126,679,734 of VDFB02373365.1, forward strand.
TGAATGGTCAAAAAATGTTAGGAGGCATTTGATAAATTAAAAGAGAAGTTAACTACGACACCAATTCTAAAAGTTCCTGATCCAGAAGGCCAATTTGTGGTTATCACTAATGCCTCAGGAGAAGGATTAAGAGGGATGCTTATGCAAGAAGGGTGAATTATCACCTATGAGTATAGGAAGTTGAAGACATATGAGCAAAAATATGCTCCTTATGATCACGAGCTAGCAGCAGTTGTACATGCTTTGCAACTATGGAGGCATTATTTTCTTAAGAAACCCTTTGGGTTAGACCATCAAGGTCTAAAGTAACAGAACTTTACCCAACCAAATCTAAATATCCATCAAAGGAGATGACTTGAGCTAATATCCGATGATAATTTTAAAATCAATTACATTAAGAGCAAAGAAAACCAAGTTGTGGATGCCCTAATTCGAAGGAGGCATATCTCCTTGATGATATCTATTCATTCTAATTTCATGAATCAAGTGTTGCAAAAGTCCAAGGGAGATGAGTACTATGAGCAAGTCAAACAAAATCTCATGGAAAATCCTCAAGATTTGAGGTATGATGGATTTAATTATGATCCAGATGGGTTTCTAGGATTCAGAGGAAGGATGTATATACCAGACTCCGAGGAGTCAAGGAATATAGTGTGGAAAGAAGTTCATTCTATGCCATATTCAGGACATCCTAGAGTGACAAAAAAAATTGCTGATTTGAAACCACTATATTTCTAAAAAGGAATGAAGAGAGATGTTGCAAGGTTTGTAGCAATTTGTCTAGAAGTCTAGAGAGTGAAAGCATGACATCATGATCCGGCAAGACTTATATCCTCATGAAATTCCAGAGAGGAAGTGGCAGATCATTAGTATGGATTTTGTACAAAGACTTCCTATGTCAAAGGATAGGCATAATTCTATTTTGGTAGTGGTGGGAGGGCTCACCAAGGTAGCCCATTTCATACCGAGAAATTTGACAGATGGAGCACCAATCATATTCGTAAGATTGTTCAAGAGGTGTTTAGGTTACACAAATTTTTTGATATCATCTCAGATAGGGATGAGTGCATGACGTCAAAGTTTTGGTAAACCTTATTCTCCTCACGTGTAACTAAATTCAATATAAGCTCAACTTATCACCCTAAGATAGATGGTTAGATGGAAAGGGTAAGCCAAGTTCTGGAGGATTTGTAGAATTTTTTTACAATAATTCCTATCATTCTGTGATAAAGTTAGATCCATTTAAAACATTACACAGAAGAAAGTTTTGAATTCCTATAAGTTGGGATAAGCAAGAAAATAGGATTAGCCTTGGTCCAAAAATGTTATCACAAATAGAAGAGAAGATTAGATGATCAAAGAGAAATTAGCAAAAAGGAATGATAGACAAAAAAAGCTATGTTAATGCTAAGTGTATACCGAGACAATTTTCAGAGGAGAAAGAGTGCTTGAATCATGCAAGTTCTACCAGTGTATTAGCAAGGTCACTCAATGCAAGGTCTAGTGGGGCTAGTTTGTAGAGAACAGTGCTACGAGGGAAGATCATAATGAGATTAAACAAAAAAATCCCCATCTCTTACATGATTGTGAAAACTGAAAGTTAAACCTTTATTTGATTTTATATATGTTATGATACTTAGAATCATCGGGGATGATGATCCTTATGGGGGAGGATATGTTACATCCCATTGTGTATATATGTATATGCAATGGGATGAAATTACTTTTAAATGATTATATGATTCTTAAACAATATTGTGATTATGTTTTAGATGTAATTAGATAACTACGTGAATATTGCTCTAAGTGAAATGCAGGAAAGATTGTGCCCTCTAGAGGGGGAGGGAGAGTAACACCCAAGAGAGGAGTTGGTATATGGAGCATTTGGTATTTCTATTTGAGTTGACACACTCACACTCACTTAGGTTATTTGGAAACCTCATCAGACCAGTTCAAGTATCAAGTTGGCGAGTCTTAAACCTAAGTTGATAGGTTAAGTGTCTTTAAGGAAAATGAAACCCCTATCATTTATGATCCTCTTAAATCATCAAATTAAATTAATTTCAAATGTCTTTTATAAATAATATATATATATATAAAGAGTTAATGCATATATATGAATATATATAGATATGATACTTTATCTTTATGTATATTCATATGAATATACGTATGTGTATATGATGATAAAAGAATAATGAAATATATATATATATAGATTTGTATGCCATATCAATACGACAGAGTTATTATATTGGCAAGGTTGGTGTGAGTCGTGCCATTCATTGAGGCTCTTCCTATAGGTATCCAATAGAATTTCAAACTGAATTTGAATTGCAATGAACAACTTATGGAAGTCGTGGGGTTTGTATTTGTATATACTTAGTCAATGCTAAGTCATGGCAGTCTTAAGAGTTGTCCATGCTTTCAATTTAAATTGGTTTCTTCATTCTTTTAAATTATATGCAAGTCGTGGCAAATGGAGGTTGGATCGAGCCTCCAATATAGGCAACTAGTTTCTATTTTGGGCAAGATCTTTAATGAGAAGATGTAAGCCGACTTAGGAAAGAGAATAAGTAATTCTTGCTGCTCATTTTTGCTTATGATCATGAGAATAATATTGGTTATAGATGGGCGTAGAAATAAGGCGGAGTTGTACTTGAGTCTTGAGGAAATTAGTATTTGTTTTAAGAAGTATACAAATCTACAAAAATAGAGCATCATAGTTGCAAAATAGTTTGTCTTGTATAGATCGATTTCCATAGTAAGTGGTTGCTCATCATACATGGTTCGCTGGTTTGAGACTAGAGTTGCAGTTGCAAAGGCTAGAGACTGTGCGTGGACTTCTTAAAGAGCAAAAAATCTAAGTCTGAGTTTTTGAGTTAAAAGCAAGAAATAACAGTATCAAAGCCAGGATAATCTTTTCCAGGCATGGTTAAAACTACTCTTCTTCTTCTCTTCTTTAATCCAATAAAAGTGCATTTATATTTTTGAAATTAATTATGCCAATGGAATATGCAAGATTGTGGTTATTTTGGAATCACATAAGAGTATAAACACACACATATTCTAGATTACTTATACTCACTCATAAGAGAATATAAAGATGATAAGAACTATAAATAATCAGACGGAAATAATGAGTTCTCACAGTAGTAAACACTAGATATATGGGATTTTTAGTTAAATTATAAGAGATAGCTTAAAGGAAAAGCTTAAGACTCTCTAAGCTGAGTTTTACCAGACAAACCAACTTCATAAATCGAATTAGCAAAGACTTGTAAAATACATGGAAATGATATTTCTCTCATCCAATAGGACGTCTTAATATATTATTATTATCACAGTTTATATGGTATTTTCAATGATAAGAATCTTTAAGGAATTCAAAGAAAGGTTTGAAATATAATAGAGATGAAGTCTTTATTATTATTTGAACTTTATAAGTAATTTCATGTTTGACCAGGAGTCATTATTATCTATTGATTTGAAATCAAATATCTTGAATAGAGGACACTATGTTCTCGTTATAAACCAAATGCCATAATACCATGAGATTTTAAGGTGCAAGAGCACTGATATTTTGCAAATAGAAAATATTCTCCAGCTTAGATATAAACGTATCATGCATTTATATGAGTATATATGTGCCATATGGAAGGATAAATATATGAATATGTATATACATACAAACATAGGTATTTTACATTTTTATACAAAGGATAACTTGGGAGAAACCTTTGAAGAATCTGGAGATTAGTCGAATAGTTTCTCAATTGAGTTTTCAGAGGTTAAATAGATTAATATGTTGAATTATTAAAGGATATTACTATGGATATAAAGTTTTATATTGAAGCAAATTAAATGATATTTGATATCATGATTAACCAGATTGGTTATGGTGTACTAGAAGAACAGAACCATACTTGGTATAACAACAAAGAGTCTGAAACATTATTTAAGAAGAAGACAACTGCCTATTTATGTTAACTTCATGGTTAACCGCATGCAATATAGTGTTCTTAATGAACGAAACCATAAAAATAAGCGTTGGACATCTAAAACCTTCATACGAAGAAGTAATCTTCAATTTAAGTTTAATATTAGATTATTATACATATCCGACCTATTTTCAGTACTTTTAGATTGAGACTAGGTGAGCCTAGTCAATGACATTGTGTCATCAGTATTAACTAATTGTGCATAAAATAGGAGAGTAGTTACTCTCATGGTTAAAACTAAGGACTTGAATAAGAGGCAATTGCCAATTCCCAAAAGGTTACATGAACGTAACTTGGGTGTTCAAGTAAGAAAAGTATAACCAGTCAAGTTGTTTACCGACTTAGTAAGAAAGGACTTGAAAAAGTGGTAGTTGCCAAGGCCCAAAACGTTAGGTGAACATAACATGGGTGTTCAAAGTCAAAGAATACATAACCAACCTAGTTGAATTACGACTTCAGTGAAGTCATCACTTTTGAATAAAAATATGTATGAAAAGTTAACCATTGCTTGTCAAACTATAAGTTGAGTTAACTTTAGGTCAGTTAAGGTTTCCAAGTCGAGTTAGAAGTGGGTGAACTTACAAAACCACTTCCTTAGAAAGTGGATGAATATATTTCAAAACTTTGGCCAAAGTAAGTGCAAAATTCTGCTTGCACTTGTCGGTTCATTATACTCCAAGGTTGCATAACTTGTCAATAGCGTCATACTTAATTAGATGATGTCTATAGTTGTATGATTATACTTGTTATGTAGAACACAATACTAGATACTCAAATGGCAATACTAGAGGTTCCTATAATATACTCTTCGTCGAAGGATAGGGCCACTTGTTGGAAGGTGTGTGGCAGATCGTCAATCTATGGTTGGAGGTAAAGCGCTTGGGTGATTCTCTCCCTCTTGCAAATGACACGCTAAGGCTTGTGAAACAAAAGAATAATCCAACTAAGGATATCCTAGTCTTTTTCTCATTTGTAAATTATAAATCTATTTAGTTGATCATAAATCTTATATGCAAACTGTATTTGAAAAGATGTGTTTCATTTACATGATGCTAAGTTGTTTTATTTCAATTATGAAATGTTATATGATTTCCTTTATGCAGAATGCAAATTGTGAAATTAGAAGAAAATTTTTACCTTCTTATTTTAAGGCATTAAATTATTCACTTCTTGTATTACAACCTAGGTGAAAACTAAGAGTATGGTTAGAGATGCTACACTACATGCTTATAGGTGTGAGGTGTGGTTTGGCTCATTTTGGTTTTGGGCAAAGGAGAGATCCTTGAAGATTATATAATAGCAAACCTAAATTCTCAATGTCTTAGTGATTAGTATTATCCAATAATCTTGAGAATCATACTCAATACATCTATTTTGTTACTCTTCCTATGTACTAGAATTGTAGCAAATTAATTGGAAATAACCGAGTGGACATTTTCCTTTATAATGGGAGGTGTAATTGAAGAATGAGAATCTCTCAGGAGAGGTAATGATTGCCACATTGTCTTGGCCAATGCAAATGATTGTCAATGTAGGGGAGCCCGATTTTAACTATATGATTACAATTTTGTTTCCTAATTTTCTCTCCTTTCATTTAGCAAATATTCAATTCAGAGAAACTCTATATAAAAATGACCATGGCAACATTTTCATGTCTATCACCTATCTCCAGCAGTGCATTAGATGATGGGATTTTAGAAAACAAGATTGTAAAGGTAGATGTAGACCTCTTCATAGGTGTAGCCTGCCCGTTGGAAATGTGCCTCTTGCTTTTTGATATTAAAGGTGATTTAACATTCTATAGGATAATAAACATTGTCATAATCAGTTTTTTTGTTATATGTTAACAAGGCAGTTATGTACAAGTAGTAGCAGTTATGTGATTCAACTTTATGTTAACTTGTATAAATAGACATTTATATCAATGATAAAAAAAAAAAGTTTTTTGATTTAAATTTGTGTTGTCTGTTATCTGTTTATTGTAATTTTTAATTCCATCATTTGATATCAAAGCATGAATCTCTTTTGTGCCTGATACATGAAAAAGTTGTTTGGTTTGCCTCATGCGCGCTAGTGAGATAAATGAAAGAGTTTTTTGAGGCTCATGAGGATCTGGGTGCTCTAGTTTAAGACTAAGAACATGTTTGATCAGTGTCGACCGAGGGCATTGAAGGCATTAAAGATGTTTGAAATTTGTTGATGTTGTCGTGGCTCACAAGGCTTATGCCCTCTGGCTACTTGTGGTAGAGTGCTAGGTTGATTGGGGGAAGCGAGCAATGGTTTTGTCTTGTGCGTGATGGATACAGGCATGAATCTGCTATAGAAAAGGCCATACAAAAGTGTGCAATAGATAGAGGCACCTGCATAAGAGGCAAGTCTGTGTGAGTGCTATATAGGCGTGTAGAAGAGGTTAAATTTGTTATAAAAGCGTTTGGTTTGTTGTACTAGGCATGATTAGAGGTGAAAGGTGTTTCCTTGAAGGCCTTGCTCTTAGAAAGGCTTGTGATGGCATAAATTTAAGAGCTTGAAAGGCTTGAATGAGACGGGCATAAGGAAGTGAAAGTTCACGTTATAATGAAATATTTTGTTTGCACATAGACTTGATGACTGCTTGATTGTCATAACATTTGGCATGTGTTGGTTGTTTTGAGATAATGGAGAACACAATAGTCGAAGATTAGATGGATCTTGGTGCATATGTTGTCCTATTGTTTGAGATTGTTGACCTTGTGGATCTGTGCCTTGTGGTTGAAGGTATTGCATTTTCCAATTTAATGTCGAAGATTAGATGGATCTTGGTGCATATGTTGCCCTATTGTTTGAGATTTTTGACCTTGTGGATCTGTGCCTTGTGGTTGAAGGTATTGCATTTTCCAATTTAATGCCTTGTTTTCTAAGGTTGTTATATTTAACGGATTCAAAATAATGTATTATTCATAGGCACTCTGATATATGTTTTATTCTATGAGTTCATGATTAAAGATTGATAATAGTTTCGAAAGTGATGAGAGAAGACCTCACAAATTTATAGAGGCGGTGGTAAATTTTATTTGGTTTGTTGAAGTTTGGATGCATACAAATATAAAAATGTTGGTTGGTTTGTTTATTTTTGGGATTCATTGAAGGGTTGGTTATAAAAAATCTTGGGAACAAATTTCAGGTATTACGGTTTATGGTGTTTGGTTTTGGAATAGGAGATATGGGGAATAAGAGCTTAGATTTTGTTGTATGTTAAAGGTTAAAGTTTTGCTTTGTGTCCATTAAAATAATAGGAAAATAAGGGTGTTTTATTTTTGAAGGTATTAAGATTGAATAAATGGAAAAAATTGGTAAAATAATAGAGAAGGAAAAAGATGTTTTAGACGAACTATTGGAAGTTAAACAATCTAATTCTCAATTGATAGTGGACATTAAAGAAGTTCACAAGAACAAATATGAATATTTGTGTGAAAATATTAATCTTAGAAGCGAATTGGAGGATGTCAAAACAAAATTTGAAGTTCAAAAGAACAATGAAGATTTGGACAAAAAGTTGAAAAAGTTAGAAAAGAAAAAATAGATTACAAAATGATGAGATATCTAGGTTGAAGGTACAAAACAATCAATTAGATCAGTTGCTTGCTTCATGTCAAAAGGAAAATTAATGTTTAAAATCAAAACCATTAGGTTGTGATGTTTCATGTAACATAGAAGAGTTGTTTTTTTAATTTTTGATCAATCAGTTGGTTTGTGTAATATCACTCAAATTGTTTTTGATGAAGAGTGTAAAGATGAACATGATCATATGTTTGAATTTGAAAATATTGTTAGTTGTAATGAGAAGAATATTGGTTTCAAAATCATGCAAAGAATGGGATATACAAGTCAAGGATTAGGTAAACATGCACAAGAAATCACATAGTCAATTGAATCAATTAGGAGGCCAAAGTATGAAGGTCTAGGTTATATCACAAGTAAAGGGAATGATGTTGCAAGTGTTGTAAGTTCAAATAAATTTGTTCAAAGAATGCAATGTGTGCAATTTTCTCTTTGTAACAGGAAAAAACATATGATGGATAGGTGTTTGGATGTACATCCTTGTCACGTATGTAGTTCAACAAATCATTCTGAAAAGGTGTATTGGCATAGAGAGTAGAAAAATACATATATGACAGAATGCATGCAAATGAATTGTGGGTGGAATTATGAATCGAATTGGCAAAAGATTACAGGTATGTTCACAAAATTGTACAAGTATCAATATTCATTTATCAAAGTTGAGAGTAATCAAGCAAGGTTTGGCAGTTTGTGAAGAGTGACAAATATTGACTTGTAAGACATTAGAGAAGTTGCAGGTTTACAGTTGGATTGTGTGATAAGTCTCAAGATTGAGGTTGCAGGACGTTGTCAATGGAGGAGAGCTTGAGCACTAGAAAAGTGACTCACAATGGTCAACTGTAGTTTGATCATCCTTGATTGCAAAGTGAATGCATTGATGATTGGAAAATGCAAATTCATCAATCTTTTGATAGATGGCTAAAGTGTTGCAGCACATCCTTTGAAGTTTTTATTCTTCAAAATGTTCATTATGGGGGAGAAAATATAAAATAATGACCATTTTTTTCCCAATGTTTATTATGAGAGACTATGTAGGATAATAAACATTATAATAATCATTTTTTTGTTATCTGTTAACAAGACAGTTATGTACAGGTGGCAACACTTATGTGATTCAATTTTATGTTAACTTGTATAAATAGACATCTATATCAATAATTAAAAAAAATTGAATTTTTTGGTGTAAATTTGTGTTGTTTGTGACATATTTATTGTAATTTTTAATTCCATCACATTCTTCACATAATTTATGGGACATCATTGATATGTAAATATCACTAGAGATTGTCATTTTCACTATTTTCTGCAAACCCAAACCCAATGCAAAAGGAAAAGCAAATTTTAAAAAAAAAAAAACAAAGAGTCATCAGGCATTCAATTTTTCACCAAATTTGTATAAAAAATTTCCTCTAAGAGAACAAAAAAGGCATTCTACAACCAGCAGCTTTAAAAAAAAACTGAGAATCATCGAGCATTCAATTCTTCGCCAAAGTTCTATGAAAAATGTTAAATAAAAAAAAAAGGTATAGCACAGCCAGTGCCCATTCTTTTGATTGATGAAAATTAAATACGTGATGAAAAACGAAATGTCAATATAGGTGTTGCCTACACAACGGCCTTCTGTCTAGATGTAAAGATTAAACATATGCAGTCATTCTTCTTAAGAAACTAAGAATCATCAAGCATTCAATTCTTCACCAAAGGTGTTGTATATACAGCAGCCATTCTTCTTAAGAAACTAAGAATCATCAAGCATTCAATTCTTCACCAAATTTTTGTTAAAAAAAAAATCCTTTAAGAGATATCAAAAAGAGGTGTTGTATAGACAGCAGCCATTCTTCTTAAGAAACTAAGAATCATCAAGCATTCAATTCTTCACCAAAATTCTGAAAAAAAAAAAATTCCTTGAAGAGTTGTCAAAAAGGTTGTAGTATAGATAGTGGTCATTCTTTTGATTGATGAAGGTTAAACATATGCAATGCTTGAGGAAATGTCAATAGAGGTGTTGTCTAGATAGCGCCCGTTCTTTTGAGTAGTAAAAATTAAACATATGCAATCCTTGAAGAGATATCAAAAAGGTGTTGTATAGACAACAGCCATTTTTCTTAAGAAACTAAGAATCATCAAACATTCAAATCTTCACCAAAATTCTATTAAAAAAATCCTTGAATAGATGTCAAAAAAATGGTATAGCATAGACAGTGATCATTCTTTTGATTGATGAAGATTAAACATATGAGATGGTTGAGGAAATGTCAATACAAGTGTTGTATTGACAGCGGCCATCTTTTTGAGTAGTTAAGATTAAACATATGCTATGCTTGAAGAGATATCAAAAAAAGGTGTTATAAACAGCAGCCATTCTTCTTTGATGGCAATGCAACTAATCCAAAGCTGCGAAACCTTTTTTGTATTGGGAAACAAGATAAAGGTATTAAAAAAAGTCACATAAATAACATGCCTATTACAGTTACCTAGTTTCGTCCAAGAAAACTTGCATTTAGTTTTTCATAAAACAAACATTTAGAGTTATCACAACAGACTGGATGCATCCAGCGGTCAGACCAAAATATTCGATATCAGCATGAAGCTAAAAACGAAATCAAGAATTCAAAATTCACTCTTCGTTTATCCTCTTCATCCTAAGATCCATTCTAGATATATATTTGAAAGCCAAAAAATCAATCATTTTTTATTTTCTTGAGGATGTACAATTAAGATCAACTAGACGATAGTCCTAATACAGGTGCCTACTGTTATTTTCCAAGCATGTGCCATCCAAGCATGTGCCACTTAGAATTTTCACAGTAAATTTGCATTTTAGCTCGTCTATACCATTTGCCAAAAATTTGCATCTTAAACTAGCAGCGAAAAAATTCTCTTATAAAAACAGTGTCAAAGTTCAAACACGGCCTTTCCTTAACAAGTATTTCCTGAGTTCGCTAGGTGAGCACTGTGATATATCCAGCCACCCCTCTTCACTGCTGTTCTAAGTTTATATCCAAAAAGTAAGCCTAAGATATCAATCGTTCCTGTGTGCTTTTTCAAAAAATTACAGACGCTGTCACTTTCTCAGGAGGACAGCATCATAAAGTAAAACAAGGAAACTCATAGTATCAAAAAGAGGCTTTCGAGGCATACGTATTATATGATATTGCGATCTTTGTTTTGTTGAGAATAGAAAGTACTCAAAAGCGTTCAGGGAAAAAGATCCTAACCTGAATGCTCAATCATGAGACACAATAACTTGTGTGTTCTCCGAATCTTGAATAATAATCATCCATCCTATCAGATGATATAGTATGTGGAACAGTTTAAGGGAAAACCTATAACCATGAGATGGAATCTAGAAAAGGAAAATAAAATCCAAACACCATGAATAAGCAAGGAGTTGGCAGTCAGTGCTGTGGAGAACCTTTACAAATATGGCAAAGCATAAAGGCATAAAGAGAGGATGGTACAAAGATGAACTCCCTAATGGGTGTAGAATTCCTAATCATTATTATTTGAATTGGACATTCATCCATAGCTGCAGTATGCTTGAAGGCAACAAAGGGTTGTCTTCTACGAGAAGAAATTTGAAATTAATCCTCAACCTCTCATTTGTCATCCTCTTGATACTAATTTGAACTTTGGACTTTTATCTTGAACAGCAGACCTTGATAATTGCTCATTTAATACATGCATCTCAATCATGTCAAGATGGGCAGCACAAACAACTGAAAATATGTCACAACTTTGCCCTGCTCCTAGATGATATCATTCAGTGTATATCATTATGAAGAGCATGACAACACTTACAGGATAACCAAAAAATATATTTTACCATAGAGCTTATCCCAATAATTGCCTACTAACCTGCATGAAAGTAGCAGCTTATATAGCATGCATTTCCTGCACATAACCAAATACCACAAGAGATCACATATCCCATGTTTGTCACAACTTTCTCTTGGCACCATAAAGTTTTGCAATTGTAAGAGCATATCAAACATTCAGAATGAAGCATCCAACAAATTCACTTCATTTTACATAAATACAGTAGTTTCTTGTATAACATTCACAAAAACATATCTATATATGTTCAAGGAAAACTTATTTCACATACAGAAAACATTAAACAGTCAGTATCTAACCTCTAGATTTATTCCCTGTGTAGACCTCTCAAACCCAGACTTGTCATACAACGCATGTAATTTTTTCTGATCCAGCTGTACCAGTTAACTTGTGCCATTACATTCTTACTTACCTAGCATATCATGACAAGCCACTTTCTCCATAATCAGATTAGGACCTTATTAGTATAAAACTTATGTTAAAACCCTAAACCTAAGTCGAGTACTTCTAAAACACTCAGGAAATATACTCTGCAGTTTCAGACGAACCAAAAACAAAAAAAATAAGATCAAGTTGCCTATTTCACTGAGGCTATTATTAAAAAGGTCTCTTCGATTCCTACATTATATTTACAGACACAACAAACTAAGGCCCAATCAATAAACAGGGTCCGAAACATGCACAGCATCAAAACTCCAGAGCTGCAGAGAATTGTCATTGTCCTCACCCATAACCATGCCCTGCATCGACTGATCCATGTTCATGTTCATGCTTCCTTCAAAATATGGCGGCATCTGAAATAACCAGGTGTAGGGCTCCATTGACGGAAGATCCTCCACCAGTTCCAGCTCTGACTTTATCTCACCATTTTGGGGGTTTTTCTCCTCAACTGGAGGACGCTGTATGTCCTCAGAAACACCAGTTATTGCAAAATCAGACTCACAAGAGCCAGTGAATTTCTCCTGTGCTGACTCAATATCGGGGGATTTGGCATTATGGATCCATGGCAAGTGAGAACCATCAAAGGATACACTGCTGGTGTCCGAATCAAAATACATCCGTCCTTCATAGTTACTGTTCGCGGAACTCTTAAAGACAGCAGGCTTGTCTTCAAGAGCACCCGTTATTTTCTTACCACAAGAAAACTTCATTGGCTGGCCGTCGGCAAAGCTTTGACAATAACCGCCCGGCTCAGGATCCATAAGAGTCTCGTCTACATACCCTATATTTTCGTAATTATGGCTTAGAGAACCTTGATTGAAATCAAAATGAATACTCCTTGAGGCGTTTTTCAAACTGGATTTTCCAAAACCCTGGAAATAATCTGTCTTGAGGGCAAACGACTTTAGTTTCTTGCGAGGAAACTTGTCTTTGTCTCTACCCTGGGGTTTTTTATTGCTTTGGGCTGAGTCCTCATCAAAATTAACCTTAGCTTTCTTACCTCTGATCTTCCTGGCGGCTGAATCATAAGCCCTGGCAGCCTCCTCCGCAGTGTTAAAAGTGCCTAGCCAAACCCTCACCCCCTTCTTCGGGTCCCTAATTTCTGCAGCCCATTTCCCCCATGGACGCTGTCGGATACCTCTGTACAAATTCTTTCTCTTGCGCCCTGCGCTCTTCGCTGCAGCCCCTTTGAATTCCAGCGGCTTCAATGAGGGATTCACTGGTCTATATTTCCTCCTGAAAAAATGTAAAAAAAATTCTAGGAATAAGATGAGATTAATTCACCCCTCAAGAAAAAATTTTACAAGCAATTACGGACTGTGGAAACACCATTTTCATTTAGCAGATTGAGGTCCAGGGTTAAGAAAGATTCTACATTTCTTTCGGTTTTTATAAGCATGGCCATTACTGTAAAACATTTGAATGCATGTGTCTCATAACATATAACCTTACATGTTAGTTGATAACAATAACCGTAAATATTCGTTCTTTATTTATAATCGTCGATTTGCCTAATTGTCATATACAAGGTTAGTACTGCAAAAATGCGCATTTCGCTGCGTCATTTATCATATAGCTGCAAGCTTCTGTATTTTAGATTAAGAAATTTCAGTTTTGTATCATCGTCCTGAACTTTACTATCTGTGTAAAACATAAATTTAGTTAGAGATTTCAAGCTTGGGCAATCCATCTGCTTCAGAAACAGAGCTTCTACAAAAAATGGCTAGGAACTAAATTGGAATAATTTTTCATGCCGTTCTTGATCGGCTTGATAATCAGCAACGAAAAATGGCTCCGAATGTCCAAAGTATTCTTATGAGCAATCTTCCTCATTTTTCTAGTCATCCTGAAGCTCTTAGATATTTAAGCATTGTGAGAGCGTAAGACCGTATCACCACAAGGTAAAACTCAGCAAAAACGCAGGTACGACACCTCGCTCTGATGTAGATTTGGTAAAGCGGTTACATGGAAGGCACTACTGTACTTATTTTCCTAGTGTAAAAATCTTGTAAAACCTTGAGAACAAAAGATTTCAGCAAATTGTAGAGAGGCAGTTATAATTTTTGTGGAATATTTTGGACAGCTGGGATTGGGAAAGAATTTCAGTACTCTAGACCACAAAATTTATCCGAATTTTGTTTGAAGGAAATTGATGTGTGCTGGTTTTTATTTTTATTTTTTTCTGAAGCTCCGAAAATCATAAAAGAAAACCAGTGCCGCGGAGATATATATATTTCTAAGGGAACATGGAAGAGTAAAAAGCTCAAAAAAATTCGCAGATCTCCTATATGTAACTATTGCCTCAAATTTGGCGTCCACGCAACAGAAGACAATAATTTACCGTTCAACAATTCACTGTAATGATCTGTAACTGCAAATATCTATTAAATAGTGTAGTAGCTAGAAACATCCATGAAAATGCCATAGGAGTACACTGAAAAGATTTTGAAAAAAGCGAATCTTATACAAAACAGACGTGATATGTTACCTGAAGCACTTTGCGGCTCCTTGGCTAGCAGCTTAGGCTGAAACCAGGTATCATCGTTGAATCCCGCGGAGTCATCGTCGGAGAAGCTGTCGAAACTCTCAGAAGGTCTACTACCGAAACTCTCCGATGGGTTATTAACGCCATTGATGAAGTCGGAGAACTTATCAAAGTCGGGCCAGAGATCCTTCGCAGCAACGCACCGAGATCGGCTCGTCGGTATAAAATCCGATATGATTGCCCCGCCACACATTGTTTCGTTCTCTTCGTACCAAATGCAGCGATAACCCGAAACACAGAAAACAGGTAATACCTTCAACTCGGAAGCTCAATATTTGAACAAATACTGAGCCACCCGCGTTTTTGTAGACGACATTGGAAATAATATATTTTAATTTCCCGTTCGACTGCCCTACTTGCCGGCAACTTGCGAGAGCGATAACACGCGACTCGATTCCCGGCAGGCTTTCCGGAAGAAATCCCCTTCCCCCGGCATGCCGATAGGTAGGAGCATTATAGTACAAGGCGATTAGACAATGCAATGCATCTGGTATTTAGCGTCGCTTTCTAGGCACAGGATTTGCCCTGAGGCGCAGCCGTCCAAATACGGTCCCAACGCTTCCATTAAAACGTGTAGGTTTTTTATTGCGTCATCAGATTCATGAATCTGTTTCACTGTCACCTTCGACTTTTGCGCGTCACAAAAATTATTCGGGACACGATTTTAGAGTGAAGATGGCGATCGGGCTTTTTGTTCTTCTATCGAAGAAGGTAAGCAGCTTCGAGCTTTCGAGAATTTATTATGACGTAAATCGGTTAGCAGCTTCGAGCCTTCGAGAAACTAAAATTATACGCGGAGATTAAAGAGACAAATTTCGAGGTTACAGATTCCGAAGG